>BSBK01000130.1:282500-772500 GCA_027943335.1 Chamaecyparis obtusa
AAGAAAAGTTTGCATACAATAATTCAATGAATAGGAGTACTGGAAAAACACCTTTTGAGATTGAAAATGGCATACAAGTGAGAGGTATATCAGATTTTAGGGATATTTCTGATGAAGGAAAGACAAGTGCTGAAAGAGTAAAATTTGCTGAGTATATGAAGACATTGCATGAAGATGTGAAACATAAGTTGGATAAAAGTAATCAGAAATATAAAGATAGAGCTGATAGATCAAAAAGACATAAGACTTTTGCAGATGGTGATGAAGTTATAGTTCATTTGAAGAAAGGAATATTTCCTATTGGAACATATGGGAAGCTGAAAATGAAGAAGTTTGGTCCTTGCAAGATTTTGAAGAAATTTGATAGTAGAAATACATATGAGATTGAGTTACCTAATGACATGGATATATCACCTATATTCAACATTGCTAATTTGTATGAGTACCATGAATTGGATGAAGAAATGACAGTACCAAATGATTATTCTAAGAAACAAATACAAGAAGTTGAGAAGGTTTTGGAACAAAGAGTTGACATAAGTTAGAGGAAAATAGTATATGGAATATTTGGTAAAGTGGAAGAATAGACCTATTGAAGATAGTTCATGGATTTCACAATCTAAGTTAGATTCAGCTCAGGTGTCTGATGCAGGAACATCTTGGGTCCTTGGCAATCCTGTGTCACCAAAAACATGGTTTTGTTTTCCTGTGTTACTTGGTTCCTGACTTGATCGAGTTGGCTCGGTAGTTTCTCAGTTTACTTTGTTAACCAAGTTGCTCAGTTATCTCTCTAGCGCTCAATTAATTCCTTGGCACTCGGCAATGCTTGTCTAGCACTCAGTTATCCTTGCTTACTGAAATGTTTTTTTAAGTTTCCTGTTGAGGCTGACTCCTGCAATTAATTATGGTTATGGATTTAATGTTGGCATCTATCATTGGGAAGTGTGTGGACCTAGATCTGGTTGTTCCTTCTGTTGATGGTGGATCTTAAGGTCAATTTGTTTGGTAGCCTCTTGTATATAATGTAATCTTTGTTTGTAGTTTTAGGAGAGTAATTAGGACATTAGTGATAAAGGTAGAAGATTGAAGATAGTTTCAGATCCTTGCACGTTGGAGGACTTCTGTACTTGAATTGTAATATTTGGCTAAATTGGGAAGGCCTTATAGCCTGACATGTATGAATCTATTTGAATTAATATAAGAAGTTGATCTACATTCTCTCTAACTTGTGCATTTGTTTCTTCCACATGTGATCTCTACAAGGTGGATTTGGTTAGGGTGTGCCTTTGGACCCTCTCCCCATCATCCCTTGCATCACAATAAAAATTATTTTACAATAGTGTTCTTCAATAAGTGAACTACACAAGCATCTACTATGCTTTGATATTTCTAGTTATAGCTCTATCAATCTCAGATGTCGCATCTGCTATCTTCCTTTGCTAGTATCCCAAATTTGTATCCATCATACATACATCTCTATGATACTTATCACTTCCATAAAACACTCTATACTTATATCAATTTTTTCATCCAGTCAACTCTCAAATACAATACAAAACTTAATAAATATTTATGCAAATGATAAATACTGAGTCGACGATCTTATATTACCAAAGTGTGGGAAATATAAAACCTTCATCTGACCTAGTACATTACCATTCCATCTCACCTTCCCTTAATTATAATGACTATTCATATTCCCTATTTCACTATTCCTCTATCTTTGCATGTCTTCATAATACTGTAACTTCCTGATATCAACACCAAGACACATGTGACCTTAATTGGAGGTCCTACATATCCAAACATGTCTTCCTCTAAGTTTGCAAGCCATAATATATCATATATTATCTTCACTAATCAAAACCATACTATAGAATACTATAGCTCTGATTCTATACTTAGTCATTTAATTTTTATGTCAATATCTTTAATACCTATATTCATTTCATGCGATCACTACAACATAAGTGTTTCCATAAATGACAACCCTTAAGTGATCCATAGTGCTCTCAAAATATCATTTGCCAACATGATGTTGTGATCAGCACAAACCTAACCTATTTGGAACATGTGTAGACATTCAAAAATTATCCTAAGTGGCATCTAATGAACATATAGTAAAACTATTTGCAAAGACACCTCAGATAAAGCTTAAACAGGAGCACCCTATCATCGTTTGATTTGCTCTTAAATTCGGGATGTGGGTGTGATCTAAAAACACTAGGAGCATGTCCCGAATGCTTTTTACGAAGGTTTAGCATCCATTAGGGACCAAGAATACCCCATAGTGGCATAAAATTAGGTATGGTAAACCTGATTTGCCCCTAGAGCTCCAAGGAACTAAATGAAGCTAAAATGCAAATTTGATGCAAGAATGCTTATGTTAAGTTGATTTTAACCAAATATAAGTGTGATATAATGAAAATGATATGGAAAGAAATGAAATAAGCTATGTTAATCCATTAAGCTAAGGCAGGATATGAGTTAGAAATCTTAGAAATGAGTTAAATATAACAATATTAGAATTTAAGCTAAGTCTAGATGCAAATGAGCATGATAACAATAATTAATATGAAATAGGTGAATTGGTCATTTTCTCTTGGAATGAAGATTATTTATAGGATTTGAGGAAGGGCTTGGGTTAGGAAGGATGGTTAGGGTCAGATTCAGGGTTAGGGATATGGTTAGAGGTATGGTTAAGGAGATAAGGGTTAAGGGTTGCACACACATGTGTGAGAAATAATTTGGATGTGTGCTTAGGGATCAATGGTGGAAGAGGATATATAAGATTAATTAAGAGGTTGTAAGAGCCATTAATGAGTCTGTAAGGCTCATTAATGAGGGGGTTGACCAGAATTCAAAGGATGAGGTTTTAGACTAAGAGGATTAGGAATTACCCTCTAAGAAGGTTTAGGATGGGATTAGGAAAGAGTATATAGATTTAGGGTTTTCTAGAAGTTTCTAGGGTTTTAGGGTTTGAATAAATATTTAATTTATTTAAGGATTGTGACACAATTTATTAAATATTAGATAATAAATTGGAGGGAAAATCATTCAAATTGGATTCAAATGATTTTGGGAGGGATTATTTAATTAAAATTCATTAATTAAAATAGGAGAAGGGATAATGATAATAAAAAATAATAAATTAATTAATAAATGATGATGTCATTAGAGGTTTTTGCAAAGTAAAATATTTTTATTTGGCAAAAAGGATTTTAGGTGTCTACATTTTTCCCCTCTTTGATGTGATGTCAGAAGTGGCGTGGTGTCAAACACAAGAAAATAAGATGCCCTAGGCTAGAATAAGAGATAAGGGGTTGTGCCCCCTCGAGAAAATAATACAAAGAGGAAACTTTATGAAATTTTCTCAAAAAGGACACAAGTGGGAAGGAGGAGATGGGAAGGAGGATAAATAGGTGACCTTCCAAGAGAAAATATGCATGAATGCAATATGATGTGAGATGCAGGATGTGGGTTTAAATCTATATGATGTAGGATGAGGGATTTGGGGAGCTTGTTGTGTTGGATATTTTCAAGAGCACAACCTAGTTTGATATAGCAATGCTAGAGACCTTAACCTTGGAAAAACAAGGCCTTGTCACAAGTGTTGCATAGGACTAACAAAAAAAAAAGCATGCAAAGGGTTTCCCCAACATCATACTTGAAACCCTAAGGAGGTATGGTGGAAACGATGCTGGAGAAACCACAAATAGATGACTGATGTGCAAGAAGAAAAGATGATCAAAAGATATTTTCTTAGATTGTCCTCATTCACAGTGTACCATGATATAAAGGATCATGGTGACTTTGAGGAGAGGAACAATGAGAATCCATAAAAGATAAACAAGATCCAAAGGACAAAATCCAAGATCAAAATGATAACTCCAAAATACATTCTTTACCAAGGAGAAAGATTGACGGACTGATTGATAGGGGGAGATTAGGTTTGAACATGGTGAAGGATACATCATCATGGACCCAGTTTGATTTCTTAGGTTGGATGTGAGAAAGGATACAACTATTTAGACATGTGTTGATGGGGAGAATGTTGTGTTGTTTTTGTAAAATAATGGATCAAGGATAACCACGTGATCAATGATAGTCAAAAAACAATGTTATTGAAGTATGAGGCCAAATGAGACAAGCTCAAATAATCAAATGTTGTTGTAGGAATGATGAAGATATGTACAAAAAGATATGATGATATAATACAAAGGATGGGGAGATATTTACAACAAAGCTCAAAAGATAAGCAAAGATCCAAAAGAACTAATGAAATAACAAGTATCTCACAAAAAAAATTTCCATAGGAAGGATGATGGATGATGATTGATTGGATTGAGTACTCATTTGATAAGGATTGATAATGGAGGATGGTGGAGGATTACTAAGTGTCAGGAATGAGTTGTTTCTTGCTGATCTAGGATCAAATAGGATTGGATTGTCAAGCTAAGATAAATTATTGATCTTCAGAAGACGAGATTCTTGCTAGTGTATTCCAATCTCTTACTCAAGATGATGAGGCCTATAAAGAAAAGTACAAGATGCCCTAGAAAATTCTTAGTCAAAGGGTAGTGCTAGGATGATTCTAATTTAGGATAAGGATTAAAGAAAACTCAAAGGATATGACACAAAGTGGATGGTGGATAATTGGATAAGGATTCCTATGACAAGAGATAGGTAAGACACTCTAACCTCAAAAGGACCAAGGGATGATTGCTAAAGCACTTAGCTGGATAGGTCAAAGGTCAAGATGACACAAGGGATAACTAATGCAAAGGATGGGGACCTAAAGACACATATGTACAAATGAGCTTAGGTAGAGACATGACTAATTCTATGGTACAAGAATTAGGATAGCATGTATAGGGGATCTAGGGATGTAGCTAACACTGCAAAGATATGCAAGATGATGCTCCAATTGGGATGGAAAGCTAAGATGGATTGATGGTGGATGAGATGATGATGGATGATAAACCCTGAAATGACACAAATTTGGGAAGGAAGCATCCCAATGATGATGATTGAATTGATATCAAGGCTTACCACAAGATAGGGAATGAGACTAAGGATGTGATTGGATGGGTTGACTTGATGGAAAATTGTTTGGATAGCTAGAGGATGTGGATAGGATTTGTAGATGTGGGAAGATTGTTGGTAGAATTAAGATATGGATGAATTGTTAGCAATAGTCCCAAGAGATAACCAAGAGGGGGACCGGGGGTGAATCAATTATCTACAAGTTTCAATTCTTTATCCAATTAAGTATACTTAAACATAAAGCATAAACATAATGAAATAATACTTGAACACAACACCAATACTTTGGTTATGGGGAAACCCAAATAGGTAAAAACCCTGGTGGGAATTGACACCCACTAATATTCTGCACTAGTGTATTATGATCCTTGTTAGAAGATCCTTAACCCTGTTAGGAGTTGTTTTATAATATATTTAGTACAGTAGACCTAGTCAAGGGTCAAACCCTGTTAGGATTCTTTTACAATGGTCCCTATTAGGGGAGAGGATGCACTATTTGAGAGCACACTGCTCAAAGGGGTGAAGGCTAAAACCTTCTATTTAACAAATACACACTATATCTAGATCTTTGTGAACTGCACTTTGACCTGCTATCTGGATCAGTTCCAATGCATAGCACAAATACTTTACTTGGTCACATAGACCTTCTTTTTATGGTTCAACACTTCACACACTCTTCTCTACTCTACTTAATCAACTATGAACCACACTCAAACAATCACAAATGACTATCTATAAATATCTTTCCTCTAAATGATATAATCAAGTCAGCCTATTAGAACCACCTTGAAATAATTCTCTCCATCAAACTTAGGACTTTCTTTCCTAAAGTATGCCATCTGATCAACCTCAAGCTATTAAAATTTCTCTCTGAGGCACTTGGCTCTGATACCAATTGTTAGGACTAGTCCCAAGAGATAACTGAGAGGGGGGGGGGGGTGATTCAATTATCTACAAGTTTCAATTCTTTATCCAATTAAGTATACTTAAACATGAAGCATAAACACAATAAAAGAACACTTGAACACAACACCAATATTTTAGTTGTGGGGAAACCCAAATAGGTAAAAACCCCAGTGGGAATTGACACCCACTAATATTCTGCACTAGTGTATTATGATCCTTGTTAGAAGATCCTTAACCCTGTTAGGAGTTGCTTTATAATATATTGAATACAATAGACCTAGTGAAGGGTTGCACCCTATTAGGAGTCTTTTACAATAGTCCCTATTAGGGGAGAGGACGCACTATCCGAGAGCACACTTCCCAAAGGGGTGAAGGCTACAACCTTCTATTTAATAAATACACACTATATCTGGATCTTGGTGAACTACACTTTGACCTACAGTCTGGATCAATTCCAATGTATAGCACAAATACTTGACTTCATCACATAGACCTTCTTCTGATGGCTCAACACTTCACACACTCTTCTTTGCTCTACTTAATCAACTATGAACCACACTCAAACAATAAAAAATGACTATCTATAAATATATTTCCTCTAAATGATATAATCAAGTTAGCCTATTAGAACCACCTTGAAATCATATTAGAGAAGCCATAAAAAACTCCAATAAGAATTTAGTCAACTCTACTAAGCACACAACATATTCAGGGACCTGTCCAATAAGATAATTATAGACCCACGCTACACACTGTCGGCTCTACCAAAACAAATAGATCTTACACCTCAAGCTGAATTACTTCATGTGCTCTTAACCGAACATCACTAGCTCTTCTCTAAACTTAAATCCAAGGGCACATACCCAAATGATAGGCACAACTCTAGAACCAATATAATCTCTGTCGGATCTTTTGAACAAACATAGGAAACTGCTACTGGTGAATAGTGACTGCATAAATTCACTTATATTGATCATTAGACTCTACATCCATGAATGTAACATCACTAATATGTCTTCAACATATATCCAAGCATGCAAGGCTCCATGATAACTATACAAACAACCATACACAGAACACTGCCTGTTACTCTGTCAGGAACACTTCTGACACAAGCTACTATATAACTATCTATACTAACAGTTAACCTCTGCACCCATGATATCATGTTGATATCATGTTCATGCTACATATACATAAGGCTTACTACATAGTACTTCCACACATGCTACTTTCCATATGTTGTCATCAATGACAAACATACAATGAGTACTGGCCTACTGGCAAATCTCCAACAATCTCTCCCTTTGAAATTGATGGCAACATGTTGAATTAAAAACCACCACCAAACCAATTAGAAATAATTTTGTAACATTCTTCATTTCCTCATCAAAAGCTCCCCCAAAGATGAATCCTCCTTTTGCTTCACTAAGCTTCAATATTCTCCATTTCCTCAACTGAACTGCCTCCAAGACTGAATACTACTCCCCATTAGTATACTACTCCTTTTTTTTTCATGACTTTGTATATTACTCCCCCTTTGACATCAATGGCAAAGGAAACCATTCATTTTAAGCATCGGTACTACTCCTAAGGTAGAGTAGTCAACCTTCCATTAGCCCATGAGGACTTATGCCTTGCTTCTTTCTTTTAAATAGAATTAGGGAAGGGAATTACTCCCATCTTCTCCCTGAGATACTCAAAAGTATCCTTAGGCAAGGGATTTGTGAATATATCTGCCAACTGATCTTTAGTACTTACATAGTCTAGCTTGACTTCTTTCTATGCCACTTTCTCTATTAGGAAGTGATACTTGATCTCAATGTGCTTTGTCTTTTCATGCATCATAGGGTTCTTAGACATATTGATAGTGCTAGTGTTATCATAGTGAATGACTATAGTATAATCAATCTGAATACCAATGTCCTTTATCATTTTCTTGATCGAAACAATTGTAGAACAATTCAGGGCTGCTATGACATACTCTGCTTCTATTGTTGACTAAGAAATACAATTATGTTTCTTGCTTGTCCAAGTGACAAGTCTATCACCAAGAAAAACTACTCCACCTGATGTACTCTTTCTATCATCTATGCATCCTGCCCAATCAGCATCAGTGTATACACAAAGCTCAACATTTTTTGAATTAGGATACCATAGACCATAATCTATAGTGCCTTGCAAGTATCTGAATATTCTCTTTACTCCCATGAGTTGACTTTTCTTAGGTTCCATTGCAAATCTTCCAACTATGCCAACTGCATTGGAAATATCAGGTCTAGTCTAAGTAAGATATATGAGTTTACCAATCATAGATTTTTACAATGTTGTATCCACTGTTGGTGAGTCATCTTCTTTTATAATTTTGCATCTAGTGATCATAGGTGTTCCTACTGGCTTGCAATCATCCATCTTGAATTTCTTCAGTATCTCCTTCACATATTTGGACTGATTAATAAAAATTCATTTTTCTATTTGTTGCACATTTAGTCATAAAAAGTATTGGATAGGAGAAATCATACTCATCTCAAGCTCATTATGCATTTCTTTGGAAAATTCTACACTTAGTTTTTCATTACCTCCAAAGATAATGTCATCAACAAATATAGCTACAAGTAGTAGACCTTCAGATGTCTCTCTAATGAATAGATTAGAATCTGCCACTCCTTTCTTGAATCAAATCTTTGTTAGATATCCAGCTAGTCTCTCATACCATGCTCTAGTGTCTTGCTTAAGTCCATAGAGGGCCTTCTTCAATCTGCATACCATATCAAGTCTATTTGATAAGGTGAATCCTTTTGGCTTCTCAATGTATACTTCTTCTCTCAAATCTCCATTTAGGAATGTTGACTTGACATCCATTTGATATACTTTGAAGTTTTTGACTATAGCATAGGCTAGAAACAACTTAATAGCTTCTAATCTACTCATAGGTGCAAATGTGTCAGAATAATAAATGCCTTCTCTTTGTGCATATCCCTTACATACTAACCTTGCTTTATTTCTTACTACTATACCATCTTCATTCATCTTGTTTTTGAATATCCACTTTGTTCCAATCACATTATTATCACTAGGTTTTTGGTACCAATTCCCAAGTTTCATTATTAACAATTTGATCAAGTTCTTATTTCATACCATCATGCCAATCTGAATCATTGCATGCATCTTCAACACTTAAAGGTTCAATCTGAGATAGTAAACATACCACTTCACTACTAGCTGAGCTCTTTGCTTGTGATCTTGTTAAGTCTTTTTCACTCTGATCTCCAATGATGTCTTTCTTGGAATGGTTTCTAGATGTAAACTTGGAAACCTTAGGTGATTCTAACTAATTAGCCTTAGGAGTATCTTCTTCACTTGTCTCAGGGTCATTGAATAACACATCAATACTATCAAACATTTCTCCAATAACTATCTCACTAGTGGAGGGTCTGGGTTCTTCTTCAATCATGGGTGAGTAATCATGATATCTTTCTTGAACCATAAACTTTTCATGAATCTTTACATGAGCACTTTCAATGATCTTTTTCAATCTTAAATTGAAATATATATAAGCTTTACTTTTAGTAGAGTAACCAAGGAAAATACCTTCATCACTTCTTGCATCAAAATTGCCTACTGCTTCATCCCTCTTGATGTAGCACTTGCTTCCAAAGATTCTGAAGTATTTTACTATGGGAACATTACCAAACCATAGCTCATATGGTGTTTTGTCAGTGCTTGGCCTCAATTGAATTCTATTGATGGTGTAGACTATTGTGTTGACTGCATCTCTCCAATAGGTGTGTGCAACTTTTCTTTCAATCATGATGATGTGTGCTGTATCAAGAATGATCCTATTCCCTCTCTTTACAATTCTATTCTACTGAGGGGTTCTAGGTGTACTTAACTATCTTTTTATGCCATCTTCTTCATAGTACTCATAGAATCTGTCAGAGGTGAATTCTCCTCCTCTATCTGATCTCAAACATTTTATCTTTAGTCCAGATTCATTCTCAACCTTAGCTTTGAATATTTTGAACTTCTCAAATGCTTTTAACTTTTCTTTCATGAATGCAATGCACATCATCCTAGTATAATCATCAACAAACAAAATTAAATACCTTTCACCATAGTATGATCTTGTTTGAGTCAGACCACATAGGTCAGTATGAATCAGATCCAACGTGTTCTCTGTTGAATTTTTCTTTCTCCTAAATGAATTTCTCACATGCTTTCCCATCACACATTCCATTCATATAGTATCAACTAACTTCACTATGCTAGGTAGATCTCTTACTACTTTTATATTGCTTATCTTTACTATGTTATCAAAATTGATATGACACAGTATTTTATGCCATAACCAACTATCATCAACTTTAGCAACAAAACAACTTGCTTCTGAATTGAGTTGGAAAACATTACCTTTAGTCTTTGATCCTGATGTAATCATAACACCATCCTCTTTGTTAATGATGCATTTTTCATCTTTGAACTCCAATTGATAACCTTATCCAAGTAACTGTCCAACACTAAGAAGGTTATGTTTCAAACCATCTACATAGAGAACATCATCAGTACTATTATTTCCATCCAAGGTGATGGCTCCTCTACCAACTATGGGTTTAGGAGTGTTATCTCCAAATCTAACCATGCCACCATTGTATTTTTCTAGATGAACAAACTTTCCTTTATCACCTATCATGTGATGTGAACAACCACTATCTATAATCCAGTTTGTCCTTATATCAGCATGGGAAATCAATGCTAGCTCTTGACTCTCTTTCTTATCTTCATGATCTGATTTATTGCTCATTTTATCTATGATAGCAATGAATCCTATTCTTCTTTAGTTGAATCATCATCTAAAATTCCATCTCCAACATAATAACATTCCTTAGAGAATTTAGGCTTGTAGTCATTCTTGAACTTTCTAGTTCTTAGGGTACATTTAGATGCAAAGTGACCAATCTTATTACATCAAAAGCATTTAAATGAAAATTGACCTTCATACTTTCCTTTTCCTTTATTTTCTCTTTTAGTAATCATAGCAATGAAATCATCTAGTGTTTTCTCTTCATCATCATCAAAATTACTAGAAGTCTTTGCAGATTTCTTACCATGAACTGTGGCTTTGAAGGCTGTCTCACTTTTAGGTTTTGTCTTCAATCTTGAAATCTCAAAGGCTTAGATTTTTCTAATCAAGGTCTCTCTCTTGAAATTTGATGTAAGCTGCATGGTCTCATCAAGGATGTTGATCTTGCTTTCATATTCAGGAGTGAAAGTAGTCATTAACTTATCCATAATATCCTCCTCTGAAATCTCTCCACCATTTTTTATGATTCCAGCAACTGCTTCATTTATCCTTTGGTTGTAAGATTTGATATTTTCTTCAAGAATAATCTCTAATGCATTGTATCTTTTATTCCATGTCTTTTTGTGTGCATCCTTTTCTTGTTTGTCTCCTTCAAACATGTCTTCTATGTGCTTCCATATTTTATGGGTTGTATCTACCTTTTTTATTTCTAAAAACTCACCATCAGATAGGGCGCTAATAAGAGCTTCTTTGGCTATTGCATTCTAATGAAATAATTTCTTTTTCTTATCAGTAGCATCATCCTTTGCAAGGTCTTCCAAGGAAGGGATCTTGACTACTTTGATAGTTACATCAAAAACTTTAAAGGCAATGCACTACAAATGGGTCACCATCTTGTTCTTCCAATCAAGATAATTCTCTCCATCAAACTTAGGACTTTCTTTCCTGAAGTATGCCATCTGATCAACCTCAAGCTGTTAAAATTTCTCTCTGAGGTACTTGGCTCTGATACCAATTTTTAGGAATAGTCCTAAGAGATAAATGAGAGGGGGGGGTGATTCAATTATCTACAAGTTTCATTTCTTTATCCAATTAAGTATACTTAAACATAAAGCATAAACACAATAAAAGAACACTTGAACACAACACCAATATTTTAGTTATGGGGAAACCCAAATAGGTAAAAACCCCAGTGGGAATTGACACCCACTAATATTCTACACTAGTGTATTATGATCCTTGTTAGAAGATCCTTAACCCTGTTAGGATTTTCTTTATAATATATTTAATATAGTAGACCTAGTCAAGGGTTGGACCCTGTTAGGATTCTTTTACAATAGTCCATGTTAGGAGAGAGGATGCACTATTCAAGAGCACACTTCCCAAAGGGGTGAAGGCTACAACCTTCTATTTAATAGATACACACTATATCTGGATCTTGGTGAACTGCACTTTGACCTGCCATCTGGATCAGTTCCAATGTATAGCACAAATACTTTACTTGGTCACATAGACCTTCTTTTGATGTCTCAACACTTTGCACAGTCTGCTCTACTCTGCTTAATCAACTATGAACCACACTCAAACAATCACAAATGACTATCTATAAATATATTTCCTGTAAATGATATAATCAAGTCAGCCTATTAGAACCACCTTGAAATCATATTAGAGAAGCCATAACAAACTCCAATAACAATTCAGTCATCTCGACTAAGCATGCAACATATTTTGGGACCTATCTAATAAGATAATTGTAGACGCAGGCTACACACTTTTGGCTCTACCAAAACAACTATATCTTCCACCTCAAGCTGAATTACCTCATGCACTCTTAATCGAACATCACTAACTCTTCTCTAAACTTAAATCCAAGGGTGCATATCCAAATGATAGGTGCAATTGTAGAACCAATATAATCTCTATTGACTCTTCTGAACAAACATAGGAAACTGCTACTGGTGAATAGTGACTACATAAATTCACTTCTAATGATCATCAGGCTCTACGTCCATGAATGTAACATCACTAATATGTCTTCAACATAAATCCAAGTGTGCAAGGCTCCATGATAACTATGTGAACAACCATACACAAAACACTACCTGTTACTCTGTCAGCAACACTACTGACACAAGCTACTATATAACTGTCTATACTACTAGTTAACCTCTGTGCCCATGATATCATGCTGATATCATGTTCATGCTACATATACATAAGGCTTACTACATAAGACTTCCATGCATGCTAATTTCCATATGTTGTCGTCAATGACAAACATATAGTCAGTACTGGCCTGCTGGAAAATCTCCAACATGAATGGCATTGAATTTCATAGGGGTAACCTATAGCTAGATACCAATGACAAGGGAAGATACTAGGTGATGGAAAGATGGAGGAAACACTGAGGGAAAGATTTGGATAGAGGATTTCTTAGGGATTATGGATAGAGGAACTACTAAGGATTTTGGATAGAGGAACTGCTAAGAGTTGTGGATAGAGGATTCAATGTGGATTATTCATAGAGGATTTGGTGAGGGATGCAGATAGATTATTTTCTTAAGGGAAGCTGATGGAGGAAATGCTGAGTGATTTTGATAGAGGAACTGCTAAGGGATTTGGATGGAGAAAGATATGGATTGGGAGATGGAAGATAAGTATTTGGATGGAGGAAGATTTGGATGGGGAGATAGAATATATGGATGAAAGAAGGTCTCCAAGAAATATGTCACCAAGGAATAAGATGCCCCCTTCTTAGGATAGTTTCATGCATTCAGAGACATTTGGCAAGGGGTTGATTGGATGGAAGATAAGATGACAAGAGGATGAGGAAGGTAGATGGAAGTTAGGATAGTTGGTGGATGAGGGAAGTGCATGGAAAGAGAATCTGATAGGAAGGATGGATAGAGTATAGGTGGATAAAAACTATGATGGGAGATATGGTAGGAAGGATGGATGTAGAAAGGCATCCAAAAGCATCTATACCTGGTGGTCTCTATTTTATTATCAAGATCCAAAGGAGGATGAAGGAGGTGAAGAGATAAATGGGGTGAAGGAGATGTTGGATAAGATGTGCTAGAAGGAAATCGCCCCCAATTGCAGAGAGGAATTGGATGGATGGATTAAGAAAGATGTCTATTTTCTAGGTTTTCATCATTGTACTTTTCTAAGGTGCTTGAATTTCCAAGTTTTCACCATTGGAAGAATGTTTTTCTCTTTTCTTTTTTGATATTTTTCTTGATTTTTTCTGACTTTCTAATTTGTTGTTAACTTTTTGATTTGTCGCTAACTTTTTGATTTGACTGGATGTTGGTACAACCTTATTAGGATGGATGGATTATGAAAAGGCATGGATGAGATGGGGGAAATGGGGGATATTCCTTTGATGAGAGAGATGGTGGTAGAAAGGGATTGGATGGAATGCTGGAAAGTGAGTGTTATAGGGGGATGTTGTCAAGACCAACATTGGCACATGTTGTGAGGAAGGTGGATGAATTGGATGAGATGTGGTAGGTAGATGTGGATATGATGGAGGATTCATGCTAGGAGATTTTGGGACATAGGGACCCAAAATAGATTTAGGAGATGGAGATGGATAATGGGTAGTTGTTGGATTAGAAACTTTGGATGTCATTGTGGATGTTTCTTTTAAATGCATTGCATCTTTTTCCTTTGTGATCCACATAGTTTTTACTTTATCTTTGGTGGGCCTTTGTGGCCATTGGGATGCATCATATTTTTCTTTTTCTTTGATGGGACCTTGTGGCTGTTGGGATACATTGGATTTTTCTTTTTCTTTGGTGGGCCTTGTTAGCACGTGCAAAGAATTTCTATGGCCTCATTATCTTTCCCCTAGTCTTTGTATCATTTTTTTGGTCTCTGGCATAAACCCTTGGTTCAAATTCAAAATCTAGCTATTACATTTTAAAACCTTTTGAAAAACCCTAGCCTTATTCTATTTTCATGTTACTTTTTCAGGTGACTTAAAAATTCTAATCTGCATGTGCTAATTAAAGTCCTTTAAGGTGTTCATTGGTTAGGTTTTCATGTTCGGCGGGGTCCCTTTTAATTTCTGCTAAGTTTCTACCCCCGGCGGCTTTTAATTTTCCTATAGTCCTCTGCGCCAAAAATTTTCCCAAAAGGCCTAGGTCTCGGCATTAATTATTTCCTATGTTCTGTCTTAATACTTCCTAGGCCTAGCCCTCTAACAACATCTACATCTAACGACCATCGTTAAAGTGCAAGCGATGTGTCAGAGCCTTGCACTTTTGCGATGACCAGTGATTCTCTTCCATGACATTGCCTTTCCTTGCAGATGGGTCCACTACCAGGTAAGCACACATGGCATCTCCCTATTGGCTGAAGGAAATAGTGAAGTGGAAAGGTTGTCAGAATAAATGAAGAAATTGTATGTTTGTCTACTGGATTTTGTGACGTGGCGGTCCCTGATTCATTGGAGTATCCTATGCAACACGGTGGGGTCATGCTCTATGGTATCGGCTAAGATTCTAGATTGATGGATGGCATGTAAGCACATAGAATCTTTTGAGAGCTTGAGATCTTATGCCAATCATTGATCTTTCCTAATGATGCATCATTTCAAAGAAGTGGGACCTTTTCACAGGTGTGCATGATTGGCAGTCTCTCATTGGTCCACCTATTTATGATTTGGCAGTTGTCAGTGGGTCTTGGGTTGTCGGCATGTTAGATGGTCCTGACATCTACAGAGGATCAATGGTAGGTGTATCTTTGCAAGAGGTGTGTTAGATGTATGAGATCATGAGACAACCATTGATTCTTTTGTGTGACGTAGCCTTTTCTTTTGGTGGGTCCACTGTTACATATACTTAGTTGGTGAACGGTGATTGGTCCAGGTGTGCTAAGGTGGACTTTTTAGTGTGTCCACTAGTTTCAAGGAAGTTAATACACTGCAAGATCTGACAGTTGTCATGATACCATTGATAGAAGTTCCACGAAGGATAGGTCAGCGGTATGGCGATAGCCGTTAATCTTCACTAAAGGGGAAGGCTTTGCGGTGGGTCTTTTGTCAGTGATGACTAAGTGATTGCAATGAATGATGTGGTGACATGTGGTAGATTTTTAGGTGGGCCCAAGGTTATCAAAAGTCTAGCAGTCCTGACAAAGTGTTTAGCGGCCTGATAGATTTCAAAGGTTTCACTCATTCGCAAGAAGAATTGGCGATGTTCCAAATCAGCTAGAGACTTGGCAAATAGTGTTCACCCAATTACTAAAAGTTTTAGTGGAAGTAAAAAGTATCCTATGACCTGGCAGAAACCTTTGGTCACTAGTTCACTAAATGTGATTGGGGTTTTATTAAAAATTAAATTGTAAAGCCCATGAAATAAAGAGATCTAATGGCCATGACTTAAAGTTAACCTGATTTTAAATTTAGACCGCCGATTTGTTGCTGGCGCTTGGAGGTAGCCGTTTATTTTCAAATTTGAATTTGTAGAGGGTTTCTCAATGACAAAAAGGATTGAAATTGAATGTTTTCATGGCCAAATTTGATTTGTTTGGTGGCACTTTCTATTGCGGTGTGGTCCAGGGTGTTCCATGATCATCTGCAGGGGTTTGTACCATGTTTTTGTGCTCGAGGCGTGTTGCAGGTGGCCAAGAGGGGTTGACAAATTTAAGTTTTCATGATTTTCAGTACTTTCCCAGAGATCTATCATAAGTGAAAATCTTTCTCAGGCATGGCCGACTAGTTTTCTTCCCCTAAATTTATTTTGTGACCATTTCTAGTGGGTTTAGTGGGGGAGACCCTAACCCTAGTTACCCGAAGCTTAATGCATCTTCTTTGAGGATTCCAAGGTGACTAGTGGTGGTATATATTGCAGCATTTTTTATTTTTTAGGGGTTGTTGTTGATGGTATTATACTAAGCAAGGAGAGCCTAGATTTTGGGTCTTTTCCTTGGTATTTTATTGCTTGGTAATGTATTGATTTCTGAAAATTAATGAGAATACACTTAAATTCCTATTTCAAATCTCTGACTGTCTTGTTTTCTGATTGTGGATTTATATATGTTAAGGTCATAAAGTGGATTAGCATATGGTAAACAAAGAGTATTGTGAGATCAGCTTGGAGTTTCTAACAAAGTTAGGATTAAAACCTTTAGGGTGATTTCAGTGAGTTCATTGTTAGATTGGAATTTGATGATCATGTTTGAGAGTGAGGGGGGTAATAGGAAAAGCACTTACTCTAAGTTTATGTGTATTTGAGTTAAGGTTTTAGGTTGATATATGTTATTTAGTGACTCTTTGCCTTGGGATGAGGCACTGATCTATTCTTTGGAGGCAGTCCATCATCATCAATCACGCACACATTCAAATGATAAAATCTTAAATCAGTTAGTAAAGAGTATAGTTGTATATTATTTTGTGACTCCTTTGGAGAAGTGAGTCAAGGGTACACCCTGAGCATTAAGGCTCTAAGTGTAGGAGGATTTCTTTTGATCCTTGTTAATTGGCCCTCTTCCTTGTAGACTTTGGAGTGGTGATAGTGTCAAAGTTTTATTAAAGTTATCCATCAAAGTATAAATCTATATGTTGAAGATCAAACGGAACTCCCAACAAAATGGTGACTCTAATAGTGAGAACAATGAAGAATTATATGTGTTAGGATCTCTAGTTGGGGTTATGTTGTGATATTCAAAAAAATTTGTTGACCAGATCAATTTACCCATCCAAGTCACCAATAAAATGGTGACTCTTCTAGGGAGAGTCTAGATATAAAGATTTTCAAAGTGCACTCTTGTTTTCCTATTGTATTCAGTGGAAAGATTTCCCATCTAGGTGGGTGGTGAATCAAGAGGTTAGAACTAGTGTCATACTATAAATCATGGACAAAAGGAGGAATACTAGGTCCTTTGTCAGAAAGAATCTGGAGGTCACTCTAGAACAATTGCCTAGACAAGAGAAGAAGAGTTGGATTAGAAGGAATGGTGAGTCTACTAGTGCTCCCATAAGAGAACAAAGAGATACCAGAGGTAGAGCACCACATGTTTCCTCAAGTGAGGAAGGTTCACAAGATAGAGTTTCTAGATCAGATGGTGGTCGCTCTGAAGATAGGTTTTATGATACCCCAGAGGCTGTATTTCAGGACAAGGGTCCATTGCCTATAGGTCAGGATGAACAAGCCAAAGAGATAGGTCTAGAGATTGATTTAGATCTTGATGAAGATAATTTCAGAAGAAAACCCATGAGACCAAGGCAAGTCCACTTCCCATATCAAAATCTTACTGATATGGATGTGTCATTAGGTTCTGATGATATTATGGTAGATCCAAATGATTTAAATGCACTAAGATTATAGTTGGTAGAGAAGGATGTCATACATAAGAGGTTACAAGAGGAGAGAGAAGCTAAAAAGGTGAATGCTCTAATAGAAAGATAGTCTCTCCTTAGAAAGATTAATGAAATGAAGGAGAGAAACAAGATGCTTGCTTCTGCTCCTAAGACATTGCAACGTGATGTTTTTGGTGATCTTGAGGCTTTGAGGAGTGAGTAGGAGTGCTTACTGCAAGACCATGAATTTGATCAAGAGGGCCCTATGGTTAGACAGGTTCAAAGTTATCCTTCCCTCCCTAAAGATAAAGATAGGTGTGAGATCACTAGGCCTACTGTTTCCACTAGTGAGAAAGGAAAGAAAAAGATGGTGGGACATCAAACAAGTAGATCATTGAAAATACCAAGGGTCCCACCACCTAATTCAAATAAGGACACAAAGATAGAAAGAAGAAGAAAAGAAGATGAGGACCTTGCAAGAGAATTAGAAAAGGTTGAAATTGAAGCTTGTATTGCAGAAAAGAGAAGAAAGATCCAGTTCTTGAAGGCTTCATTAACTAATGCTCTTGGTCCATCTACTACTAAACTAGGTATGCCATCTATGACTACTACTATTCCACTTAGTAATGCTACTAGTTCAATTCCTTCTTCATTTGCTAGGATAGGTGCTGATCCTACGCAGCAGTTAAATGCACAAGTGGATGGAAATGTAAATCCAAATGTTAATCCTAGGGTTAACACTAGTTCAAGTTTTCAAAGAAGACCTATGCAATTAGAAGGCTATAGGAAAATTAGTTTTGATGGAATTCCTGGCTACCCGAATGCTTTTCCAAATGATATAAGAGATAAGGTACCTAAGTTTTCTGGTAATAATGCTATTAGTTGTGAGGAGCATCTTAGGTTATTTGTTGATATGCTTAATGATTATGAGGTAGAGCATGAGGATGTAGTCATGAAATTGTTTGTTCAATCTCTAATGGAGGATGCTAGAGATTGGTTTAAGAGATTTCTTGATAAGTGTATTGATACTTGGGATTCCTTTGAGAGATGTTTCAAAGAGTAGTATGGTGATAGGCCTAATGCTAGTTTCATGTTGAATGAATTTGATACCATAAGGAAAAATTAGAATGAGATTGCAGTTGAATTCAACATGAGATTTCATAAGGGTATGCATAAGTTGTTCGAAGTTATGTGGTTAGATGACAATGTTTTCTTAACCACATACTTTAATGCATTTGATGGAAAGATGGGATACTTGTTGAGGGACAAAGAACCAAGAACTCTTAGAGATGCTTTTAGGATTGCTGTCAATATTCAGAACAATATGAAAATATCAAGAAAGTTGGGTGGGAAGAGAGATGACTGTAAGTTGTTTGGGGACAAGAAATACAAAAAAGAAAATGATAAGAATGTTGGAACTAGGAGGCAAGAAGAAGAAAAATTGGATAAGGTGCTCAATGCATTGAAGGATTTGAAGGCACTTAGAAATAGGAACATCAGTGTTCCTACCAATGAAAGGCCTTAGTTCAACAACAATTTCAATAAGCAAAATAGATTGCAGAACTACCCCTACAACACCCAATGGAAGGATGGCAAGCCTATTGTCCCTGTTGCAAGAGGAAACAATGATAGAGGTGTCCCTGACCCTCTACAAAAAGCTTCAATAAATGTCATGGAGGACATACCTTGGTGTGTTGCATGCCAGTCCCCTCATTCTGTAGAGCATTGTGTGGTTGCACACTCTATGGCTGCAAATCAAGATTGTGGTAGTGAGGAGATAGATCAAGAAGAAGATCAGGATGTTGTTGGATGCAACATGGCTACCTCATATCTAGGATATGAAGATGATTCTGATTTTGGTGAAGAAGTAGATGTAAATGTGAAGAGACACAATCAGGCCCTTTTTCATCAAGAGGTTTTTTCTGATAGTGAAGATATTGATAAGAAGACATGTAACATGAACTCTTCTTCTGAGCCAGTAAATTTAAGAAGACTTTCTAGAGAAGAGATGGATAGGATTACTGCAGAAATGATTGCCCAAGTGAAAACTAGAGGCATGGTGGCAAGGAATACAAATGAGAAAGCTATAGGAATGTTTATAAAGAGTACCAACTGTAAAGAGCCTAATGAGAACAAATCAAAAGGTGATCACATGGTGAAATTCAAGAATGTAAAAAGTAAGAATTGTGAGCCTAAAGGAGTTGGAGTTGAAAAAATTTCTAATGAGATTGAGAAGCCAGTTAACACAATGGCTAAGGTTGAAAAAATGAGGGTGGCCAATGCACCTAATGTATCAGATAAGCAAAGAGATGCTAAGGCTATGCAGATTGAGATTCCTTCCTCTGCTCCTATTGATATGTTATCTATATTGTCCCAAATCATAGTTAAAGTTCTATTGTTAGAATTGTTGAGGATCCCTGAAGACAAAGACAGAGCTATTGCATGGGTAGATAATGTTCATAGAAATGATGTTGCATGTAATGGATCTCAAGATAAAGCTTAGAAAGGTGTTGCTACTCAGGGAATTGTATCTCAAATTCCTCCTATATATTTGGACAATTCTATCAATGCTAACCTTGAAAATATTGATCCATTCTTTTTAAGTGTTCTTGTGAATGGAATGAAACTAAGAGATTGTATGATTGATAGTGGTGCCTCTAACACTATTATGCCTTTTAAAATCATGGAGAAGTTGGGCCTAAAAGTTGATACAGTTCAAGGCAGATGTTTTGTAATGGATTAGAGGGAGGTACTAGTTATTGGGACTCTCAATGCAATGCCATATAGGCTGATAGCGTATCCAGAGAAAGAATTAACAATGAGTGTTTTGGTGGTGGACATCCCTCCTTGGGATGCTGCTATCTAGAAGATGGAGTGCTCCCATGGGTGGAAGTTTATAGTGTGATCTATCCTATGCCACTTTCAAGATTGATGATCATTTTGTCAAGATTGATCGAGAGCCAAGAGTATGCCACATGATTGAGAGAAATATTGATAATGAAACTACATGTTTTGTGGATACTAATATTAATGCTTTTAGGGTAGAGATCCTTGTACTTGAGAAGGAACCTATTTTTTCACCTATCTCTATTGAGGTAAGTGTTGATTCTATGAAGGGTGATTTGTGGGTAATGTACTTTGATGGTGCAAATTGCAAAGATGGAGCAGGAGTAGGTATTTTACTTATTTCTCTTGATGGAAACACCTACAAATTTTCTTTCACATTGAATTTCTTTTGTACCAACAATATAGTAGGATATGAGGCATTATTGTTAGGACTGAGGCTGGCACAAAAGCATGGTATTAAATGCATAAGTGTTTTTGGTGATTCTGAGTTGGTGGTGTCCGAAGTCAGGTCAGTATATGCTTCCAAGAACAAGAGGCTAAAACAATATAGGAATGCAGTTTGGGATTTGATTGAATATTTTGATGCCTTCAATATTGAGTGGAAGGATAGGAGTAATAATAAGATGGCTGAATTTTAGCCAATATTGCAATCAATCACACTGATATTACTTTTGTTGGTATCTCTAAAGTTGAAATTCAAGCTAGGCCTAGTATACCAGACAATATTGAAAATTGGCAAGTTTTTGATGATGATAATGATATCTTGAAGTTTATGAATTGTGAAGATCAGTATCATGGTCAAGAATTTGATTGTTCGGCCTTGGTTGAATCAGTAGAAGGAAGAGAGGTTGTCTTTGGCAATGAGGTCATTCAACTTAGAACTAACAAGGTGCTCAAGGGGCTTGTTGTTTTGGAGACTGTCTTTGACAACTAGGATAGAGTTCAAAAGAATATTAAAAAAGAAGATCATGTTGATCTAGAGGAGATAAATCTTGGAACACATGAGACACCTAAGAAGGTATACATTGGTAGGGACATGTCTCACAATGTGAGAAAATCTTTGATTGAATTGTTGAGAAAATTCAGGCATGTTTTTGCATGGTCATATGATGACCTAAAGGTTTATAGAGAAGATTTATTTTAGCATATCATTCCTTTGAAAGAAGATGCTAAACCTTTCCGGCAAAAACAAAGGCCTATTAATCCTACTTTGGCACCCAAGATGCAAGAAGAGTTAATGAAGCTGAGAGATGCTGGGATTATCAAGCCTATAAGGCACTCTTCTTGGGTTTTAAACCTTGTTCCTATGAGAAAGAAGAATGGTGACATCAGGCTTTGTGTAGACTTTAGGAATTTGAACATCAGCTCATTAAAAGATAACTATTGTCTACCCAATATGGAAGCTATGTTGCAAAGGGTAACCAGATCAGAATTGATTTCAATGATGGATGGTTTCTCTGGTTACAATCAAGTCATTATGAAAGAATCAGAACAATTCAAGATAGCTTTCACAACAGCTTGGGGGACATATGTTTATGTGAGGATGCCTTTTGGTCTCACAAATGCTGGTGCTACTTTTCAGAGGGCAATGGATGTTGCCTTTTCAAATTTCATAAATGATTTCCTTGTTGTATATCAAGATAATTTAACTACCTATTCCAAGAAGGAAGAAGACCATTGTACTCATTTAGAGAAAATATTTGTGAGGGTCCTGGAATTTGGCATTTCATTAAATCCAAGGAAATGTGCTTTTGGTGTCATTGAAGGTAAGTTTCTTGGCCACTTGGTTGGCAAGCAAGGAGTGAGAATTGACCCTCAGAGGGTAGCAACCATTGATAAAATTCAAAGACCAAAGAATTTTAAAGGGATTCAGTCCTTCTTTGGTTATGTCAATTTCTTAAGGAGTTTTGTGACAAATTTTGCAGAGGTTACTAGACCTATTTCTAAGATGTTGATGAAGGGATCTACTATTATATGGGAGGGTGAGCCTGATGAGGATTTCAAAAACATAAAGTAGGCTATCAAAGATGCACTAGTGCTTAAGACACCTGATTATAATGTCCCAATGCACATCTTTTCCTTTGCATCTTTTCACACTATTGCTGCAGTTTTGTTACAAAAGAATAAGGATGGTTTTGAGCAACCTATTGCATTTTTTAGTAAATGTTTGCAGGCTGCTGAATTGAAGTATGACATAAATGAGAAACAAGCATATGCACTTGTGAAGGCAATCAAGGCTTTAGGTGTTACTTGATGGGGGTAGTTGTGATTTCTTTTGTGCCAAGAGCAGCTGTGAAAGATATTTTCTCACAACAGGAGGTGTCTGGAACAAGATGTAGATGGATCAATAGGATCCAAGAATTCAATGTTGACATTTAGATTACTAAATTAGTTAGAGGACAAGGATTGGAAAAATTGATGGCTCAATCCAATCTTGATGCTAATTAGGTAAATCATTCTGAAATTGATTATACATGTGATATGGATGATTGTATCTGGTATCAAGATATTATCTATTACTTGAGAAATATGAGATGTCCAGTAGGAATAAATGATAATCAGAAGAGGACATTGAAATTATAGGCCATCAAGTATGTAATTGTGAAATGCAAGTTGTATAGAAAGAATTTAGATTGCATACTATTGAAATGTGTAGATGAAGATCAGGCTAACAAGTTATTGAAAGAAATGCATGAGGGAGTTTGTGGTGGGCATTACATGGGTAAAAAAATTGCTCATAAAATCTTGAGAGCAGGATTTTGGTGGCCCACAATTTTCAAGGATGCAGAAAAGTTGGTAAGGAGGTGTGATGCTTGTCAAAGGTTCTCTGGTAAGATAAATTTTTTAGGTAATATGCCTTTAAAACCAGTAGAAGTACAAACTCCTTTCCAACAATGGGGAATTGATTTCATAGGGGAGATACCAAACAAGTCAAGTGGAGGACACTTATGGATCTTAGTTGCCACTGATTACTTTACAAAGTGCGTAGAGGCTATACCTACAAGAAATGCAACTAGTAAGGTGGTGACTAATTTCTTATTGAACAATATTGTTACAAGGTTTGGTTTCCTTGAGAGGATAGTTAGTGATAATGCAATGTGCTTCAGGTTTGCTGAATACAAGGAATTCTACAAAGGTTTGGGAATTCAAGTTTCTAATTCCTCACCTTATCATCCATAGGGAAATGGTCAGGTAGAATCTACTAATAAGAGTTTGATTAAAATTCTAAAGAGGGTTCTTGGAAATAATAAGAGGGCATGGAATTCAAAGCTATCATTAGCTCTATGGGCTGATAGGGTAATTGTGAAGAGGGCAATTGGTTGTGCACAATTTGACCTAGTATATGGAATACATGCAAGAATGCCTCAGAATAATCTATTGGAAATGTATAAATTTGTTTAGTTATATGATGATGACATAGATGATGAGATGCAATTGAGAATTGAGGACCTCATTAGGTTGGATGAAATCAGGAGAGAATCAGTTGCAAGGAATGCCAGATTACAGTTGCAGGTTAAGAATTTGTATGACAAAAAGACTGTTGACAAAAGGTTTGAGCCTAGTGATTTGGTGTTAATTTGGAATGCCAGATTGGAGGATAAAGGAAAACATGGTAATTTTGATCCCATCTAGCTAGGGCCATATCAAATTCATGAGAAATGGGGCCAAGATTCATACATTGTAAAAGAATTAAATGGTGATATTCAGGAATTGCCTGTTCATGGACAATTCTTGAAGAAATACTTCAATTGAAGGTATTATATTTTCCATGAACAGTAGTTAGGTCTGTACATTTTGTAAATTTTTGTAAATTGTTGCCTTCCCCTATCTTGTTTTGTCTTGGTCTGTGAGTTTTTGGGTCATGTTGCTCTCTCTTGTCATGTTTTCTAGTGGGATGGTCTGCTTTAACCAATGATTCTAGATCCTTGCTATGCATGCAGGAGGCATACATCCCTAGACAGAGCCACTATTAGCATGTGCAAAAAATTTCTATGGCCTCATTATCTTTCCCCTGGTCTGTGTATCATTTTTTAGGTCTCTGGCATAAACCCTTGGTTCAAATTCAAAATCTAGCCATTACATTTTAAAACCTTTCGAAAAACCCTGGCCTTATTCTATTTTCATGTTACTTTTTCGGGTGACTTAAAAATTATAATCTACATGTGCTAATTAAAGTCCTTTAAGCTATTTAGTGGTTAGGTTTTCATGTCCGGCGGGGTCCCTTTTAATTTTTCCTAAGTTTCTACCCCCAGTGGCTTTTAATTTTCCTATAGTCCTTTGTGCCTAAATTTTTCCCAAAAGGCCTAGGTCTCGGCACTAATTTTTTCCTATGTTCTGGCTTAATGCTTCCTAGGCCCAACCCTCTAACAACATCTACATCTAACGACCATTGTTAAAGCATAAGTGATGTGTCAGAGGCTTGCGCTTTTGCAACGACCATTGATTCTCTTTCATGACGTTGCCTTTCTCTGCAGATGGGTCCACTACCAGGTAAGCACACATGGCATCTCCCTATTGGCCAAAGGAAATAGTGAAGTGGAAAGGTTTTTAGAATGAACAAAGAAATTGTATTTCCATCTACCGAATTCTATGATGTGGTAGTCCCTGATTCGTTGGAGTATCCTATGTAGCACGGTGGGGTCACACTCTGTGGTATCGGCTAAGATTCTAGATCAACGGCTGGTGTGTAAGAGCATAGAATATTTTGAGAGCTTGAGATCTTATGCTAGTCATTGATCTTTCTTGATGATGCAGTGTTTCAAAGAAGTGGGACCTTTTGATAGGTGTGCATGATTGGCAGTCTCTCATTGGTCCACCTATTTATGATTTGGCAGTTGTCAGTGGGTCCTGGGTTGCCGGCATGTCAGAGGGTCTTGACATCTGTAGAGGATTGATGGTGGGCATATCTTCGCAAGGGGTGTGTCAGATGTATGAGATCATGAGACAACTATTGATTCTTTTGTGTGATGTAGCCTTTTCTTTTGGTGGGTCCACTATTACCTATACTTAGTTGGCGAATAGTGATTAGTCCAGGTGTGCTGAGGTGGACTTGTCAGTGGGTCCGTTAGTTTCAAGGAAGTTAATATGCTATGAGATCTAAAGGTTGTCATGATACTATTGATAGAATTTGCATGATGGATAGGTCAGTGGTATGGCGACAGCCATCAATCTTCACTAAAGGGGAAGGCTTTGTGGTGGGTCCTTTGTAAGTGATGATTGAGAAATTGCAACGAATGATGTGGTGACATGTGGTAGATTTTCAGGTGGGCCCAAGGTTACCAAAAGTCTAGAGGTCCTGACAAAGTGTTTAGTGGCCCGATAGATTTCAAAGGTTTTGCTCATTTGCAAGAAGAATTGGTGATGTTCCAAATCAGCTAGTGACTTGGTGAACAGTGTTTGCACAATTGCTAAAAGTTTTAGTAGAGGTAAAAAGTATCTTGCGACCTAGTGGGAACCTTCAGTTTCCAGTTCGCTAAATGTGACTGGGATTTTATTAAAAAGTAAATCGTAAAGCCCATGAAATAAAGAGATCTAATGGCCACAACTTAAAGTTAACCTAATTTTAAATTTAGACCACCGATTTGCTGCTGGTGCTTGGAGGTAGCCATTTATTTTCAAATTTGAATTTGCAAAGGGTTTCTCAATGATAGAAAGGACCTAAATTGAATGTTTTCACGGCCAGATTTGATTTTTTTTGGTGATGCTTGCTATTGTGGTGTGGTCCAAGGTGTTCCATGATCATTTGCAGGGGTTTGTACCATGTTTTTTGTGCTCGAGGTGTGTTGCAGGTAGCCAAGAGGGGTTGAAAAATTTGAGTTTTCATGATTTGCAGTACTTTCCTAGAGATCTATCATAAGTGCAAATCTTTCTTAGGCATGGCCGACTAGTTTTCTTCCCCTGCATTTATTTTGTGACCATTTCTAGTGGGTTTAGTGGGTGAAACCCTAACCCTAGTTACCCAAAGCTTGATGCATCTTATTTGAGGATTCTAAGGTGACTAGTGGTGGTATATATTGCAGCATTTTTTATTTTTTAGGGGTTGTTGTTGATGGTATTATACTGAGCAAGGAGAGCCTAGATTTTGGGTCTTTTCCTTTGGTATTTTGTTGCTTGGTAATGTATTGATTTCTAAACATTAATGAGAATACACTTAAATTTCTATTTCAAATCTCTGACTGTCTTCTTTTTTTATTATGGATTCATATATGTTAAGGTCACAAAGTGGATTAGCATATGGTAAAAAAAGAGTATTGTGAGATCAACTTGGAGTTTCTAACAAACTTAGGATTAAAGCCTTTAGGGTGATTTCAGTGAGTTCATTGTTAGATTGGAATTTGATGATCATGTTTGGGAGTGAGGGGAGTAATAGGAAAAGCACTTACTCTTATTTTATGTGTATTTGAGTTAAGGTTTTAGGTTGATATATGTTATTTAGTGACTCTTTACCCTAGGATGAGGCATTGATCTGTTCTTTGGAGGTAGTCCATCATCATCAATCATGCACACATTCAAATGATAAAATCTTATATCAGTTAGTAAAGAGTATAGTTGTATATTATTTTGTGACTCCTTTGGAGAAGTGATTCAAGGGTACACCCACCTAAGCATTAAGGCTCAAAGTGTAGGAGGATCTCTTTTGATCCTTGTTAATTGGCCCTCTTCCTTGTAGACTTTCGAGTGGTGATAGAGTCAAAGTTTTATTAAAGCTATCCATCAAAGTATAAATCTATAAGTTGAAGATCAAAGGGAACTCCCAACAGATCTTTTGATTAGATTTTTATTTTCTTGAGCATGTCTTTTAGAGTGGAGATGGAAATCTTTGGATCTTTGTGGATAGCTACCTTTATGCATCTTGGATATGTCATCCAAATTTTGAGAATAATTGGAAGGAATATGAGGAGGCGTACAAGATGGAGAAGAAACATATGGATAAATGGAAGGAGATTGGCATAAAGGAGTGTGGGAATGTGCCTTTGTTGATCCTCACTAGGGATGTTTAGATTTTGGATGAAGGATTGAGTAGGATAAGATGGGGGATGATATTTTGGGCCATAAGGACCCAAAATGGAATTGGTGTGTGGAGGATATGTGATGATAGATTTTGGGCTATAGGGCCCCAAAATAGATTTGCAGGATAAAGGAGGAATGTAATAGGTAGTTTTGGATTGCAATGATGGAGGAGGAGGAATGTCATTTTATACTTTGGAGGGACAATGGAAAGGTGTCATGTACAAAAATAAACAACCAAAAATGTAACAAATTTTTTTTTTGAAGGGTGAAATGTAATAACATATGTCATTGTCATGTACTTCGATCTACTTAGCCAAAGATCAACATGGATATGCCTATGCTAAAAGCGGTTAGGAATATGCTTGCAATGACAGTAACAAAAAGTGGATCTATCAAGGGGGATCTATCTCAACTAAGCCCTCATTGAGCAAATGTTGAAGGTCCTGTTATTAGAATGAACTTTAATTGAATTGACTATTATCTTGTTAAGAAGTTCCACTGCTAGATGTGTATGAACATAAACCCAACAAAACTACTAGATTAATCATTTAATTCATTCTTAGTTAGGTTGGAACATAATACTGCTAACTAAAAGTCTAATTCATTAATTACCAAAATTAGAATTTAATGGCTAAAGGATTATAATTGGCATCTAAATGACTAATGTCTTGCTCCAATAAACCCTAATCTAATGATTCACCATACCTATCACTTCCTAACCAATTGGTTAATTGACGGTCTAACATACTAATATTATGTTCTCTCCTCTCAAAGAATCTAACATATTAACGAGTAATCATTCCCTTACTAACTAATTGATTAAATAATTGAATATATTCTCTCCTAAAACAATTAATAATTAAAAAGGCAATCGTCCTAAATATCAATTTCATCAATTAAATAAGTCTCAATATTTATTATTGTTGGTCTTATTTAAACAGATTACCAAATAAATAAAAGTAAAACTTTAATTTGGCAAGCTATACATCAAAACTAAATCTAATTACACTAATAATAAGTAGTACTTAGCAAATGATTCCTTTAACTAATTACTTTATCAAAACAAAGTATAATTAAAATAACAAACAATTTAAGCCCTTATCCTATTCTATACCCATTCAACTCCTTACATAAATCCTCTAAACCTATAACTTAATTACTTAATTACCAATTAATTACAAAAGGGAATAGATCATATCAACCTTAAGTTCATTACATATAAATGGTTGATTAATCTATTTTCTAATGTGCTGACCCAACCAATTGATAAAAAGGATAATAACATAATTATAAATATCCTATCCTATAAACCTACACACCCACTGCCCTAACATAAGCTCCTTGCTTAGAGCAAAACAATGGTTTAGCAAGTAATTATGTTACCTAAATAATATGTAATTAACAAATAATTAAAAATTAGCAATGGAAAATTCAAATTCTAAAAAGGCTAGTCTATCCCCTAGGCTAACCTACAACACCCACTAACCAATGATAAATGCCAAAGGGGAGCGCACTTCAAGAGGACAAAGGGGAGACAAGATTGATGGCCCCACCAATCACATGGATGGGATTTTCGCAGTTTACAAGGGAGCCAAAAGGAAAGGGTAATATTAGAAGTCAAAGTAAATCAACAAGAAGTACCTTGCTCTTCCCAAGGTGAAATTTAAGTCAAGGTACGCATGGCAAGGAAGGAGACCACTATAATGGAAGAAGTGAATAAGCTAAATGCTAAGGTCAGATGCAAGTACGCATGGGAAGAGGATAGCTTTCTGTTTGAGTGGAAAATTAATGCCAAGTCAGCTCATGTGCATGGCATAAGTATGAGAAGGGAAGATAATTAAAAACTTAGGTGGAGTGTCAAGTCACAATACCCAAGCACTCATGCAAGGAATGGCGAGCTTGACCAAAACAAATAATAAAACTTTATTTCCATGTTAGTAACCTGCGCATGGAAGAAGGACTATGTGGGGGCCACCAAATCAAGTGGAAACAAGTCATAGAAAGAGTCCTTTACAATATAAGGTTTACTTGATTAATCATCAACGTGGTATAGATATTAGCATGGGATTAAGTGGTAGTTTAGGCTACTAAAATTTCATTAGATGCTTATGTTAAGAGGGGAAGGAGAATATTCTCTATGGTAAGAGAATATTATCCTTCTCCATACAAAATCCAGAGAGCTAATTGCTCTAAATAAAATTCTGGAACTGTCATTTTTGGAGAACATGGTTTTCTTCATACTTTCTTATTTTGCTTACATTTGAGTTATTGGGTGCATCAATTTATTGATTATTATACTATGGAGGTTGATGGATAGGGTATTATTTGAAGAGATTTCAATTATCATCAATTTTTTTATTGATCTTGTTTCATACTACAATTTTTTGAGATGAGCATAGAATTTTGTTCATTTGAATTTGATTATATAACTACGACAATCTTCCAAACTATAATAGAGAGCTTGCTAAATTCATGTGTAAGCTAACTTTTAGATGACATTGAAGCTATCACATTTCATTTCTATCAACTTGAATATCATTTCATGAAAATAACTCCACTATCTTAAGAAGTAAAATCTAATAGGCATGAGAGAAATGAATTACATTTTCATTTTAGTCATCTTATCAACTTCAATATATATCTCTATGATGAAGAAGCATTCACATTACAATTATATAATACAATTTGATGAAGATACTCAATGAGATATCAACATAAAAGTAGCAACTTCACTTCATCACAATGCATTTACCACTTCACATTCATTTACCACTTCACAATGGACCCAAGAATGGAAACCACTTTACAATTTACAACAAGAGGAGGATCTTCTCCAAGATCAACAATACAACAACACATGTGAGTTTAATACAAGCACATCAAAGAAGGGATTTATTCAATATTTTTCCACATGGGTCTTTAACTTCAATACCTACAATAAAAGGGAGAGAACCATGGGTTCTCACCACCCAACCTAGGTCTCTTATGAGACCACCCCCAAGCTTGGAGAACCAAGGCTAAATGGGTAAGCAACAAAACAACAAGATGCTCACAATTTAACACACATGCAATTACAACAATTTACTCCCTCCAAGGCTACACAAATGAGCTTGCAAGCCCATTGAAAGAGGGTGAAGGTGGGCTTTTCCAAGGGGAGAATGCCATTGCTTTCACAAATTCCTCAACAAGAATATCTCATTGCCTCTTGAAGGCTACAAATCCATCTTCCATACACAACAATGTTTATCAATATCTTCATGATACCAAGATCTCAATGGCTTCATGGTGCCCATACACCATGAATTTTTCCCTCTTCTCCAAGAGAAGATACTCTCACCTCATGGAGAGCCCAACTAACCCCTTCACCCAAGGCCACTTCTTCCCCTTCCCAAAGGGGTGAGTAATGCCCTACTCCCATAAACATGAACTCCCTCATTCAAGCAAAAACAAAAAGAAAGACATGAATCCAACATCAAATTCCCATCCCATACAACACAATAGCACAACAAGGATAAACTTCAAATACATGAGAGAGAAATAACACAAGCTAATCTATTGAGCAAATAAGAAAACCTCCATGGAAATGAATGACCAACCTTCACAAGTGTGATGGCAAATGATAGTTGAGAAGAGCTAATCCACTTGTCCTCCTTTTTCCAAAAACTTAAAGTCTCTAAAAAATAGAGAGTGGGTGAACACCCACTAACTCTATCAAGGGCCTCTAAAAAAGGCTCCAAATTCTACCCACCCACCAATCATAAATGTAGACTTGACTCTATGGTCTACTTGGTCTTCCTTCTCCCCCCCATGATAAATGCATGATTGGAAGGAAAGGTGAAGTTGGGTAAAGGTCAAGATCCATCCAATCTCGTAGCTAAGGGTAAATGGGTCATAAAATGGGTTGTCAAGGTCACTAGGGGATTAAGGACATGCTCAAAACCTCCCTAACCCATACCCCTAACATTAAGGTACTTAATTAATGCCAAAAATGACCCCTAGAACCTCTTATTGGCCTCTAGAAGTGACCGAAATAAAATGAATTTAAAAGAGCACACAACAAGTGTCAAATGACACTAACGATTGCACATTGCATACAAATGCTATGAATGACAACATGAAGCTAACTACTAACGCACATGAAAATTCACATTTACATCAAGTTCACATTACAACGAGGCTTTGTAATCCCATATTGGATTAAGCCTTAGCTTACTCAGTTCTCATGTGTTTAACCTTGGTTCTCTGATAAATTCCATGGTTCTCTTACCTGCACACTTCACATCGAGCATCAGTAGTTCAAGATGATAAAATTACATGAAATATACATATTTAATTTCCTATTTAGTATCGTAACTCAATATGTGTAATTCAATTCAAATTACAATTTTCCATTCAATAATATTTGAACATCATAAGTACATAATCATCATGTGCAGTAATCAAATCTAAACATGAATAATTCACTTTACCAACCATGTATAATCAAAATCATGACGTACTCTAGATTCACATCCACACATACATAATATAATAATCACCATCAAAATATCATATCTCGAGTCTCTATCAAAATAGATCAACAAGTGTATCGATGTATCAAAATGCAGAAAAGAAAAGATGCTATGACGGGTTGGGGTGAGGCCTCACAGAAGGTGCAATGGTGTTTTTGGAAGGATTTGTGAAGATGTCTTTAGCTATACCAACATTTCTAGAGGAAGTGTCTTTAGATGTGTGACCAATACAACATGATTTTGGATGTTTATTATCTTGGATGAGCTCCAAAGATCCTTGTTCATGAGCGCCTAAGCCTTGACCTTGATAATTCCATTTCTTGAGCATTTTATCCAAGAAATCATACTTTTGACCTAGGGAATAAGATAAATATCTAGTTTTAAGTATCATAGTGGAAGATATGAAATATATTTCTTCTACTTCAAGTCGGCTTTCCTTGACAAATGTAAGCAGACCAAGAGGATAGAAAGATGGAAGCAGGATAGTTTGAATTGAAGGATCTTCAAGTAGAGAGGATGGGATGATGGGATCTTGACTAGGATTCAAAGATTGTAATGGATCTTGAGATGGAGGAATTGGGATAGGGGGATCTTGGATTGGAGGAATTGTGATGATAGGATCTTGGATTGGAGAAATTGGGATAGGAGGATCTTGGATTGGAGGTATTAGGATAGTGGAGGTTTGAGTTGGGGGTGATGGAAGCAATGGATCTTGCAATAGATGAAGTGAAAGGATAGGATCTTGATTTAGTTCAATGAATATTTCAACATGATTTTGGACAAGATCTTGAGTTCATGGGATTGGTGTGGATAAATTGATGGGAGATGTATGGATGGACTCTTCAGATGGAGTGGATGGAAGGATGAGAGATTTTGCAATTATGATGGAGGGAAGAAGGGTGAACTCATGAGGCTCATTGGATGTGTTTTGGATAATTCTAGGAGGAGGAGATGTGGATGGGGATTGGATGGAGTCAATAGATGGAAGGGACTCAATGATGTTAGGAGATGGAAGGGGGTCAATAAGTGGGATATATGGAAGAAGGATGATAGGTGAAGGAGATGGATGAGCCTTGTTATTAATGGCTTTACATGAGGAAGTGATATGGAATGGCTCATCAACTTTAGGAGGGGGATTTTTTGATGGCTTCCTTGTGAAAATCCTTGAATAATTTCATGATTGAGGTTGAGGTGAAGGATTATAATGTGTAGATGGTGGGGAGCTAGGATAGTCCACACATGAAGGTGGGATTGTGGATTTTCAGCTTGGTTGAGGGGATGACTATGTAGAAGAAGGTTTGGAGGATGGCATGGATATATAGTTCACATAGGTAGGCATAGAGGAAGCTTGTGAACTTGATTGGCTAATTGATGGGATAGGGGTGATGGATTGAGATATGTGATATGAAATGGATTGAGGGACACATTCTTCTTGTGGAAGGGTATTTGTGGCCATGTAGGTAAGAATGGAAGATTGTGGATTGAGATAGGATATGGTGGATGGTGGATCAAGATAGGATGGGGGATCAGGGTAATAGATTGGAAGACTAGGATTTTGGATTTGAAAATGGGTTGGAGGATAAAGACATGATGGCCTTTTATTATGGATGTAGTTGATAGTGTTATTGTGGAAGGATGGTGTTTTCAAAATAACCATGGAAGAATATAGAGGTAGGAAGGATATATGCGGAGGATATGCGGCCACAATATAGGAAGAAGGTGTGGATGAATAGGATAATGGATTTCCCTTGTCAAAGGTATGATAATGATTACTAGTGGATATGCATGAAGGCATGATAGGATAGTTTGGAGGAATGATTGGATTATGTGGGATGTTTTGAGAAAGCTTTCTAATGTTTTCAAAGTACTCATCATGCTCAACAAAACTTTCATCATCATCATGATAGGATGGAATAGGACAAGTTATGTAATAAAAAAACTCATCATAATAGTTTTGAGACATGTTGACTTGCAGATGAGTTGGATAGGGATGGAGGATTAAGATGGATTGGAAGACTAAGGCTTTAGATTAGGATGACAAAGAAGCTCAAACTAGGATTGGATTTGGCTCAGGATAGGAGGAAAGATTGATCTAGAAGAAGATCATAAAAAGGGGATCAGGGATGACTAAGATGACTATGCTAACCTAGCATATGGGGAGGAGGACAAGATTTGATGGAGAATATGCAGGATGACCGAAACACCATGATTATGAACCTAGGATGACAAGATTTTGCAAGCTTGGATGACTTATGGATTTGGAGGATTGAACTGACATGGAAAAAGGATTATGTATAGAGCTCTTCATATGTGTATGTTCAATAGATGGTTTGCACTAAGTTTGAAACTTTGAAAACACATCAAGCAAGAACTACTTAAAGACAACCTAGTACCAAAATCTTTTCCCACAACTTAGTATCCCAAAAGGGATATAGATGGTGAGTAATCTTCAGGTGATCCAGGAAACCACTTGGACTGATCCTTGCACAAATATTTTGATACCTTTGGGAGTAGATCAGGAAGCCTATAATTAATAGGTGTCTAATTTGGTCTGTGGCATCCTCCCAATTAGTTTGTATGCATGTGACTCACTTAAGAGCCTAGCTGACCATGCCAAAATAGTAGGGATATTTTCCTACCTTGGGCTACCGTCAACACACATCACCCAAGCTTGAGGGGATCAAGCGAGAGTTTTCTCAATGCTTTATTTCTATATAGGTTGGGGAAGTACCAATTTGAGTTCATTCTCCAAAGAGGAATCACTTTTCTCTTTGGACAAGCCTCTCTAGAAGTAGAACAAGCGAAATTTTCCTATTTCAGTTTGTTTTACATCACTTAGTTTAAATGGGTTTTGTAGAGTTTGGAAAAATCCTAGAAGCACATCAAAAAGAGTTCATTCACAATTTGATCAAGTATTTTTCAAACCAAGACTTGAAAATAAATATGTTTAGGATTTTTATTTGTTCATTCTTTGAAAGCAAAAAATAAAGCTCTTTTGAAAAATATGTTGCAAGTTTTTTACCCTTTTGCATTTGAGATTGAGTTTTTCTCTTTTTAGGATCCCAATTTAAAAATTTTAAGTGTTGTGAAGTTGCTTTGTTTTCACATTGGGATTTCAATATTGTGTTTTTTATTTAGGACTCTAATTTAATAACTCTTGATATTGAATTTGATTCATTTCTTTAGGTTCATTCAAGATTTTGTGTTTTAAGATTTAGTTTTAGAGCAAAAACTGAGGTGTTCTTAGATTGCCTTAGGAATGCATAAAACTTTAAAAGAACTCAAGATTTTATAAATGAAGTTTATTTTATCTAATAATAATGCATAAAGATTAATTTAGGAACATTTAGGATTGATTAGGAACTATTTAGGAAAGACATGCAGATTTAGTCCTTTTTAAGCACTCAAAACTTAAAGTGTTGCTAGATTGCATGAAACCTTAAATCACTTAAGGTTGGATGAAAGAAGTTATTTTTAGGGAAAAAAAAATCATCAAGAGTGATTTTTATCCCTTTAGGATAGATTAGGAATGATTAGGAAATATTTAGGAAAGATTTATAGATTCTTTACTTTAAGCACTCAAGATTGTATGAAAAGTTCATTTTAAGCCAAGAAAAGAGTTTTGTTAGTCCCTAAACATGCATGAGAGTTATATAGCCTTAAGTATTTTATGCTTTGGTGAAAAAATTTCCCTCCAAGAATTACCTTCAAGAGCATGGGGCTAGAACTTACAAGTTTGAAGCTTAGGGTCACTAGGAGCCCCAAACGGACCCTAAAAATCAATAAAAACCAAGTTTAGGGCTTCACACACTTCCCATACGACAATGCATACCATGGATTTTCTAAATTTTCAGTGTCGTACAACATTACATAAGTGTGAAAATGATAATACATGACTACCCATATGACAATTGGTGCTAGGAGGTGGGAAAAGGCCAAAACTACATGCAAAATAGCTCAAACGATAATATACATGTTCCCATGTGACACTTGGAGGGTTCCCATACAAAAATTCATGATAGTGAAGGAATTTTGTATGACTCTGCAGACAAGGATGTCCTAGATGCTTAAAAAATGTGAGTTTTTTGGTAAAAAAACCCTAAAAATATAGTTTGAAGAGCGTGGTGGGGTCCCACCAGGGATGCCAAAATGTGATCAGTGCAAACCTAACCTATTTATAACATAAATAGACATTAAAACATTATCCTAAGAAGAATATAATAAACATATAGTAAAACTATTTGCAAAGACACCTCGGATAGAGCTTAAACGAGAGCACCCTGACACCTTTTGATTTCCTCTTAGATTAGGGATGTGGGTGTGCTCCCAAAACACTTGGAGCATGTCCCAAATGCTGTTTAGGAATGTTTAGGATCCATTAGGGACCAAGGATACCCCATAGTGGCACAAAACTAGGTATGGTGAACCTGATTTTCCCCTAGAGCTCCAAGAAACCAAATGAAGCTAGAATGCAGATTTGATGCAAGAATGCTTATGCTCAGTTGATTTTAACCAAATATAAGTTTAATATGATGAAAATGATATGAAAATAAATTAAATAAGCTATGTTAATCCTTTAATCTAAGCTAGGATGTAAGTAAGAAAGCTTAGAAATGAGTTAAATCTAACAATATTAGAATTTAAGCTAAGTCTAGATGCAAATGAGCATGATAACAATGCTTACTATGAAATAGGTGAATTAGTTATTTTATCTTGGAATGAACTTTTTTTATAGAATTTAAGGAAGGTCTTGGGTTAGGAAGGATGGTTAGGGTCAGAGTCAGGGTTAGGGGTATGGTTAGAGGTATGGTCAAGGGGTTAAGGGTTTCTCACACGTGTGAGAAACACTTGGAATGTGTGCTTAGGGAAAAATGGTGGAAGAGGAGACATAGGCTTCATTAAGAGGATATAAGAGCCATTAATGAGGATGTAAGGGGTCATTAGTGAGTCTATAAGGCTCATTAATGAGGGGGTTGACCAAAAGTCAAAGGATGAGGGTTTAGACTAAGAGGGTTAGGAATCACCCTCTACAAAGGTTTCAGATGGGATTAGGAAAGAGTAGATAGGTTTAGGGCTTCTAGAAGTTTCTAGAGTTTTAGGGGGTAAAAGCACAAAGTTGTGTCACGTTTCAGGACAACTTATCAGCACAACTGAATTTGTGAATTTCTAACTAATTGTTTTTTTTTCAAACATATGGTCTAGCTAGATTCATTTTAGCTAAGTTAGTATAAGTGCTTCAACTTTTCCAATTGGAAATATCTATTAAATGCATGTTTTATACAAATTACTAAAGAAATAAAATTATTTTAGAAAAGCGATGTTTCAATAACTCCTCTTTTTAATGATATTTTTTGACAAATATAAAAATACCCTTTTTTAGAGCATAGAGTCAAGATTATCATCATATAATTTTTATAGTATTTTAATTAAATCTAATATATTATAATTTTGAAACATTGCAAGTAGGTATTTAAACATTCAAGAGCAAGATGATTCAAAAATAGAAAAAAATAGTAAAGCTTATAAAAAAATTTGAAATTTTATATTTAACACTAGAGGGGAGAGTTATCTTCAAGAATGTGTAATTTTTTTTCTGAATGGTGTAGATTTGATAGGGGAAATTTTTTGGGAGATGAAAACTATTGATTTCAGGTATGTTCAACTTTGCCTAGTTATAATGGAGAAAATATACATTGAAAACTAATTTTCTTTGTTTTCTGCACTAGCTATACATTTCATCTATAACATATTTTGAAATCAAAGGAAAAAAAAATTATCTACATATACTTTTTTGGTGGGAACAAGACTCTCATTTCTCAGCATTTTTCAGCAAATAAAAAATGGACTTCAAAAATTAAAAAACTATGTGAATTATTGTTCAAAAAAAATTAAAAAAGTTATAGGCATAAACTTCATCCACTTTTACACATTTCATTAGTTTATATCATCTCCAAATTCTAAACATAAATGTCATTTTTATGTCGTTAAAGTTAAAATATTTGTGTGTTGTTGACCTTTTCCTTTATAAAAGGGTGACACAACTTTGTACTTTTACCCTAGGGTTTAATTAAATATTTAACCTATTTAAAGATTGTGACACAATTTATTAAATATTAATTAATAAATTGGAGGGAAGATCATTCAAATTGGATTCAAATGCTTTTGAGAGGGATTCTTTAATTAAAAGTCTTTAATTAAAATAGGAGAAGGAATAATAACAATAAAAACTAATTAATTAATTAATTAATTAATCAATAAATGATTATGTCATCAGGGGTTTTTACAAAATAAAATAGTCCCAAGAGATAATATGGGGGTTATTGTTAGGAATGGGAACACTAAGAGGGGGGGTGAATCAGTGTTCACTGTATTTTAACTTTTCACTTTAATCTTTATACTGAACTTAAATGCTTAAGTACTGAATTAGACATTCACATAAACATGAAACATGAAATCAACACATGACAGCAATATGATTACAAGGAAACCCAAATAGGTAAAAACCCCGGTGGGAATTGACACCCACTAATATTCTGCACTAGTGTTTTGTGATCCTTGTTAGAAGATCCTTAACCCTGTTAGGAGTTGCTTTATAATGCTTTTAGTACAGTAGACCTTGTCAAGGGTCAGACCTTATTAGGACTCTTTTACAATAGTCCCTTTTAGGGGAGAGGATGCATTGTCCAAGAGCTCACTTCTCAAGTGGTGAAGGCTACAACCTTCTGATCTCAGATACACACTATATCTGTAGGATGAACTGTCACTGTGACACTTCTTGTCAAATCAGTTCCTTTGATTCGCTGATGCTTTGACCTCTAGAAAATCTCTAATACATCTTCTAGTGTCTTCGCACACTTATGCTCATCTTATTACAACTCTCTATCAAATTCCATGTCGAATACAATGGGCACACCTTATATTTATACGCTCATACAAAGTAAACTACTAGGTCTGCCCTTAGACCTATTACATAGAACACTTCCAATTGAATTGGCTTAAGCATGCTTACAAAAAAATAAGTATATATGTCAAAAACTTAAATAAAATGGGTGTATACCCTTTACAACATTATATTATAATCGCAAACCAAAATATTGACTGTCGGCTTCATACTCTATCCTTCACTGGCACATACTAGTTGTGCAACTTCAACTGACTATAACTTCCTCATCCTTGCACATCTGATCATGCGCTCATAGACTAAGAATTAATATAGTCTAACTAACTTAACTTCCAAGGCACATACCATAATTCATCTATACGCACGTGCGTTGATGCTCTGAGCTACAGGAACTCTGTAAAATGTCCAGTCTTCAACACTTAACTAATTTTTGATCTTCTCTTCAAGTGTGTTGACTCCAAACTACTATATGACTTTGTTTCCTTAATTAAAACACTATATAAAGTCATATACATCAGTATAGACAACTTGCCAACAGTTTTTACAAAATAAAATATTTTTATTTGGCAAAAAGGATTTTAGGTGTCTAAAGATGTACTTAGATTGTGTGATATATATGCCTTCCTTATGTTATAGTAATTGCAATTCAAGAAAGAATTTGATCACCAAGTGTCGATATCTCAAACTCTTTCCTCATTTCATCAGCAAAAGACTTACATAGGTTATCATGACCTCCAAATATGATATCACCAACAAATATTTCAGAAATAAGAATCTTATCATCAGTTTTACATTTCAAATACAAATTGTTGTTGTCACTTGTTCTAACAAATCCAATTCTTATGAGATAAGAAGGAAGTCTTTCATACCATGCTCTTGGTGCTTGTTTCAGCCCATATAATGACTTGTGCAACTTACATACCATATTCCTCTAATTAGGATCAATAAAACCATTTAGTTATTTAATGTATACCTCTTCTTCAAGTATCTCATTCAGAAATACAGATTGAACATCCATCTAATATACCTTAAATCCTTTATAAGAAGCATATGCTAGTAGTATTCTTACTCCTTCAAGTCTAGAAATGGTTGAAAAAGTTTCTCCATAGTCAATTCCTTCTTCTTATGCATAACCTTTGCAAAATAGTCTTTCTTTGTTCCTTGTTACATATCCAATCTCATTCTTTTTTTTTTTCTTTTGAATATCCATTTAGTGCCAATCACATTTTTGTGTTTAGGTCTCGGTACCAATTTCCATGTCTTTTTTGTTTGTATTTTCTCAATTTCTTCATTCATTGCCTTAATCCATTCATCATTTTCCAATGCATCTTTAACAATTTTAGGCTCAAATTCACAAACTAAACATGTGTTATTCCTTAACTTACTTCTAGTCATCATTCTTTCTCCTTTGTCTCCAATTATCTAATCTTGTGGATGGTGTCTTCTCACATACTTTGCAAGTACAAGTTTAGATCTTTGTTCTTCAATATTGTCTCCACTTGATGCATGATCATCATTTCCATCAGTAACTATTTGTTGATGCATGGTCTGTATAGAATGTTGCTCGATAGCATTATTTTTTTTCTTGGTAATGATAGGTTGTTGCTCGGGAAGATTTTTAGGTTCCTCAATATAAACAAATCTACCATAGTCTTCTGGTTTCTTTTTTCTTTATTCATCATTCTTTTCTACAAACTCATCATTTATCACATTTACACTTTCAATCATTTTGTTAGTTGTCTTGTTCAAACATTTATAAGCCTTTCTTCTAGTAGAATAACCTATAAATATCCCTTCATCACCTTTTGAATCACATTTTCCATAATTTCTATCATATTTCAAAATGTAACATATTCTAAATATTCTGAAATAACTCACATTAGGTGTGTAATTATACCATACCACATAAGGTGTCTTGTTTGATTTTTTCTTTAGTTGAACTCGGTTCAGTGTGTAAACAAAAGTACTAATAGCTTCTCTCTAGTACATTTGTGCAACATCTTTTTCAATCATTATTATTCTAGCACAATCAACAATTGATCAATTCCTTCTTGCAGCAATCCCATTCTTCTCGGGTCTTCTTAGTGTCGATACTTGTCTCTTTATTCCATACTCATTACAAAAATTAGTAAACTCACCTAAAATGAATTCACCACCTATATCTGACCTTAAGCATTTCAGTTCCTTACCACTTTCCCTTTCCACTTTTTCTTTGTACCATAAAAATTAAACATTTTGAAAGCTTCCTATTTTCTTTTAAGAACATGACTGTCATCATCCTAGATAAATTATCAAAAAATAAGATAAAATATATGTCTCCATAATAAATCTAATTTTTCATTAGACCACATAAGTCAGTATGAACTAACTCAAGAATAGCATTAAATGAGTAATGTTTTCTCTTGAAACTAGACTTTGACATCTTACCTATTTGACATTGTTTGTACATTACATGGTTAGGTTTAGATATGCTCGGTAAACCTTTAACTTTCCTTTTCTTATTGATTTTAACCATGTTGTCAAAGTTCACATGACATAACCAAACATCTTCATTTTTTTCCAACAAACAAGAAGTTTTAGCATTATCCAAATAGAATAAGTTACCTTTTGATTGTTCACTAGTACCAATTAGCTTTTCATCCTCATCATAGATTTTCACCTTTCTATTCTCAAATGCAACTCGGTGACCAATGTTATTCAGCTATGCTACACTCAATAGATTATAGTTAAGTCCTTTCACCCTATATGCCTTTTCACATCTAATCTTTTTATTTAACAATATAGAACCTTTAACTTTCACTAGATAAGGTGTATCATTTCTCATTTTCACATATCCACCATTATAATGTTCAAGATATTTAAATTTTTCTTCATCACCATTCATATGATGTGTTTAGTCACTATCAATGATCCAAGTATCATTCTTGCTAACCTTACAAATAAGTGTTTTTTCAACATACCTTTCTTCTTCTTCAGAATCTTCCTTCAATGCAACATATGGTACTTCTATGTATTCATCAATTTCAGTCTTGGTCTCATCATCTTCATCTTCAACTAGGTAGCATGCCTTCTTTCCTTTATCTTTGTAATCTCAGTTGTCTTTGTTGCCATACTATCGGTTACCTCTGTGATATCGACAATTTCTTCTATCATTCTTCCCTTCATTTGATATGTCACTTGGAAATGCATCATGTTTCCTTTTAGGACATCTTGCAGCAATATGACCGATCTCTTTGCATTTAACATATACCAAGGATAGGTTACCTCTATATCTTCATTTTCCCTTTTGTAGTCTTCTAGCCATTAATGCTTCTAGTTCATCAAGTTCATCTTCTTCAGCTTCACTCTCACTTTCATTTCTTATCTTATGTCTATTTCGTGATCTTCCAATATTCAAAGATGACATAAATGTAGATTCTACATTTAGTAATGTACTATTATCATAATTATTAAGCTCTGTAATATATAGAATTGTATGTATGTATGTGTTGAAATGTATGGTATGAAGATGATGTAGGTGTATGGGAGAACATAAGATATTCCTCTTAAAATAAAATTCCCAAAGGAAAGATCCAAATTGATCAACCACAAGGAAGGGCTTAATGCACAAATGAATTAATCGATGGAGAATATGAAGAAAGGAGAAAATCTTATATTCCATTATAGAAAGTATGCATTGAAATCTTAATTGCATTGAAGACAAGTACTAACCTCAAAATATGATAGATTTGGAAATAAGTTGTTTGCTAGTGTCTGTACTTAGTTTTGGGAATTTTGGCAATCGGATCTGGCCTAGAAACATAGAAATAGAGAAAACCTAGAAGCCTTCTTTCTTTTTGAGAAAGGTCGACCTTGACGCAAGACAGGGGTAAATGTTAGGAATAGTCCCAAGAGATAACTGGGAGGGGGCAGGGGGGGGGTGAATTAGTTATATCCAAGATTCAATTCTTTATCCAATTAAGTATAGAAGAACATTAAGAACATACACAATAAGATAACACTTAACACATCACCACAATTTTGGTTATAGGGAAACCCAAATAGGTAAAAACCTTGGTGGGAATTAGCACCCACTATAAACTGCACTAGAGTATAATGATACATGTTAGAAGATCTTATAACCCTGTTAGGAGTTGATCTTTACAATGCATTAAATATAGTGACCTGGTCAAGGGTCAGACCCTTTTAGGAGTCTTTTACAATTAACCCTGTTAGGGGTGATAACACTATCCGAGAGCACACTTCTCAAATGGTGAAGGCCACAACCTTTTGTATAATAGATACACACTATTTCTGGATCTTGGTAAACTAGGAAGTAGACCTTCTATATTTATTATTTCTAATGAATAGCATACACTCTCTACTTCTTCACATAGATCTTCTACTGATGATTGACTGACTCAGCATATTCACATCTTCTATTCTGGTTTCTCAACCACACTTAGCAATCATAACTGTCTGCCTATAAGTATCTTCCTCCAAATGATATAATCAAGTCAGCCTATTAGAACCTTCTTGAAATCATATTAGAGAAACAATATAACTCTCTAACAAAATCTCTAATGTCTATACTAAGCATGCAACACCAAATGGGACCGCCCAACTAAATATGAGTAGACGCATCACTTCATAGAGTCGGCTCCACCAAATTAACTGGAACTTTCTTTTTGCTGAATTATATTATGTGCTCTTAACCAAAAATTCTTAACTCATCAACCAACACAAAAACAAACATTCATACCATAATGATAGGTGCAACTACTGAACCAATATAAACAATGTTGGCTCCATTAGATGATCTTGGGAAACTATAGCTGGCAACTTGAAACATCATAACTCAACTTGTATTTCACAAGTAACTTTTCTTCCATGAACATAGCTTCACAAACATGTCTACAACATAAATATAAGTGCACAATGCTCCATCATAATGATACTAAGAATCGCATATAAAACTCTGTCTGTAACTTTATGAGGAACACTACTGTCACAAACTACTACACAACTGTCTGTAATCAGAATCAACCTTTGCATCTATGATATCATGTTGATAACATATCCATACAACATATGCTCAAGGCTCATTTCATAGAACTAACAGGCATGTTGCTTATCATACATTGTCATCAATGACAAATATATAGTCAACATTGGCATGTTGGCTAATCTCAAACAATCTTCCCCTTTGGCATTGATGGCAACACATAGAATGAAAAACACCACCAATCCAAACATATAATTATTTTACAACATTCTCCATTTCCTCAAAAAAACTCCCCCAAGGATGAATCCTCCATCTACTATTGTATGCTTTGAATATCAACTGCTACAACTCTACATACTCATCTTTTGCTACTATATAATCCCCCTTCATAGTCCTCAACTTACTATATACTCACCATTTCTATATTATTTTTCATGACTATATATATACTCCCACTTTGACATCAATGGAAAAGGCCACCAAAAAAAATAAGCACGGGTACTATTCCTTAAGTAGAGTAGTCAACCATTCATCAGTCACTAAGGACTGATGCACTACTTCAAACTCTAATCAGATCCAAGGAAGGGAATTACTCCCAACTTCTCCCTGAGATACTCAAAAGTATCCTTCGGTAAAGGTTTTGTGAAAATGTTAGCTAGGTCTTATGTTTTACTCACATAGTCCAACTTTACTTCTTTCTCTGCAACTTTCTCTCTTAGGAAGTGATATTTTATTTCAATGTGTTTTTTCTTTGCATGAATCACAGGGTTCTTTGACACATTGATAGTGTTGGTGTTGTCAAAATTAATAACAATAGGGTAATCAATTTGAATTCCAAAATCCTTTATCATCTTCCTGATGCACACAATTGTAGAACAATTTAATGTTGTTGCTACATACTTTGCTTTTGGTGTGGATTGAGAAATACAATTCTACTTCTTACTTGTCCAAGTAACAATTCTATCTCCAAGAAATACTGCTCCTCCTGAGGTTCTCTTTCTATCATCAACACAACCTACCCAATTTGCATTTGTATATACATGAGGTTCTACATTATCTGAATTAGGATACCATAAACCATAGTCTATAGTTCCTCTCAAATATTTGAATATCCTTTTTACTACCATGAGATGACTTTGTTTAGGTTTTGTTGCAAATCTTCCAACAATACCAACTGCATTAGAAATTTCTGGTCTAGATTGAGTAAGATATATGAGTTTACCAATCATAGACTTATATAAGGTCTTGTTTACTATTGTGGAATCATCATCTTTTGAAAGCTTGCTTTATGTTATCATAGGGTTACTTACTAGATTAAAATCATCCATCTTGAATTTCTTAATATTTCTTTCACGTACTTAGACTGATTAATGAAAATACCTTTGTATGTCTACTACACATTCAGTCCCAAAAAGTACTTGATAGGTCTAATCATGCTCATTTCAAATTTTCTCTACATCTCTTTAGAGAATTCTACACTAAGCTTATCATTACCACCAAAAATAGTGTCATCAACAAAAATAGAAACTAGCAATAGTCCATTAGGTGTCTCTCTTATGAATAAGTTACAATCTGTTGCTCCTTTCTTGAATCCAATCTTTGTTAAGTAGCCATCTAGTCTTTCATACCATGCTCTAGGGGCTTGCTTAAGTCCATAGAGGGATTTCTTTAGTCTGCATACCATGTTAGGTTTGTCTGATAAGGTAAATCCTTCAGGCTGCTCTATGTAGACTTCTTCCTTCAACTTTCCATTTAGGAATGCTGACTTGACATCCATTTGATATACTTTAAAGTCTTTGAATGTTGCATGGGATAGAAATAACTTTATGGCTTCTAATCTTCTTATAGGGGAAAATGTATCAGAATAATCAATTCCTTCTCTCTATGCATATCCTTTACATACTATTCTTGCTTTGTTTATTACTACAGTTCCATCTTCATTCATCTTGTTTCTGAATATCCACTTGGTTCCAATAACATTTTTGGTAGTAAGCCTAGGGACCAATTCCCATGTTTCATTCTTTATTATTTGATCTATCTCTTCTTTCATTTCTTCATGCCAATCTGAATCATTACATGCATCTTCAACACTTAAAGGTTCAATTTGCAAAATTAAACATACCTCTTCATTAACTGTGGAACTTTTTTCTTTTGATCTTGTCATGAATTTGTTGTTCTGATCTCCAATGATATCTTATTTTGAATGATATCTAGATGTGAATTTAGGAACATTAGGTGTGAATCTCTCATATTCCTTCTGTGTTTCTTCTTGCTTGTTTTAGGGTCATTGAATAATACATCAATGCTATCAAACACCTCTTCAACAACTATTTATCTACTGGTAGGTCTAGGTTCTTCTTCAATCATAGTTGCATAATCATGAAATCTCTCTTGAATCATAAAATTTTCATCAATCTTTACATATGCACTTTCAATTATCTTCTTCAATCTTAAGTTGAAACATCTATAAGCTTTGCTTTTAGTAAAGTAACCAAGAAAAATACCTTCATCGCTTTTTGCTTCAAACTTTCCAATAGCTTCATCTCTCTTGATGTAGCACTTGCTTCCAAAGATTCTGAAGTATTTTATTATAGGAACATTACCAAACCATATCTCATAAGGTGTCTTGTCTGTGCCTAGCCTTAATTGAATTATATTGATAGTATAGACTGCAGTATTGAATGCATCTCTCCAATAGGTGTGTGAAACTTTTCCTTCAATCATGATAGTGCACGCTATATCAAGTATCATCCTATTTCTTCTTTCTATAATTCCATTCTACTGAGGGGTTCTAGGTGCACTTAGCTATCTCTTTATCCCATGTTCTTCACAATACTCATAAAATATGTCAGAGTTGAATTCTCATCCTCTATCTAATCTTAGACATTTTATCTTTAATCTAGACTCATTTTCTACTTTAGCTTTGAATATCTTGAATTTCTCAAATGCTTTTGATTTATCTTTTAAGAATGGAACCCCCATCATTCTAGAATAATCATCAAAAAATAAAATGAAATACCTTTCACCATAGTATGATCTTGTTTGAGTTTGTCCACATAAGTTTGTATGCACTAGATTCAATTTGTTCTTTGCTAAATCATGCTTACTTTTGAATGAATTCCATACATGTTTTCCCATTGCACATTCCCTACATATTGTATCAATTGGTTTTGTAATACAAGGGAGGTCTCTAACTACCTTTACATTTCTTATCTTTACTATATTATCAAAGTTAATGTGACATAACCAACTATCATCTACTTTAGCAACAAAACAACTTTCTTTAGGATTAAGCTAAAAAACATTACCTTTTGTCTTTGAACCTAATGCAATCATTACTCCTTTGTTGTTAATGATGCATTTATTGTCTCCGAATTCCAATTGATATCCTTTGTCAAGAAACTATCCAACACTTAGTAGGTTATGCTGCAAACCATCAACATATAAAACATCCTCAGTGCTATTATTTCCATCCAAGGTGATGGCTCCTCTAACTATGATAGGTTTAGGAGTGTTGTCTCAAAATCTAACCATGCCTCCTTTGTACTTATCTAGATGTACAAACCTATCTTTGTCTCCCATCATGTGATGTGAACAACCATTTTCAATGATCCAATCTATTCTGATGTTTGCTTCTGAAATTAATTCTAACTCTTGTGCTTTCTTTTCATCTTCAATGTCCATTTCATCAAAGATCTTCTCCATCTCTTCAATAGTAATGAATCCAATTTCATCTTCTACTGAATCTTCATCTGATACTCCATCTTCAACATAGTAAAATTCTTTTGCATACTTAGGCTTGTAGTTTGTCTTGAACTTCTTGACTTTTGTAGGACACTTAGATGCAAAGTGACCAATCTTGTTACTTGAAAAGAACTTGAATGGTAACTGAAATTCATATTTTCCTTTTCCTTTCTTCTCTTTCTAAGCAATCATAGAAATGAATTCATCTAATTCTTTATTCTTGTTTTCATTATCAAAACTACCAGAAGTGTTTAAGGATTTCTTACCATGGATTGAGACTTTGAATGCTATTTCACTTTTAGGCTTTGTCTTCAATCTTGATATCTCAAATACTGAAATTTTGCAGATTAAGGTCTCCCTTTTGAAGTCTTTTCAAAACTACATGGTCTCATCTAGGATCTTTATCTTTCTTTCATATTCTATTGTCAGAGTAGTCATCAATTTGTCCATTATGTCTTCTTCTGAAATTTCTCCACCATTGTTCCTGATTCCTGCAACTGCTTCATTAATTCTTTGATTGTAAGCTCAAATGTTCTCATCAGGTAGCCTCTCCAATGTATTGTACCTTTTCTTCCATGTCTTTTTGTGCTCATTCTTGGCTTAAATATCTCCTTCAAACATGTCTTCTAAATACTTCCATATCTTGAGGCTCTATCTACTTTCTTGATCTCTGAAAACTCATTGTCAGATAAGGCGTTGATAAGGGCTTCTTTGGAAATAGCATTTTGAGTGAAAAATTCTTTTTTCTTAATAGTTGCATCATCTTTTGCAAGATATTTCAGAGAGGGAATCTAAATTTCTTGAGTAGCTACCTCAAAAATATCAAAACAATTACACTACAAATGTGTTGTCATTTTGTTCTTCCGGTCTAGATAATTCTCTCCACCAACCTTAGGACTTTCTTTTCTAAAGAATTCCTTCTAATCAACCTCAAACTATTAAACTTTCTCTCTGAGGCACTTGGCTCTGATACCAATTGTTAGGAATAGTCCCAAGAGATAACTAAGAGGGGGGGGGGGGGGGGGGTTGAATCAGTTATCTCCAAGATTCAATTCTTTATCCAATTAAGTATAGAAGAACATTAAGAACATACACAATAAGATAACACTTAACACAACACCACATTTTTTGTTATGGGGAAACCCAAATAGGTAAAAAACCTAGTGGGAATTAGCACCCACTATAAACTGCACTAGAGTATAATGATCCTTGTTAGAAGATCTTACAACCCTGTTAGGAGTTGATATTTACAATGCATTAAGTACAGTGACCTGGTCAAGGGTCAAACCCTGTTAGGAGTTTTTTACAATTAACCCTATTAGGGGTGAGGACACATTGTCCAAGAGCACACTGCTCAAATTGTGAAGGCTGCAACCTTCTCCATAACAAATACACACTATATCTAGATCTTGGTGAACTGGGAAGTAGACCTTCTAGCTTGATTAGTTCTAATGAATAGCATACACTCTTTGCTTATTCACATAGATCTTCTACTGATGATTGACTGACTCAGCATATTCACATCTTTTTGTCTACTCTCTCAACCACACTTAGCAATCACAACTGACTGCCTATAAGTATCTTCCTCCAAATGATATAATCAAGTTGGCTTGTTAGAACCTTCTTGAAGTCATATTAGAGAAACAATATAACTCTCCAACAACATCTCTAATGGCTATACTAAAGAGAAAATCCAAACAACAACCTAGGACAACAACCTCTCATATAAGAGAAAACTAGAGCCAAAAACTCAGTTAGTATAATGAAATGATGTTACAAAATAAACAAATGCCACTAAGCTAGGGAAAGAAAATCCCTAGAAAAAGAGAAAGAAGGAAAGCCTTGCCCCACAGAGATGGAAGCAAGGGATACCTTTGAAAAAAAAATGTCATTAAACAAATATATCTTTAATATTAGAAGATGAGCTATTGATGATTATAATCATAATAGAAAACCATAGGAATAGAAGATAGAAAGAATACCAATTAAGATCAAGAAAAAATATATGTTAAGAGCGTAATGGATCCTAGATGACTAGATGAAATACCTCTTTCCCCCTAGTCAAGAGACAAGAGGAAAGAAGATCTATTTTATAGAAGAGTGAAGGGGATGCCCCTTATCAAAATTATGAAGGAATTGTAAAACCGCACGAGAGTGGGATATAATTCCTAAAGTATCTCTTTCTCTAACATACAACTTGAAATGCACACAATCAACAAGTAAATGTGTACTACTATAGTGAAAAGGACATTTGTAGTTGCAGAGAGCATCTTTCAACATAGCTTTAAATATTTCTTTCTTGGAATTCATTAACTAAACATACACCTTCTTAGCCACATCTTGAGGAGTATTAGGGTAATCTAAGGTAGGTGTTGGAAGAAGAAGATGAAGAGAAGGATGATGATCAATATCAACCACCTTAAATTGAGATTGTGAACAACAAATACCATGCATATCTTGTTTAGGGTGTACATGAACCAGATATTTAATACCATGTTCATTAAAACCAAGCCCTAATCCTTTATAACCTTGTTTAGCCATCATATTATATCCTGTAGTATAAATATCTTGTAAAGCTTCTCAAGGAGGTGATTGTTTGTCATGATCATGAGAGAAGGTTATGTAAGGTGGAATGATAGGTTTAGAAGAAGTTTCTTTACCCTTTCCTTTAATATCATCATGAATTGGAGGATAAGGTAAATCAAAGAACTCTGGCACATCTGCATCATGAACTATAGTTTGAATCCCATCATAAGTATGGGAAGAACTATGATTTGAAGATGGAGAATTAAGCATATTAGGAATGTTAGCAATTGAATTAGGAAGGATAGGATTAGGATTAGGAAGATTAGGAACTAGATTAGGAAGGATAGGATGAGGATTAGGAAGATTAGGAGATGGTATATCATATACCAAATTCTTCACATAATCCAAAAGAGTGATAAGTCTGCCACATAAATCTTTAATGAAAATTTTGAAAGTGGGAAAACTAGTATCAGTCAATCTTACAATAGCATAGCCAAGTGAAACATGAAGAATGGAAAAGTTAATGAAATGGATGATACTATGATAAACATCATAAGTACACTAAAGAGATGGTAGGAGGAGAATAATAAGAAAAATAACCACACACCAAAGCATCTTAAAAATCTTCATAGCGAATTGAAATGCAAGAAACTATTTTTCTATTTTGTAGAATATATTGTTAGAAAGTAAAGATCCCCAAGATAACTAAGAGGGGGGGGGGGGGGGTGAATCAGTTATCAAATAATTTATCCATTCAACAACTTTAAACAATATAATCAATATACTGATCAACCATAGAAAGATAATCATACACAATTCCACAATAACACAAGATATGTTGACTAGGGAACCTCTCGAAAAGAGTAAACCCCGGTGGGAATGATGCCCACAAAATGATGCACTAATATGAAAGTTCCTTGTTAGAGGATGGACCCTATTAGGAGTCTTATGAAATACATTCAGTACATATAAATCCCTGTTAGGAGATTTTGAATCCCTGTTAAAAGATTCTAACCCGGTTAAGAGTTTATGGAAGATAGAAGGACCCACTGCCCAAATAGCTTCAAGGCAAGATATCTGAACACACTATCCAAAAGATCTTAGAATTACTCAATAGAAGAATATGAAATATATTACATCCTTCACACTATGCCAAAACCACACTCTCTGCTACACAAGATCACAATTCTAGATCTCTGTACTCACAAGTTTTCCTTCATCACTGAATTAGCTCTTTTCTTCACTTCATGCATATATTCGCATCTCAATCTTCATAGTACACATTAAAACAAGGAAAAAATTCCTTCTTATATACCAAACTCAAATAATTACAAATGAGTTGGTCCTCAATTACAAAATAATAAATTCTACATGCTACACACATAATTCACATAAAACTGTCAGCTTCCAGATACTGTAACTTTCTCCAAACATATCCTCAAAGTTTGTGCTATGAACCTCATCATCATTAATGAGTCTCCAACATCCCTTTAACTTTGCAAAATCAGATTCCATCCCAGCCAAGAGATATCCTCCGATTTCTGAACATTGCTTCGCAGAAACACTGTCTAAACACTGCTTTCACCAAAATGCTCATAACTCTCACAAATGAAAGAATTTATTTTTGCATTGTTAACCATAGGTTAATAACACACCAAAGAACATACCATCAACTACACAAAAGCCAATCTACAATACAACATGTGCACAAAATAAAACTATACCTTCTTTCCTACTAATATCTAGAATATCACTGTGTTGACATCAATGACAATCCAAGTCATGAATGCAACAAAAACTGCTACAGAATGACTGCCAAAATACTTTTCATTCATTCCTAACAATCTCCCCCATTTGAATTGATGGAAACATAGATGAAAAACATCCAATGTTCCAAAAATCCAATACTGCAAAATATCAAATTAAATCTTGCTTCATTTTCCTATTCAGCTCTCTCATACAATCCACAATGTTTTTCATGTATATCTCTCCCCCATTGACATCAATGATAGAAATTACATCACCAAGTCAACAACAACTTAATGTCAAAAGAAACTTTTTATAAAAATACAATAACAAGAATCCTCATGACTCAGCTCATAAACTCCCCCATAGAGGAAGTTCCAACATCCAATCCAGAAGAAAGATAGGGCTCATATACCACTGGATGGATGCAATCATCTGCATCAATTCTCAAAAATAGGTTGGGGCATAACCCAAAGCATACCTCTCAGATACACAAATGTATCCTTAGGTAAAGGCTTTGTAAATATATCTGCTATCTGCTCCTTTGTACTTATGTACTCCAATCTTACTTCTTTTTCTGCAACTTTCTCTCTTACAACATGGTACTTGATCTCAATATGTTTAGTCTTAGAATGTAAAATAGGATTTTTTGACATACTCACTATACTAGTGTTATCACAATGTATAACAATAGGCTCATCAAACTTTATTCCAATATCCTTCAACATCTGCTTCATCCAAATAATCTGATTATAATTATTTGCTGCTGCAACATATTCTGCTTCTGCTATGCTTTGTGAAGTACAATTCTACTTCTTACTTAGCCAAGAGATCAATTTTACTCCAAGAAAAAAGGCTCCACCACTGGTGCTTTTCTTGTCATCAATTTTGTCTCCCCAATCTGCATCAGTATAGGCACATAACTTAAAATCATTAGAATTCTCATACCATAATCCATAATCCATTGTTCCTTTCAGATATCTCAGTATCCTCTTTACTGCTGCATAATGTGATTCTCTAGGTTCTACTTGAAATCTCACTACAATCCCAACTGAATGTGCTATATCAGGTCTTGTATGTGTCAAGTACTGCAATCCTCCAATCATAGATCTGTACTTTTTTTGCTCAACTGCTGGTGTCTCATCTTTGCTAGATAACTTATGTCCAGTTACCATAGGTGTTCCAACAGGTTTAGAATCTTCCATTCCAAATATTTTCAATAAGTCATTCAAATACTTAGTCTGACTTACAAATATACCTTCCTTGCTTTGTGTTATCTGTAATCCCAAAAAATATTTCATTTCTCCAATCATGCTCATCTCAAATTCAGTCTTCATTTCATCTGCAAATTTGTCACTAGCTTCATCTTCTCCTCCAAAGATAATATCATCAACAAATATAACTATAACCAACAAACCATTCTCAATTTCTTTTGTGTATAAGTTACTATCTACTATTCCTTTTATAAATCCCAATTTCAATAAATACTTATCCAATCTTGCATACCAGGTTCTAGGTGCTTGTTTTAATCCATATAAAGCTTTCTTTAATTTACATACCATATCTCCTTCTTGTGTCAAAGGAAAACCTTCAGGCTACTCAATGTAGACTTCTTCTTCCAATTCACCATTCAAAAATGCTGACTTCAAATCCATCTAATACACTCTGAATTTCTTGTAAGTTGCATATGCTAGAAACATTCTCACTACTTCAAGTGTGGCCACAGGTGCAAAAGTTTCTTCATAGTCAATTCCTTCTTGTTGTGAATATCCTTTACATACCAATCTTGCTTTGTTTCTTATCACTTCTCCTTGTTCATTCATCTTGTTTCTGAATAGCCACTTTGTTCCAATCACATTCTTGTCTTTAGGGCTAGGGACCAATTCCCATGTCTTGTTTTTTTCAATCTGCTCTAGTTTTTCTTTCATAGCATTAATCCAATGTTCATCTTCACAAGCTTCATTAGTAGTCTTAGGTTCAATTTGAGAAATCAAACATAAATGTACCTTATTTTGAGTCAAAACTCCTCTATCTAAACTTCCAACAACTTGCTCAACAGGGTGATGTCTTGAAGTATACTTGTTAGGTGTCATAGTTACTGATCTTGTTCCAACTGTAGATTCTTCTCTGCTTTCTTCTTTGTTTTCTTCTTTGTTTTCTTCTCTATTTTCTTCTCTTATCTCTTCAGTATGACTTTCATTCAGCAAATCACTGTTAGTTTCAAAAAATAATTCTGCATTTACAATGTTAGGCTGAGGTTGTGCTTCTCCATCAGATTCATAATCAAGCATTCTTTCCTGAATTTTAAACTTCTCATCAACTTTTACATTTGCACTTTCAACAATAGTCTTAGTTCTTTTGTTATAACATCTATATGCTTTTATTTTTAAAGAATATTCAAGAAATATTCCTTCATCACTTCTAGGATCAAACTTTCCTATAACATCATCTCTCTTTATATAACATTTACTTCCAAAAATTCTAAAATACTTAACTGAGGGTGTATGTCCAAACCATAATTCATAAGGTGTCTTGTTTGTATCTGCTCTGATTTGTACCCTGTTCATAGTGTATACTGTTGTGTTCACTGCTTCTCTCCAAAAAGTCTTAGCCAAATCATTTTCAAACAACATAGCTCTTGCTGCTTCAGTTATTTACCTATTCCTTCTTTCTGCAATACCATTTTATTCTGGTGTTCTAGGGGCTGAAAGTTGTCTCTTAATACCATTCATTTCACAAAAGGTGTTAAACTCTCTAGATGTAAATTCACCACCTCTATCAGATCTTAGACACTTAATCTTCATTCCAGATTCATTCTCAATTTTGCTTTTCATGATCTTAAATTTATCAAATGCTTCAGATTTTTCTTTCAAAAATGCAATCCACATCATTCTTATAAAATCATCAACAAGAATCATAAAATACCTTTCTCCATAAAATTTTCTAGTCGTAGTAGGACCACTCAAGTCTGTATGAACAATCTCCATCTTCTCTGTCAATGTGAACTTCTTGTTGGGAAATGAACTCCTTTTCTGCTTTGCCATCATACATTCTTTGCAAATCATGTTAGTAGGTTTCATAATTCTAGGTAAATCTCTTACCACAAGTGTAGTGCTCACCTTGACAATATTATCTAAGTTTATATGCCATAACCAGCTGTCATCAATCCTAGTTATCAAACATGTCATCTCAGTAGGATTCAACTGAAATACATTACCTCTAGTTCTGGATCCTTTTCCAATCAAATTTCCATCTTTATCTTTTATCACACAAGTTTTCTTAGAAAACCAAACTTGATAACCCTTATTAGCCAATTGTCCAACGCTTAGTAGATTATGTCTCAGTCCATCAACAAAGTAAACATCATTAGTGTTAGTCTTTCCATCAAGAGTAATAGATCCTATACCCTTAATGAAACAAGGTGCATTTTTACCAACCCTAACAATTCCTCCATCATAATTATCTAACTTAACAAAATTTCTTTTATCTCTAGTCATATGATGTGAACAACCACTGTCTATAATCCAATCAGATTTCTTCTCAACTTGTGAAACTAATACTTTTTCTTCCCTTTTATCAGATTTAGAACTTTCTTCTTTAATTGCTACAAATCCTATTTCCTCAAAGTTATCATTATCACTGTCACCTAAATGTTTTTCAAGATCTTCATCATTTGCATAATAACATTCTTTAGATCTCCTAGGTTTAAAGTTGCTTCTATACTTCTTAACTCTTTTAAGACATTTAGATGCCAAATGACCATATTCTTGACAAGTCCAACATTTAAAGATTTTCTTACCATCTGGTTCTCTTTTTACAAGTAATGCAATACCTTCTTCAATCTTCTTATCTTCCTCAGATCTACTACTGCTGGCATAATCTCCATTCACACTAGTACTTCTTGTAGGTCTAATGTTAAGAGCACTGAATGCAGTTTCCATTCTAGGTAGCTCTCTTGATAATCTCAAGTTCATCTCTGTTGTTTCTAATCTTCCAAGAAGAGTCTCTCTTGAAAATTTTGATGTACAAGGTATCACTTGTTCAATCATCTATGTTGTCTGCTTGAATACTGGTGTCAAAGTTCTCAAAATTTTCCATATCACTTCATTCTCTGTCTTATCACCTCCACAAGACTTTATTCCTGTTACAATCTCAGACATCCTACCAATATAGCTTCTAATAGATTCATCTTCCATCATTCTGATATCTTCAAATGCACAAATCCAATTATGTAATCTAGCCTTCTTTGCATGTTCATCACCTTCAAAAGTAGAATGTAAAGCTTTCCAAATTGCATGAGATGTTTTCAAACATCTTACCTGACTATATTCATTCTCTGGTAGTGCTGACAAAAGTGCTTCTCTTGCAAGTATGTTACACATGAATAGATCTAGTTCATCTTTAGTTCCTGCCTCTAGATTGTCTTCCTCAATGATAGTCTTCTCATTCTTTGTAATCAACCAATAACTTGGTCCTAAACACAATAGATGTGTCTTCATCTTTTCTTTCCAACTGTCAAAATTTACTCCATCAAACTTAGGGCTTTCTTTTCTGAAATTCACCATGGATCTCCTTAAGTTGTTAAACTTTTCTTTCAAGGACTTGCTGCTCTAATACCAATTGTTAGAAAGTAAAGATCCCCAAGATAACTGAGAGGGGGGGGTGAATCAGTTATCAGATAATTTATCCATTCAAAAGCTTTAAATAATGTAATCAATATACTAATCAACCATAGAAAGATAATCATACACAATTCCACAATAACACAAGATATGTTGACTAGGGAACCTCTTGAAAAGAGTAAACCCCGGTGGCAATGATGCCCACAAAATGATGCACTAATATGAAAGTTCCTTGTTAGAGGATGTACCCTGTTAGGAGTCTTATGAAATACATTCAATACATATAAATCCCTATTAGGAGATTTTGAATCCTTGTCAAAAAATTCTAACCCGGTTAAGAGTTTATGGCAGACAGAAGGACCCACTACCCAAATAGCTTCAAGGCAAGATCTCTGAACCCACTATCCAAAACATCTTAGAATTATTCAATATAATAATATGAAATATATTACCTCCTTCACACTGTGCCAAAACTGCACTCTTTGCTACACAAGATCACAATTCTAGATCTTTGTACTCACAAGTCTTCCTTCATCACTGAATTAGCTCTTTTCTTCACTTCATGCATATATTCACATCTCAATATTCATAGTACACATTAAAAAAAGGAAAAAATTCCTTCTTATATACCAAACTCAAATAATTACAAATGATTCAGTCCTCAATTACAAAATAATAAATTCTACACGCTACACATAGAATTCACATAAAACTATCGGCTTCCAGATACTGTAACTTTCTCCAAACATATCCTCAAAGTTTTCACTATGAACCACATCATCATTAATGAGTCTCCAACATCCCTTTAACTATGCAAAATCAGATTCCATCCCAGCTAAGAGATATCCTCTGATTTCTAAACATCGCTTCGCAAAAACACTATCTAAACACTGCTTTCACCAAAATGCTCATAACTCTCACAAATGAATAAATTTATTTTTGCACTATTAACCATAGGTTAATAACACACCAAAGAACATACCATCAACTAAAAAAAAGCCAATCTGTAATACAACATGTGTGCAAAACAAAATTGTACCTACTTTCCTGCTAATATCTAGAATATCACTGTGTTGACATCAATGACAATCCAAGTCATGAATGCAACAACAACTGCTACAAAATGACTGCCAAAATACTTTGCATTCATTCCTAACATATATAGATTTTTTTTTTTTAATTTTAAAATGCAAAAGCTAATCTTAACAAAAGCATCTAACACCAAAAAGAAAGACTTGTCCATGTCGGGTTTAGCAAAATGTAAGCTATAGAATTGTATGTATGTGTGTGTTGAAATGTATGATATGAAGATGATGTAGGTGTATTGGGGAATGTAAGATCTTCCTCTTAAAACCAAATTCCCAAAGGAAATATCCAAATTGATTAACCACAAGGAAGTTCTTAATGCACAAATGAATCAATCGATGGAGAATACGAAGAAAGAAGAAAATATTATATTCATTTATAGAAAGTGTGCATTGAAATATTAATTTAATTGAAGACAAATACTAACCTAAAAATATGATAGATCTGGAAAATATTATTTTCTGGTGTCTTTACTTAGTTTCAGGAATTTCTGTAGGCAGATCTGGCTTGGAAACACAAAAAAAGAGAAAACCCAGAAACCTTCTTCTTTTCTGAGCAAGGTTGACCTTGAACCAAGATAGGGGTAAGATCTTACCTCAGGGTACAATCTTACCCCTAAAAGTTGACCTTGACCTGCACTGCTCCGACAAAATTTCTATTCATGGATCCTGAAAGTTCATTGAAAAGGGTACTTAGATCTGAACTGCAATTCATTGTCTCACACCTATACCTACAAGAAAAAATGTTTTGTTGTTGGGATGAGAGGTTTGCCTTGGTCAAACCTTGGTTCTGAATCAACCTTAATAATGAAATTGAAATAGAGAATGCTAGCAAGTAGTAGAAGTCGATCTACCAATGAAGCTATGATATTCAATAGATATACAATTGTATTTGAATGTAAACAAGTATGTTAATATGAAAGTTTGGAATCAACAATAAAAACCATAAATGTAAATCAAAACCTCCATGATTGTATGCTTGGAATCCACCTTCAAGGGAGAATGAATTGATCTTGAAGATGAACAAAGGATCTTGAAGAAAGATCACACCACCATGATGGATAGATCTAGGGTTTGAATGATGAATCTTGAATGCTTGAACCAAATTCCTTCAAAGACTTGAATGCTTGAATCCTTGTTCTTCAATGGAGAACTTGAATGCTTGGATGTGGATGATTTCTTGAATACTTCCTTGATTGAGAATTCTTTCTTGATCTTTCTTGATTGCACAATTGATTGATGGATATCTCCTTGAGAGTTCTTGATGAATGATGGATGTGAAAATGAGACAGGAAGGCTTCCTTTTATACAAGTCCAGGGCAAAAAATTCTAGAGAGGTCGACATAGGAGAATTAAATTCCCATTTAAACCTTAACCCCTAGAAATGGACCTAGATTAAATATAATTTAAGAGTTTACCATTTTGAAATCTGAATCAGCTGACCTAGAAGCAGGAAATAAAACTTTCTGAAACTTGACATTCGAAAACTTCTTGATTTTGAAATCTAGACCCAGGGTTAGGATCGAGGTCAACTCTGACCTAGGTCAAGGTGGAGGTCAACCTTGACCCTGAAGGTAGATCTTGACCCTGAGGTCAAAAATCTTAGGGTTTCAGGTGAGGATGCCATAAATAGGTTGGAAAGAGGTGAAAATAGGAGCAGATTAGGGGGAAGAAGCCAGAATCAAGCCATAGATCCATCAAGGCATCTGACATGACCCCAAACCACTTACTCAGAGGGCTAAACCTATTCTAAATGGAAGTGCTTCCATTTTCTAATGATACATTTAGCCCCCACTTTAGAAAGAGTATGGATTCAATAAAACCCTTGGTAAAGGAGAAGAAAGATCAAAGTGGATTCTCAACGAGATAAAATAGCATTGAGTTAGTGACATGATCCCCCAAGCTAAGGATTCTAACTCAATATACATGCACGAGGGTGTGAAAGCAAAGAAAAATAAAGACAAAGCTAAAAGACACAAAAAGAGGGGTTAGTACAAAAGACAAACCCAAATCCACTAGCAAAGGAAACCTTGCTAAGAAAATGCTTCCTATACTAATATCATATTTGGAAAACTATCATAAAAGCATAAATGATTACATAAGAAAGACAAGAGAAACACTATAAATAAAATAGCTTCATGATCTAATCCTACTAGCATGAAAGTGAATAGAGAGAAAAGGAAAAAAGAAAATGATTACCTCACCCAATAAGATGCCCACCTTACTGTGAATCACCAAGGAGGGAGAGCCAAACTGTTGTTACGATGCCGAGTAACACAATGGATGCCGAGTATCAGAAAGTCACCGAGTTAGTTTGTAGTAATCGAGTCACTATATTTGGGCCAACTCAGTAATATTTGTGTTAGCTTGTTTAAGAGCTGACTTTGTAATTATTTTGTAATTGTTTTGGATTGATATATAAACAATTTTTTATATCATATCCAAGGTGAAAAAAAAGTTTTAAAAAAAATATAGTGAAGTATGAAAAAGAGAGAAAGGCAGAGATAAGTGAATTACAAAGGGCTACAACAGTATAAGAAGCAGCAAAGATCTATCCATCACAGAAGGTGATCAGTACATCAGAGAATCTCAATCAGCAAGTACAGTTGCAATTAAGAGATCTATTGTTTCATCCTAACAGGTGAATCAGCTTGAAATCCTTTAACCGGGTAGACTTAACAGTCTTTGTAAAATCTCTTAACTGAGTGCATACTTCATTGTATGTTTGTAAATCCTCTAACAAGGTGGACCTAGCAGTCCTTATTGCTCCTAATAGGGCAAATCATCAGAAGTGATCATTGTAAGCCTTAACCGGCAAACTTTATACTGCAGTATTGAAGTTTTATGGGTATCATCCCCACCCTAGTTTTACTTTCTACTTGGAAGGTTTCTGGGTCACCAAATCTCTATGTTCAAAGTGTTATGAATGTTTTATTCTTTTTGTTACTCATGCATGCAGTCAGATTATCAATCTAATATTATTAAGATCTGAATCTGTTAAAAGTTTTGAAGTTACTGATTCATTCCTCCCCTCTCAATAACCTGGATAGTCTTGAATATTTCCAACACCAAACAAGTGGCCAAACCTGATAGTTCACCCATGAACTATGCTTTGTTGTTGTAATGCATCTTCTAATGGGTTTTGAATACCCATAGATCCACCTTCTTGCATCACTATGGAATATAAAATGCATGTCTCCTTAGGATTTAGCAACTTATGTGCGTTACCTTCGAAAGATTTAGCATATTGAAAATTGAAAAATGTGCGTCTCTTCAGGATTTAACAACTTATGTGTGTTACCTTCTAAGGATTTAGCATATTGAAAATTGAAAAATTCATGTCTCTTCAGGATTTAGCAACTTATGTGTGTAACCTTTTGAGGATTTAGCATATTGAAAATTGAAAAATGTATAAGGGTGACCCTATATATGCCCCCTCCTTAGCTTGGCTACTTTCTAGCCAAGATAAGGAAGAAAAAGGAGGATACCTTCTTCACAAAGTAAGGAGATATCCTATTTAACAACAATGTACACTATATCCTTAGCGAAGGGTATTGACCCTTACATCCAAGAGCATAGATAATCATGAAAAAGGATATCTCACTTATGGAAAAAGGATTCTCAAAGAGAAAGAGATCTTATCAAGAAGACCCCCACCATAAAAGAGTGCTTTAGATAAAATATCATCTTTCAAAGAAAAGAAAAGAGGGACCAAAGATTCAATCATTAAGCCCCTACAATCAAGAGGATGAGGAATCTTGAAGGAATCAAACTCTAATCCTACAACCAAGGTAAGAGCTTATAAAGAACATAATTTGCAAAATAAAGAATAGGTGATGACCTAGGAAAAAAACCTCTCACATAAGAGAAAATATAGAGCCAAAACCTCAGTTAGTATAATGAAATGATGCTGCAAAATAAACAAATGCCACTAAGCTAAGGGAAGTAGATCCCTAGACAAAGAGAAAGAAGGAAAACCTTGCCCCCCAGGGATGGAAGCAAGGGATACCTTTGCAAAAAAAGTGTTATTAAATAAATATATCTTGAATATTAGAAGATGAGCTATGGATGATTATAATCATAATACAAAACCATAGGAATAGAAGATAGAAAGAATACCAAATAAGCTCAAGACAAAATATATGTTAAGAGGGTAATGGATCCTAGAAGACTAGATGAAATACCTCTTGCCCCCCTATCAAGAGACAAGAGGAAAGAAGATCTATTTTATAAAAGAGTGAAGGGGATGCCCCTTGTCAAAATTATGAAGGAATTGTAAAACCGCATGAGAGTGGGATATAATTCCTAAAGTACCTCTTTCTCTAACATATAGCTTGAAATGCACACAATCAGCAAGTAAATGTGTTTTATTATAGTGAAATAGATATTTGTAGTTGGAGAGGGCATCTTTTGGCATAGGTTTAAAGATTTCTTTCTTTGAATTCATTAACTGAACATACACCTTCTTGGCCACATCTTGAGGAGTATTAGGGTAATCTAAGGTAGGTGTTGGAAGAAGAAGATGAACAAGAGGATGACGATCAAAATCAACCACCTTAAGTTGAGATTGTGAACAACCAATACCATGCATATCTTGTTTAGGGGGTACATGAACCAGATATTTAATACCATGTTCATTAACACCAAGCCCTAATCCTTTATAAACTTGTTTAGCCATCATATTATATACTGTAGTATACATATCTTGTAAAGCTTCTGAAGGAGGTGATTGTTTGTCATGATCATGAGAGAAGGTCATGTAAGGTGGAATGATAGGTTTAGAAGAAGTTTCTTTACCCTTTCCTTTAATATCATCATGAATCAGATGAGAAGGTAAATCAAAGAACTCTTTCACATATGCATCATGAACTATAGTTTGAATCCCATCATAAGTATGGGAAGAACTAGGATTTGCAGATGGAGAATTAAGCATATTAGAAATGTTAGGAATCAAATTAGGAAGGATAGGATTAGGATTAGGATTAGGAAGATTATGAACTGGATTAGGAAGGATAGGATGAGGATTAGTAAGATTAGGAGATGGTATATCATCTACCGAATTCTTCACATAATCCAAAAGAGTGATAAGTCCACCACATCAATCTTTAATGAAAATTTTGAAAGTGGAAAAACTAGTATTGGTCAATCTTACAATAGAATAGCCAAGTGAAACATGAAGAGTGACATTTAATGAAATGGATGATACTATGATAACCATCATAAGTATGATAAAGAGATGTTTGGAGGAGAATAATAAGAAAAATAATCACACACCAAAGCATCTTAAAAATATTCATAGTGAATTGAAATGAAAGAAACTATTTTTGTATTTTGTAGAATATATAGATTTTTATTTTTTTTAATTTGAAAATGTAAAAGCTAATCTTAAGAAAAGTGTCTAACACCAAAAGGAAAGAGTTGTTCATGTTGGGTTTACCAAATGTAAGATATAGAATTGTATGTATGTGTGTTTTAAAATGTATGGTATGAAGATGATGAAGGTGCATGGGGGAATGTAAGATCTTCCTCTTAAAATCAAATTCCCAAAGGAAAGATCCAAATTGATTAACCACAAGTGTTTAATACACAAATGAATCAATTGATAGAGAATATGAAGAAAGGAGAAAATATTATATTCTGTTATAGAAAGTGTGCATTGAAATATTAATTGAATTGTAGACAAATGCTAACCTAAAAATATGATAGATCTAGAAAATATTATTTTTTGGTGTCATACTTAGTTTCGAGAATTTTTGCAACCAGATCTCGCCTGGAAACACAGAAATAGAGAAAACCTAGAAACCTTCTTCTTTTATGAGAAAGGTTGACCTTGACCCAAGACAGGGGTAAGATCTTACCCAGGCACACAATCTTACCCCTAAAATTCAACCTTGACCTACACTGCTCTGACATAATTTCTATTCCTAGATCTCAAAATTTCTCTGAAAAGGGTACTCAGATCTGAACTGCAACTCATTGTCCCACACCTATACCTACAAGAAAAAGGGTTTTGTTTTTGGGATGAGGGGTTTTCCTTGGTGAAATCTTGGTTTGGAATCAACCTTGATAATGGAATTGAAATAGAGAATGGTAGCAATTAGTAGAAGTAGATCTAACAATGAAGCTATGATATTCAATAGATAAGCAATTGTATTTGAAATGCAAACAAGTATGTTGATATGAAAGCTTGGACTCAACAATAAAAACCATAAATGTAAATCAAAACCTCCATGATTGTATGCTTGGAATCCACCTTGAAGGGAGAATGAATTGATCTTACAGATGAAGAAAGGATCTTGAATAAAGATCACACCGCCATGATGGATAGATCTAGGGTCTGAATGATGAATCTTGAATGGTTGAACCTAATTCCTTGAAAGACTTGAATGCTTGAATCCTTGATCTTCAATGGATAACTTGAATTCTTGAATGTGGATGATTTCTTGAATACTTCCTTGATTGAGAATTCTTGCTTGATCTTTCTTGATTACACACTTGATTGATGGATATCTCCTTGAGAGTGCCTTATGAATGATGGATGTGAAAATGAGAGAGGAAGGCTTCCTTTTATTCAAGTCTAGGGCATAAATTTCTATAGAGGATGACATAGGAGAATTAAATTCACATTTAAACCTTAACCCCTAGAAATGGACCTGGATTAAATATAATTTAATATTTTACCATTCTGAAATCCAAAACAACCGATCCGGAAGCGGGAAACAAGACTTTCTGAAACCTGACATCCACAAACTTTTAGATTTTGAAATCTGGACCCAGGGTTAGGGTTGAGGTTGACTCTAACCTAGGTCAAGGTCAAGGTTGACCTTGATCGAGAAGCTTGACCTTGACCCTGAGGTCAAGAATCTTAGGGTTTCAGGTCAAGATGCTAGAAACAGGCTGGAAAGAGGTGAAAATAGGAGTAGAACAGGGGGAAGAAGCCAAAATCAACCCATAGATCCATCAAGGCATTTTCCATGACCCCAAAAAACTTACTCAGAGCTGTAAACCTGTCCTAAATGGAAGTGCTTCCATTTTTCGATGATACAAGCTCAAATGTAGTCTATCTACCAATCAAATTATGAAGTGAAATATTATTACTAGGAGCTTCTCTCATTTCATGAATTGTAGAGACTCTAATAGCATAGTCAAGTAACAATATTCTGAGAATTTACCTACCACAGTGTCTTAATCAATAGTTTCACCTACTCCTTGGATAGCATTTACCACTTTCGTGATTCAATTGTTGTGTTGAGTGATGTTTTCACCTTCTTTCATCTTCATATCATCAAACTTTCCTCTTAGGCTTTTAGCTTTTTCCCTGAGCACATTCACATCTTCTCTATGAACTAATGTCAATTTTTCCCACATCTATTTTGTAGTTTTACAGGGCTTAATATCTTCAAATTCAACATCTGATAAAGAAGAAGCAATCTCAATCATCATAGCATTATGTTCTTATCTTCCATATTCATCCAGCTCATCATCTTAAGTTGTTAATTACATGTTCCATATTATTTCTTTCACTTGGACAATATCATGATGTGTCAGTGACTTCTCACTTAGTTAATATTGCACTAGATATACACTACACTTTCCTAGTGTGTACTGTTTCTACTTGACAATTTTGTCTCCTCTATCAGACTATTGACACTTCTTGGGGACTCTTTTCTATTTTGGATCTCTCTTTAGATTAATGATAGTCTGGGAGGCCTAATAATTTTTTTATCCTTCTTGGGACTATTGACAATTTGGTAAGCCTGATCGCCTTTTGATACCTTAAGGACACACATATCCTTATGCCTGGGTCATTTTTTCTTTTTCTTTTTCTTTTTCTTTTTGGAACATGGAGATCCCTTGAAGTTGCATCATTTGATGAGTTGACTAGCATGCCACACACACTTTCTAGACCATTCAATTCATCTTTTATGGGTTGATAAGCATGCCACACATACTTTCTAGACCATACAATGTCATCTTTTGTTGCACCCTTTTTCTTTTTCTTTTTGTTTCATGTAGTTCATAATAAGGAGCACAAACCTTATTGGGAAAGTTGGCTACACTTTCTTATTAGTGAAATCTCTCTTATTTTTTGGCTTTGGATGTGATGAAGACTCAAGTCTCTTTGGGGCTTGATAATTTCTTTGTCTCCTTAGCCATGATCAGATCAACTCTTGCTTTTTGATTTACTTTACCATGAGTTTGAGGAAACTCATACTCTCGCTAAAGTGGGGGCTAAATCTACCATCTTAAAATGGATGCACTCCTCATTTAAGAACTTTTAGCTCCCAACCTCTATCAAATTTTTGGACCTTGGATGTATTCGTTCTCAATCACCTCTTTCTCTTGGTCAGTCCCATATTCTCCCTTTTCAATAATGCAATATCTAAGACCTTAGGGTTACCTCCCTAAGGGCCAACCCTGGAATAGGTCGAGCAAGTCGACCCATTCCTTGGGAACATGCCAACCAAGTCAAAATTTTCCTTTGGAACATGTCAACTTGTTCCTTGGGGTTTGTAAACCTTAGGCTCGATGTCATGTTAGGGAATTAATTCTCAAAATATGGTGATCACATCGGCTTGCTTTATTTTCCCACCAAAAAACTAGTATAAAAGGAAGCCTAGGCACCTCATTTTACAAAAAAAAAGGATGAAAAGACAATGAAGCATGAATTAATGGAAAATGCATGAGACACATAAGAAAGAAAGGAGGAAAATTTTATGATTCAAGCATTCAAGCATTCAAGTCTTCAAAGATTCAAGGATCCTTTGTGGGCATCTTTCCTCTTCAAGATCTAGCATATTGTTGGCCATCAAGGGAGGAGATTTACATTGAGGCATTCATCATCTTCTTCATTTGATGCACACTTAAATTCATGACTTCATGAAGTTATTTTTGTAGATCCATAGCATTTGTGGAGATTTATTACATTACAAGTTCATGATCAACATACAAATACAACAAAATCCTTATTTACAAGGGTTTCTTCAAGAAAGGTGAATCTTTACATTTGTCTTGTTTCATTTACACATTTATAATTCAATTCAAGGTTGATTCCTCAATCTAGGCTTGACCAAGGCAAACCCTTATCCACCCCAACCTCAAAACATAGTTTTATGTATGTAGGAGTAGGATCTCAGAATTACAGGTACAGATCTGGAAGTTACAGATAGGGATCTACAAGAAGAATCTGGGTTGACTTCATAAAAGTGCCTCAAGAACATGGTGACTTGGTTGACCTATTTTGAAACATAGTGACAGGGTCGACCTGTTCTTAGAAGCCTAATATTTTCATCATTTTTTAGGTTTTTAACCATGATTGCAGATTTGCAGTCAAAAATTTAGTCACATGTCCAAAACAACAATATTTAGAGAAGAAAACTACATTCCATCACATATTTTGAGGTAAGTACCTTATCATTTGTTTTATCTATTAGGATAGATCCATTTTTGTATCTTAATTGGGCTTATTACTTACATTTAGCACCTAGATCTCTATTGCTTATCTTGCGAAATCCATTAGTTCAATTTTACAAGTGTATTTATACAACCTTAATCAAATTTTACATTGCATGAAAGATGAATTTCTTGTGTAATTCCTTAGTATAATTTGAGTTTAGCATTGGCATCCCTTTATCTCCTTGGATTTTGTTAGCCTAACTTAGGTTATATTGAGAGTTACGCCTGGAAGCCCCTCTTTCTCTTGTATTTTGAATGTTAGTGTCGAAATGGTTAATTAATGAAGACATCTCCCATAGTCTACATTACTAAATTCATCAACACCATTTTCCACCTTAAACAAATATAGTTTATCATATCTTAAATAATGGTATTTTTTTTCTTGTAATTTATAATTGAATACAAATTTGTTTGGAAATATATTAACACCATGCTATAATTTATCTAATGATAGAATACTTTGTCATCATTTTTGTAAATTTAATTTAATTTAATTTAGAAAACTATTCATGTTAATCACAAATTTAATTTCTATAACTTTTCATTAACAAATTTCATTGTATTTTAAATGGTGGGGTTATTTTTCCTTGTGATTCATGTTTGAAAAAATAATATTTATTTGATAGTAATGGAGAAAATTTGTATCTTTTATGTTTCATTCTATTTGATTTGTATATAATTATATATTCATGTCTCAAATACATGATTTCAACATTTAGATCCATTGACTTTTTGACACAAACTAATTGTCAAATTGAATCTAAACACTTCTTTAATGCAACATCATTCAATTTAATACATTGATGACCCAATTCCTAAAGTATATCCAAGTTAGAAAAGATTAAGCATATAGTTTTATTCTCTCATCCAAATCTATGGCTACCCTCCTCTATTTTTAAATTTAGATTTATCCATCTCCCATGCAAATAGGATTTTTTTATCTGCTAATCAACATCGAGACCACACCAAATGAAGGTAGTTGGGTCAAATGTGTAGGTTTTCCTTTTGGATAGGATTGGTGGGTCCTTGCTAAGATTCTCATGCTTCCTTTGGATTAATGGGATGAATCTAAGAATCTTGGCATTGACTTGATTGTGAGCAATTGTGATGGTGAGTTGATGTGGGTGCCTTTTCCTTAATCTTGATGACCCCTTGATCAATTTGATCTTGGATGTAATTCATCAAATTCAAACACTGATAAGCGGAAGATCAATAGATTCCACAAGGATTATCAAGCTTAGATCTTATACAATTATGGATAAGAAAGGGGAAAATTAGCTCTATTCATCCTATTCCATGCATTGATTTACACAAATGGAAATACTAGGGAGATTTTGAATGACCTCAATATTATCATCCTTGCTATGGGTGTGCCAAAACTCCTCAAATTAATTATTTTACTTGTGATTCCTTTATAATAGTCCTTGGAGAAATTTCTTTATACATGTGTTAGTTACATTAGATTGACTAGTTTTGTTAGAAATTATTAAAAAGAAGTAGATAAAAGGAAAGATCCCAAGTGTGAGTGCATGGAAAGAAATTACCAAGATCACCAAGAGAGAGAGAGAGAGGAAATTCTTCAAAGATCCAAGTCAAAAGATCACCAAAGTGCTCCAAGAACACAAAGATTTTGAAAGGGGAAAGCAAAGAAAACCCCTTGTGAATTCTATGAATGAGGCTCAAAGCCTAAGGAAGAAGAAAGATATGGAGCACAAGGCTCATTAAAATATGGAGAAAGAATGAAAGAATAGAGAAGATTATTGAGCAAGTGTGTGAGAGACATATCTTAAGTAGAGATGAGTGGATGAGTTTGCACATAACTCTCATCTCAAATGAGTGCCACATTCATATTGTGTGTGTGACAAATGTGAGATTCCTCTCAAGGAGGACTATCTAATTTCCTTATTAAAAGAATTACAAAAAGGTGACATGTCCTCCTACTTGGACTATAGGAAAAATACAATATAAGATACCTTGGTTTATCCTTTAATTACATATATTTACCAAGGAAAGATTAATTTCTAACACCCCCCTTTAATTTTTACGTGGGGTGATTATATCAATAGGTATCAAACCCAAATGTTTACAATGATTTTGAGATGTTTCTTTTGAAAGAGTCTTCACTAGGATGTCTTTGGTTTGATCATCTTGCATGTCTTCAACTTGTGCTTTGGAGCTTGAATGGTACATAGGACTTTTGGCAAAGTGAATAGCACTTTGAGAAAACAAAGGTGTATGTGCCTGTTGAGGGGAGCCCAAATCTTTAAGAGACCATTGAGATTCTTGAGATGCATGTGTACATTCTAAATATTCATTTCTTGTAGAAAATAGAGGTGGAGCATAATCAACACCGGAGCCTACAAAATGGCAAAAACCACTAGTAGAGTGCCTATCATTGGAATCACCTAGTGCTGAATCAATAACACTTTGGAATAAAACATATTGTGAATCATGGGTCATAGAATCAGAAATGCAATCTTCAGTTGCATAAAACAAATTTGTAGCATATTTATCATAATGAGAATCATGAGTCATAGAATCATAAATGCAATCTTCGGTTGCATAAACCAAATATGTAGTGTATTCATCATAATATGAAGCATCAAGAGGAGTAGAGCTAGTATAAGCATCACTAGTATTATCATTATCCTCCACAACAATCATAGGATTAGTACTATCATCATAAATTTCATCTTAAGTAATAAATATATCTTGCAAAGTAACATTAAGAAAGTTAGATATAATTTCCTCTTCTTGGTCAACATATCATCAACATGAGAGCAAGGATCATTAAATTTCATTGCTTCATAAGGAGATAGCATATTATCACTTTGAGTAGGAATATAGTAATCAACAGGGTTATTCCAAGAATATCCATCATCATGATATTCATCCCAAATAGTATTATCATCAAAATGAGAAGTAGACATCTCATAATGAATAGTAAAAGCATGACGAGTGTTATTATTATGATAGGTTTCATTATTATGAAGAGATGACTTTTCATGTTTAAGTTTCTTAAAACAATTATTTGATCACATGACCAACTTTCCCACAATAATTACAATGGGGTCTATTATAATTGTTATGATAACAACCATTATTATGATTATTTGAATAACCATTATTATGATGATTATTGTTACGATAATTATTGTTGTTATTGGAATAATTATTGTTATGATGTTTAGTATGTGAGTTATTATTTGGATTTTGAGCTTTAGATACAAAAGCATGTTCAACGGATTTAATAGTACCAAATTACAACAATTTAGCCTCCTCTTAATGTAACAAATTTTGAAAAATAGGATAAGTTAAAAGAGGAGCTAAACTAGAAATAACAAGCTGAGAGTGGATGTTAGTGATAAATTGTTGAAACTCTTTAGGGAGACATTTCTTAAGAATTATAGTAATCAATATAATATTTATAAGAGTAACATTTAAACCATTTAACTGAGTTTTAATAGCATCAAACTTGAGTAAAAATTAATCCATTGATTTAAAATTTGTATACCTTAGGTCTTCCAAGTTGTCTTGAAGTTGAATTTTACATGATTCAGAGGAGCTTTCATAGGTTTGCTTCAAGATGTCCCATGCTACGTGAGCTTTGGTGCAATGTCCAATCAAGACATAGAGATCGGGACTGATGGAGAGTCCAATTAGACCAAGTGGTTCATCATTCTTAACTTGTCAGACATCTTTGATAGTTTGAGTAGCAGAGGCGGTTGGTTCAGAAGTCGCATCTGTGGCAACTTCAAGCAAATGTTTGAAACGGAATAGAAAGGAAACATGAGTTTTCCATTGATGATAGTTAAAACTATTTAGTTTAATTTTTGGAATTAGAGTAGCCATGATTACAATAATAAAGTGTCGAAAAAAAAAAACCCCTAATTAAAAGGAGTTTGAAAAAAAAAATTAAAAAAAACTTTAAAGAAACACCTTTTTTTTATTAAAAAAGATAATAATAAAAACTTTCCTTTGATACAACTTAATTAAAACTAAAAAATAATAATAAAGCTTTATATTAAATTTTAATGTTAAAGCTTAATCAATACTTTTATTTTAAAATCTAAATTAAAACTTTTTAAAAAGGTTTTATACTAAATAGTAATTAATATTCTAATTTAAAAAGAATAAAATAAAAACTTTATTATTCAGCTTTTTATATAAAACAAAAATTTAATTAAAATTTTTTTTTAATAAAACTTAATTATAAACTTCTTAATTTAAAATAAAAGGTTAAAAAAAGGTTAAAAAGGGTAAAAGGAAGCCCACATAGGTTTTAAATTTTAAGAAGGAAGAAGGCTTAAAATTTCTAAATAGAAGATCTTAAAAAAGTTTATTAATAAAGATGAAAAAAAATTCAATGAAGAATGCAACCTTATAAACAAGTGTCACGTAGTGGCCAGTAATTGCCTTTAGTTTTTTAATTAATTATAATCTATAACTTATAATTAAAGTAATTTAATTATATATATTTTATAATTATAGATAATTATTGAATTGTTATAATTATTTGTAATCATAAGTTTTTTTTTCATTTTAAAGTTGAGTAATAATGGTGATTGTTAGAATAGTGCAACAATTATTTTTTAAAGTAAAATATTCTTTTTTAATATATATTTGAAAATATAAAATATAATAATGATAACTTATTTGTTATATATTGAATATTTAATTATATAATAATAAATATGATGTAGATTGATAATAGCAATATTAGTATTTTATAATAGTTATATTTATATAATTATTTTTATTAATAATTATAATACACTTATAGGTTGTATTCTCTTTAAATCTAAATAATCCAAAAATATCTACATTAATATACCTAAAATATCAATTAAAATACTCATTAACAAACATTCCAATTACAATATACACACAAAAGTAGAATTGCAATATACATAACTATAATTATACTATTATTTAATAAATATTTCCAAAATTTGGTTCATGTGAGCAAAACCAAAATAAATGGCTAAATTTATGAAATACAGTGAAAAATGTGGTATTAAAATTGTTGGTCTTTTATATTCGGGGAATTTCGTGTATAAGACTCAATTTATTTTAACCAATCATATCACCAATATATATTTTTCACAACTTATTAACTTAAAAAATGTGCATGTCAACTATAGAAAACATAAAAAATTTCACACAATCAGAAATATATTTAAATTTAATTGGTGGAGATTGGTCCAAAAGAAAATCATTTAATCACCATTCCTGTCAAAAATAAATTTAAGACTAAAGACTAAAGAAAGATATTATTAGTCTCTGCAAAAAAAGGTTATTAGTCCCTGCAGAAGAAATGATAATAAACCTAAAGATAGAGTAAACTCTGCAAAGAGCAGATGCAATGAATTGATGAAAATAATTGTTTGAAGCAAACCGTTTTAAATTAAACAATACAAAAGCCAACATACATTTTTATTAATGGTAAGGAAGTGATCATTAATAAGTTAGCAACAGTCTTAAGGAACAACGATATTCATAAGAAAGAAAATACAATACTAACATGAAGGAGTTAGCAGCAGTCTTGGGAAAGATTGAGATAATTTCTTGACACTTTGAACTGTTAGATCTGCAAGACTCTTACTACTTCAACTCTACTGGTGTCTTCTTTATGTTCGTGTTTGTATTTTCACAACTTTTTAGACTTAATACAAAAAGTAGTAGAGCTGACTGCTGCAAATGTTTTTTTTTTTTTTTTAAGATGTGCAGTAGAGAATCTTGAGATGACAGAAGAATACGGAGAGGGGAACCTTGAAAATACAAAAAAAAGAATGTGTTTCTGGAATGACCCTCCTGTGAATTTTCATATTTGTACACACAACAATTTTTTTCTTACATGCTGATGAAGGTAGTAGAGATCAGTTTTTGTTTAAATTCTATGACAGCCAAGCAGATTAGTGAGTTATGAGTCCATGCAGCGTTAATGCCTAGATTCATGTTGTCACTGGAGAATTTTGATATTGATAATTCGTTGACATGCCTTGTAGGCTTTAAAGATGTATAACACTTGATTTTATTTGTCACTTGTATAATTTTTCAGAGAGTTAGCACGTCATTTACATATGCTGATAGTACTAAAAAAATTAAGAATACGATATAGACTGCCATGATTTAATAAGAAACAATATATTGCCAATGGTTTTTGTGACTGAAAGGTAAGAAGACATAAACTTTACAAATCAGAAACTTTATTCATTTGTCCAATGAAGCTTTAAAATATTCACCATTGTTAACAGTCAAAAATGTTATGCCCAAATTTTACGTCAATAACGTAACAACCCAAATTTTATTAAAAGTCAAAAACATTTTTCCCCTGCCTAACACTGGGTCTCTGAAACAAAACTCCAATCGACCAAAAAAACTTAGCAGGCCTGCAACCCAAATCAAAAACCACAAAATGGGCACGAATACCAATAGTTATTGATACAAATGAAAAATAACAACTAAATTGATTTGATAAAAAAATGAGGTTATTGCAGAGATATAAATTAAAAACTATAAGATTGAGTTTAGAAATCTGCAAGGTGATTAGATAAATGATTACAAATGAAAAGATTTAAATATAATCTTGCAAGATCAAAGATATGAAGACCTGCAAATGCAAAAAAAAAAGATTTGTGAATCCTATATTATGAAACATGCATGCACAAATGTTATAAAATCAATGCATGTAATAGATAAGAGAGTTGAAGTAAAAAATGAATCTTGCAAGAGATTAGATTTAATAAAACTTGAAAAGAAAAATAAATGGACTTAGATCTGGCAGCAAGCCATCCAAATCTAAGATCTAAGATGTTAGATTTGCCAAAAATAATGAAGAAAAACCTGCAAAAAAATGGTTAGAAAACAAAAAAAAACTTTCTCCTTCACAATCGAAATATCCTTCAAATTTTCCTACATGTAACACTCAACAAACAAGAGTTAAACCTACTCTGATACCATGTTAGAAATTATAAAAAAGTAGAGAAAAGGAAAGAACTCAAGTGTGAGTGTATGGAAAGAAATTACCAAGATCACCGAGAGAGAAAGAGAGGAAATGCTTCAAAGATCCAAGTCAAAAGATCACCAAAGTGCTCCAAGAACACAAAGATTTTGAAAGGAGAAAGCAAAGAAAACCCCTTGTGAATTACATGAATGAGGCTCAAAACCTAAGGAAGAAGAAAGGTATGGAGCACAAGGCTCATTACAATATGGAGAAAGAATGAAAGAATAGAGAAGATTATTGAGCAAGTGTGTGAGAGACATCTCTTAAGTAGAGATGAGTGGAGGAGTTTGCATGTACCTCTCATCTCAAATGAGTGCCACATTCATATTGTGTGTGTGACAAATGTGAGATTCTTCTTAAGGAGGAATATCTAATTTCCTTATTAAAGGAATTACAAAAAGGTGAGATGTCCTCCTACTTGGACTAGAGGAAAAATACAATATAGAATACCTTGGTTTATCCTTTAATTACATATATTTACCAAGGAAAGATTAATTTCTAGCAAGTTTCATTGATTTATTTTAATTGGTTAAATATTTTTACTTATGTTTTGATGGTTCATGAGATGGAAGACTTATGCAAGGGGATAATGGTGACGATTTCTTGTTTGAGGTGTAGATTTGGTCAAGGAAATCTTAGTTCTCAATTTGCCTTTGGCATGACAGAGCCTATATTATGTTAGAACCATTTTTTCTTTATAAGAGTTAATACATGGGTCATTTAGATTAAGAGATTCATAAGCTCATGGATTAGGAACTATGGAAGTTCATTGATTATGATTATAATTAATATGTATAGATGAAGGGTATAAACACTAATGGAATATAGGGACTAATGGATGGTTGGAGGAATTATAATTGAAAGGGGGTGGAGGATGTTTTAATTGATTAGGATTAAAATATGATTGGACAATATATTATTTATTGCATATATTAATGAATAGTTTGATGAGTGGTGAATTAGTAGGCTTGAGCAATTATGATTAACATGGATGAATATAAATTTTTTTTATGGATGTTAATTATATAAGTGTGGGTTTTGATATGGAATTTTTTTACTACTTATGTGTTCAAGGCTAAAATTTAAGGGATTCTTGGATCTCATGCAACAAGGTACCCAACCATGGTATCTTTTTCTATAATAAGTGATTATCTAATATGGCTTCTCCTTTTCTATAGAGATGGTCTATAGATTTTGGACTTGGATTTGTAGGATAGCTAACTTGCTAGAATACTTTTGTAATGCAAGTGTATGTGAATATTGCTCTGGATAATTTAGTTAAAGTGTTTATTTTATAGTCATCTTGATCTACAAGACTATCATCCTCATGATATTCATCTTAATAGGCAAGGTTATCATCATCATCAAAATAAAAAATTTTAAGATAAAAAAACTTCCAATAATAAATAATTAATTTAGTTTAATTTAAAATTATATGTGCTTGCTACTGAAGGCTTTGGGTACCTTCTTGCCAATTATGTCTCCTCTAGATTAGTTCATGGCATTTCACTTGCTGACTATCTGTCTTAGCTTGTTAATGGTCACTTTGTTGATGAATCCTTTCTCACTCTTGTTGAGGATGAGGAAAATGTTTCTAACACCTTACAATGCTTGTAAAATTTTTATTAGGCCTCTGGGTCTTCTATTCAATGGCACAAGACCCTGTACTATAGATAATCTTTCCTGCCAGCCCCTCCTTGGCTTGCTAAGTTTGAGTGGAAATGGGTTCAGCATGGGGAAGTTTTCTCCTTCTTGGGCATTCCCTTTTCCTTTCATGGTTCTTCTATAGATTTATGTGATGTTGTGAAAGCCAAGATTGAGAAGAAGCTTCAGTATTGGATCTCTAAACCCCTCTCTCTTGCAGGGAAATTCCAAATTTGTTCTAAGGTTCTAGATACTACTCATGTCTACTATTCTTCATGTTGGGCTCCCTCTAAAGCCTCTTACCTGAAGCTGGAACGCCTTCTTAGAGACTTTCTCTGGGCCTCAAAAGCTGATGATCATGGGTTTTGTTGGTGTTCAAAATGGATGCTTATGCTCTTAGGCTGCCAATATACCCTCACGTTGATTTTAGGATTGGTTAATTCCAAAATGTATAAGGATCTTAGGGAAACTAGACCAACTATAGGGACAAGACTGCCCTCTTCACTTCTAGCTCTGCAAAACCAAGGTGGGTGCAACTAACCCAGTGAAAACTATACTTCACACACCAAAGAATGGGTCTAAACAATAGATTGAATAGTAAGAAAGTGCTAAATGTTAACCTCACATTCATTGGATCTCCATTACTATAGGGAATTACTACTATCAACCAAATATAATTAAAACTTGAAAAGTGTTGATATCTAGAGATGGAGAGAAGTAAGCAAGGGCCAATCCAACATTGAAATCGACTGAATATACTAATCTTTGATCAGTGCCATTATCCATTGGGAAAATCTCACATATAGACATTGAAACATGAACCAACTACTGTCAAAGACTTATAGTCATAAACATAAATATTTCAACCCATCTACTACTTATAATATCCTTTTGTAGACAAATCAAAGTGAATCTATGTCCTATCCAAAGTATATTTCACTTGATCCTAGATCAAGAATTGAAGACTAGAACATATACAAAGGTAACCCTATGCAATAGATCAAAAAATCTAGAATTCACAAGATTGACACCAAGGAGAGACTTGAAAGATTGAAATAATTGTATTAAGTATAATGAATCATGTACATGTTCATAGCAGAGAAGAAAGAAAACCACCTCAATAACCTGCAAAAGACTACAAAGAAATTCTATTCAATCTAACACAACATGATACCACCTGCTACATCTCCCTAGAACTAATCAAGATCTGAATCCTTTCAAAATAAAACATTTTACTTCTTATACCCCTATTCACCTTGGAATCCTCAAAAATGATGCATCAAGCTTTGGGTGACTAGGGTTAGGGTTTCAACAACTCAACCAACCAAAACTACATCAGAAATTTATTACAGGGGAAGAAACACAATCAACCTGGAGAAAAAAGAATCTTAGATGGATTTGCAATCATCAAAATCTATGAGGACAGTACAAAACAACAAGGAATTTCCATGAAAACCTGTCAAATTGGCCACTTGCAAACATATCTCGAGCACAAAACCATACTTCTCTTGGTACAAAAACATCATGCCACCTACCATAGGGATCCTCAAACTAGTCTGCAACAACCAGCGCCACCAAATCAATCGAAACCGGCCATTAAAACTATAAATTTTGGTACCTTTTGTTGCTTGAAACCCTCTGCAAATTTGAATTTGAACTTCAACGGTCATTTTATGGCTTTAAAAGAAAATTGGCTGTCAACATTTGAAATCAGATAAACTTTAAGTCAGAACCATCATATCCTCATGTTTTGCGGTCTTTTAAATCTTAACTCAACTACCACCCTGGGTTTACCCTCTAGCGACCATGCAATAATGCATTTCCAATTCGTGAAGAGAAAACTTAACCCATCTTTTAACTCCATGACCTAGCGAACCAAAGAAAACATAACTTCAGTCCCACATTCAACGAACTAGTGACAAAAGGGATCTGCCAGTTTGCAAAACACCTTATCTATCTATCAAAAAGTTTAGTGATTTCATGAATGCTTGTTCGTTGAACCACTAAAACACTTAGAGAACCACCACTATTTCATGCAAATGAGTGAAGCATTCATAAATTTTTTGGCCGCTAAACACTTATCCCAACTGCCAAAAGATTGAGAAACTTTGACCAGGCCCGCATTAGGAAGATCGACGGCCGTCTAAAGTTCGCAAAGGCCTCCAAGATTCTATCAGATTACACACCCATCATTAGATTGAGAATCTTCTCCCTACCCTGACAACCCTCTGACACAAAACAAAATCAATGGTCGTTGCAAGATCTTAAGCCTCTGACAAAACCTATAAGATCATACACCATCCATTGATTCACTGATAGGATCAGGACCCACTGACACATATGAAAACTAGGTCCCACTAACAACATTCCAACATGTTAATACTTGGACCAATAAAAAATTGTCAACTGTGCAAACGTGTCAACAGACCCACCCGCAGGCTTTATTGAGAATCAACGACTGTCGCTATACCGCTGCATTAAAAAATGAGCATGACATATCAATGGTATAATGACAACCACAAGATTAAAACAAACTTTAATCCACCTAAATGCCAAGAAGACCGGTCCCACTAACAACATTCTGAATCATACTAGGTGGACCAATGAGAGACATCCAAATCTGCACACCTGGCAAGTGGACCTGCTTGAAAAGAAAGGCTACATCATCAGGAAAAATCAACGATCGGTGTAAGATCTCAAGCTTTTGACAAATTCTATGAGAACTTATGCTGACCGTCAGATGGAAATACTATCAGAGAGGGGCCTAGGAAAATACTAAAGCCAAAACATAGGAAAAATTAAATGCTGAGACTTAGGCTTTAAGGAAAAAATCAGGCGCAGGGGACTATAGGAAAATATTAAAGGCCACCGGGGTAAAGATTTAGGAAAAATTTAAATGGGGCTGACCAAAAATATAAATCACATGCGAAATAGGACCCTTAAGTGACCCATGAAAAGTAACATCAAAATAGAAAAGGGCTAGGGTTTTTCAAAGGGTTTTTGTATGCAACGACTATATTTTCAAAAATTTCAACTAGGGCTAAAGGCAGGGACCTAAAAATAACTGCAGAGACCAGGGGACAAGGGCTAGAGCCATGAAATTTTTTTGCACATGCTAATAGTGGCTTATACTTGGGGACGTGTATCTCCTGTAGATACAACGAGAAAGCTAGAATCTCCTAGAAGAGCAGACCAACTCAAAAATTTGACACACAAAAAGCAAAAACAAATGACTGCTCAAGGGAAAACCTAAACTAATACTCATGGAAAAGATACTTCAAGAGAAGTAAAACTTTAGGAATTGTCCATGAACAGGCAATTCCAAAGTACCACTGTAGACTAGGATTTGAGAGTGCACCTAAACCTGTTTTGAAGGCCAAAGACAAACAAACATCATAGCATATAATCAAATCAAATTTAATGGCAAACAAACTAAAATCAAAGCCACCTCAGTTTAAGCCTAAAATGGATGCGCCCATGCACCGTTTGATATGCTTGGATATAAATGGATGTGGGTGTGCAAACTCAAGCACTTGGAGCATGCAAAATAGGATGATTTGAGGATCAAGAAGACCCAAAATGACACAAAATAGGTATGAGGAACCTATTTTCCCTCAAAGGCCTCAAGAACACACAAATATGCAAAGCTAAAAGATGAACTAAGATTGATTAAACAAGAAATGAATCTATGTTAATCCCATTAAGCTAATTTAGATGTGATTTAAGCTTGAAAATGATCTAAAATGATGAGTTTATGCTTATGCTAGAATGAAAATGGCATTATAACTTTGCTATTGAGTTTGAGAGTTGAAAGATGAGAGAGGATTGTTTGCTCAAAGAAGTGAGGCTATTTATAGGAAAAGGGAAGGTCTTGGGTTAAAAGGATGAGTCAGAGTTAGGGCTAAGGTTAGGGTTGAGTCAAGGACAAGTGTCCTGACAAGTGTCAAGGGAGGATTGAGTTGAAAGTTTGAGGGCATGTGCACAATTTGGTAAATGTGCCCAAGGCTAAGAGGTGGCAAGGAAGCGATAAGAAGGTCTTAAATGCATAATGAATGCATGTAAGAAAGATAAGGAAGGCTTAAATGCATCCTTAAATGCATTTGCAAGAAGTGGTCAAGAGGTGGCCATCTTTGTTGACTAAGGAGGAGGTTAGCATAAGTTTTGGTAAACCTTTTGCTAATGGAATGTGACAAGATTAGAAAGGGGTTTAGGATTAGGATTAGGAGAAAGGGATGGGCAAGTGGCTTTGGGTGAGATTTAGATATTTAAAGGTAAATTTAATAAATATTAAATATCTAGGCTTAGGGTTTGAAGGGACTAGATTAGGGATTTGACCCATTTAGAGGAAGGTTTAGGACTTTCTAGAAGAGTTTAGTGCTCTTTAGAATTTTGGCCAACTTTGGGATAAAAAATAAATTAAAAAATAAATTAATTTATTTTTGAAGTTTTTGGTCAATTTATTAATTAAATAATTAATAAATTAGGGATAATGTCCAAATGACATTTTTAGGCTAGATTCCTTAATTAAAGATTTTTAATTAAGAGAGAGGGATTTAATGGCATAAAAATAAATTAATTAATTAAATAATTAATTAATTGATAAATGATGATGTCATCAAGGATTTTCAGAAAACAAAAATAATTTATTTTCTAAAGGATTTTTCGGTGTCTACATTTTGCCCCTCTTTGATGCGATGCCGCAAGTGGCATGGCGTCAAAGATGAGAAAACAAGATGCCAAGGCTAGAATCAGAAGAAGAGGGTATGACGCCCGGGTGGACTGGAAGAAAGAGGATACATGCCCCGATGAGACAAAATCATGGAAGATGCGCCCAGTGGGACAAGGAGAAAGAGGGATTACGCCCTGGGACAGAGTGTGCCCAGCGGGACGAGGAAGGAAAGGCCTAGGAAGAAAGGGGAGATAAATAACCTCACTTCTAAGAACAAATATGGATGATATGCAAGATGAGATGGAAATGCAAGATGCAAGATGCAGCTGTATGCAAAGATGCAAGATTAATCTATATGATAAATGCAAGGGACCAGATAGCTCCAAGTGCAAATGGGAGTGCACAACCTAGATTTAATATAGCTATGTTAGAGACCTGCCAAGGATACTGGGATCACGAGGCCTGTCAACAATGTCGCAGAGGACTGACGAGGACTAACGCTAAACAAACACACAGGGTTGCCCCAACATCACACATGAAGCACAGAGGCAACATGGCGGAACCGATGCTGAAGGAACCACAAACACACAACTGACTCACAGGCAGAAGCGAAAGATCAAAAGACCTTGCCCCAGATTATCCGCACACGCAGCACACCGTGATATAATGAATCGTGGTGACCCTGGTGGGATAATGAGAAGCCAAAAAAGATTAACAAGACCCAAAGGACAAAAATCCAAGATCAAAATGATAACTCCAAAAAGACATCCTTTGCCAAGGAGAGAGATTAGGTTTGATTGATGGTGGGAAGATTGGTCGGACAGGAGGAACGATATATCCTCAAGGACCAGGATGGAAGATTAGGTCAGATAGGAGGAACGATATATCCTCAAGGACCCATGGGTTGGTGAGAGAATAAGTGTAGTTATTCGCTGGCAAAAGCTGAAGTTCAAGGAATAATCAGGATGAGCAAGGCTAAGTCGACAATTGATGTTGCTGAAGCACAAGGCCCGAGTGGGACTAAAAGTTTTCTGAGGCTGGGAATGGGACAAGATATTCCTGATCAAATGCTGCTGCAGGACGGACAAGGACTAAGACAAAGGATGGGTCCTAAAGACACAAATTTACAAATGAGCTTAGGGGGAGACACGACTGACGCTATGGTACAAGACTCAAGAATAGGATATACAAAGAACCTGGGGATGAAGCTGACAACTTCAAAGATATGCAAGATGGTGCCCCAGCTAGGTTGGAAGGCCAAGATGGACTGGCGATGGATGATGTGTCCTAAAATGACATGGATTTGGGAAAGACATATCCCAATGATGATGATTGGATCGAGATCAAGGCTTGCTACAAGATGAAGGATGCGATTTCATCAGTTAGCTTGATCTTGGATGTTGGATAGCTAGAAGATATGGATAGGTTGGGAAGATTGCTAGCAAGGTGTGGATAGGGATGAATGGCATTGGATTGCAATGAGGTTAGCCTATAGCTAGATACCAATGACAAGAGAAGATACTAGGTGTTGGAAAGATGGAGGAAAATGTTGAGGATGGGGAGGATGGAACTGCTAGAAGATTTGGATGGAGGAAGATTCGGGGAGATTGGATGGTGGAACTGCTAGAGGATTTGGAAGATGGAAAGCTGGAGGGAGATTACCATGTGTCAACAAAATGAGCTGCTATTTTCCCAATGGAGGATCAGTGATAGGATTGCGTTAACCTAGGATAGACTGATGATGTTCGGTCAACTGGATTCTTGTCAATACAAGCCAATCTCTTGCTCGAGATGATAAGGCTATGCAAGGACAAGGTTTTGATTTCTTTAAGACAACATGTTGTGCCAAAAAGAGGATGATTTCTGATTTAGGATAAGGGATGGAAACAACTCAAAGGGCTGGAACACGATAATGCTTGTGGATTTGGAGCTCTGGATTTTGGTGCAAAAGATGGTGAATTTGCTTTCTACTGTGGATGGTGGATGTTGGATTCTGATAAAGGATATGGGATGCTGAGTTGGTTTGCTGGTGGATCAAGATAGAGGATGCTAGAGGAACTGCTGATGGATTAAGATAGAGGAGTGCTGGAAGGATTGGATGGTGGTTGGTTTGGATTTGGATAGAGAAATTGCTGAGGATTTGGGGAGATGGAAGATTTGGATTTGGATAGCCTCCAAGGAATACGTCACCAAGGAAGAGGATGCCCCCTGTTTAAGATAGTTCATGTGTTTTAAAGGCATGGTGTATGCTTGGATGGAAGATATGTCAACAAGAGGATGAGGAAGGATGGAAGCTAGGATGAAAGGATTGGATAGAGGATATGTAGTTGAAAGGTGTAATGGATGCCAAGGAGGTGCCCAAAAGCATGTACATCTGATAGTCTCTATTTTTGTCATCAAGATCCAATGGAAAATGAAGGAAGTGAGAGACAAAAGGGGATGGAGGACATGTTGGATAAGAGGTGATAGAAAGGAAGCCCCTAATTGCAGAAAGGAATTAGGGGGGGGGCACTACGCATGGCACCTGTTTGCCAGGTTTTCACCATGGTACTTGTCCAAGGTGCTTGAATTGCCAAGTTTTCACCAGAGGACGAATGTTTTTCTCTTGATTTTTGCGTTGTTGATAATTTGCTCCTTTGATTTATCCAATTTTTATGGATTTTTGTGTTTTTTCCTTGACTTTATGCTGATCTTGCTGATTTGTTACTGAGCTTGTGCTGATATTCCACTGATTTTCTGATTTGTTGCTGATTTTGTGCTGATATGCATTGATACTTCTGATTTGTTGCTGATTCGGTGCTGATATGCACTGACATTTTGATTTGTTGCTGAAGCTCTGATTTAATGCTGTCGTGCTTGCTGATCAGCTGATGTCACCATTTTTGGTGCTTCCTCTTGATTAGATGGTGACCTTTTGATTTGTCACTGATATTCTGATGGTGTTGCTGATTCTTTGATTGGATGTTCCCTTATGATTTGATGATGGCCCTGCTGTTTTTGATTTTGCACAGATATTTTGATGTTATTGCTAACTCTCTGATGTGGCGCTGAGTTTTGTGCTGATTTTGGTGCTATCATGCGATTTGATGTTGATCTTCTGAGAGATTCTTCACTGATTTTTTGATGTGGATTGCTGATTTTCTGATGTTGCCGGCTTGTCATGGGGATCCATTGCTAGATGATGGACGACAAGCTTAAGATCACACCTAGGCATGTGCATATGATCATGCATAGTTGATAATTGACTCCTCGGAGCAAGGCACTTAATGTCATGATTCACTTTCTGTCAGGTTAACCTCCATGTAGATGAGCCACAAACATCCTTCTGTACCCAAGTTGATTTAGCTTGGTTTTTGCAATGTTGATAGGGAACTATCATGTGTTGTTATCCCAGATAGGAGGAAGAGGCAAAGCTCCATCTTCTAGCGCTTGAATTGCTAAGTTTTCACTAGAAGATACGCCCTTTATTTTTACTGTTTTGGAATCAGAATGTGCCCCAGAAGGGTTTTCACATAAAGACTCATGATTTTGCCTTTGCTTTTTTAACTTTTGCGACTAAAGCTTGCCTCTTCCCCAAAATATGCTTCTGTTTTAAGCTGATAGGCATATGTTGATGCTAAAGCCTGATTGCCTATTGACTTTGCTGATTTCTCTGATTTGTCATTGATTTCCCTTTGCTATTTTAGATGTGCTGACTGATTTGTGCTAACTTTCCTCACTGATTTCTTCTGATTGTGTGCCTGGATGTTGGTACAACTGTAGCAGGATGGAGGGGATCATGCAAAGTCATGGATTAGATGGGGGAGATGGGAAAGATGGTGGTAGAAAGTGTTTGGATGGAAGGATGGAAAGTGATCAAGATAGGGGGATGTTGTCAGGATCAACATTGGCACATGTTGCGAGGAAGATGGATGATTGGATGTGGAAGATAGAGATAGATGTGACGGAGGATTTATGCTAGAGGATGGAGGAGATGGAGGGGAAGATTGAGGAGCTGGGAGATGGGCAACATTGGATGCCATTGTGGATGTTTTTGTTAGATGGATTACATCTTTTTGCTTTGGGATCCACATCATTTTTGTTTTAGCTTTAGTGTGCCTTTGCGGCCATTGGTGGGCATCAGATTGTGCTTTTTCTTTGCTAGGCCTTTGTGGCCATGTGATAGATTTTTCTTGGACTTTGCTAGGTTTTCAGAGCCATTGGGGTGCTTTAGCATGCCTGATTGGCTCTTTGCTGGGCCTTTGTGGCGCATTTGATTGCCTATTTGGAGCTTGCATTGATTGACCATGTCGATTAGACTGGACATGGTAATCATCATTGGGCCTTTGCAGCCATTGGGATGCATTAGATTTGGCATTTGCTTTGATGGGCCTTTGTGGCCAGTGGTTTGCTTTGGCTTGCTTGATCGGATTTTGCTTTGATTGTGCATGTCGATTAGACTGGACATAACAATCCTGGGATTTTTGTGGATTTTTCCCTTTATTCATGCGGGATATGGCATCCAAGTTGCGAGGAGCATTAGGAGGAATATGAAGAGTTGTCTGGGATGGAGGAAATTTGGATGGAGAGATGGAAGGAGATTGGTAGATAGGATATGTGGACATGTGCCATTGTTGATCTTGACTAGGGATGCTTGGATGTTGGATGAAAGGCTGAGTAGGATAAGATGGGGGATGATATTTTGGGATATAAGGTCCCAAAATGGATTTGCTAGGTAAAGGAGATGCGCTGAAAGACTTTGGGACATAGGGACCCAAAATGGATGGGGAGGATGAAGGAGGAATATGATAGGTTTTCCTCGGTTGTAACGATGGAGGAGGAGGAATTGCATTGTGGGCTCTGAAAGATGTTTTGTTGGTTTTGAATGGATGTTTGAACTTTGCCTTAGCTGTACCAACATTTTTGGATGAAGTACCTTTCGCTGATGTGGAGGGAGTGTCCTCATCTGGTGTGCAACTGATTCCATAGCCTTTCAGATGTTTCTTGCCTTGAATGGGTTGTATATTTCCCTGTTCGTGAGTGCCAAGGCCTTTGCCTTGATAGTTCCATCTTTTCAGCATTTTATCCAGACAAGGATATTTTTGACTTGGGGTGAATGATAAACAGCCATTTTCTGGTTCTCTAATGGAAGATAGGAAGCTGATTTCTTCTTCTTCAAGTGGTTTGCCTTTGACAAATGTTAGTTTTCCAAGTGGATAGAGTGATGGCAGCTGTTTAGTTTGGACTGGCGGATCCTCAAGAGGAGAGGATAGGATGCTGGGATTTTGACTAGGATTGGGGGATGGTATTGGATCTTTAGTTGGAGAAACTGGGATGATAGGATCTTGGATTGGAGGAATTGGGATTGTAGGATTTTGGATCAGAAAACTTGGGATTGTAGGATTTTGGATAGGAGGTGATGGGAGAAGAGAAGGGATTGGATCTTGATTTTCTTCTGTGAGTAGTTCATCATGCTTTTGGCCAAGATCTTGATAGGATAGGATCTGTGTAGATAGAGGATTGGGGGATGTATGGATGGGCTCTTCAGAGGGAGTGGATAAAAGGATTGGGAACTCTGCTATTGGGGTGTCTGGAAGAAGGAAGAACTCTTCAGATGGTATGGATAAAAGGATGGAAGATCTTTCAGCTGCAATGATAGGAAGAGGGATAAACTCAAGAAGCTCATTAGGTATGCTTTGGATAATGCTAGGAGGAGATGATTCTGGGGATTGGATAGATACTTCAGACGAAAGGAACTCAATGATGATAGGAAATGGAAGAGGATCAACGGTTGGGATGTATGGAAGATAGATAATAGATGGGAGCACTGGATGGGCTTCATCAATGATGGCTTCACATGAAGGATTGCTTGGCTTTTCAATTTCAGGCGTGGGTTTTGCTATTGGCTCTTCCTTGGGTTCTGTTATTGGTTTCCTTGGAGACTTTTGTGGTGAAGAAGGTTTGGAAGGTGGAGGAAATGGGGAACTTGGATGGTCTTCACATGAAAGTGGGGTTTGTGCTTGGGTAGATGCTCGCGAAGGAGGAGAGAAAGAAGGGAACACCCATGAAAAAGATGACTTTGAAAAGGGAGCTTTGGATTTTGCTTGAGGGGATGATGGTGCTGAAGAGGCAGGGCTAATGGCTTGGGGTACAGGTTTTGGAGTGGGTTGAGGGATGAACTCTGCTGGTGGGGAAAGATTTTTGGTAATGTGGTTTGGAAGAGAGGGTGGTGGTTTGGGATAGGATGGAGGATTGGGGTTTGGAGCAGAAGATGGTGGTTTGAGACAGGATGGAGGATTGGGGTTTGGAGCAGAAGATGGTGGTTTGAGACAAGATGGAGGATTGGGGTTTGGAGCAGAAGATGGTGGTTTGGGAAAGGATAGAGGTTTGGTGAAAAGGATGGGAGGACTAGAATCTTGGATTTCAGAATGTTTTGGAGGATGGGAAGATGGAGGCCTTAGATAGGGGAAGTAGCATGAAGCATTTCTAAGGGATGATGGCGATGGAGAAATGACCATAGCAGAAAGTGGAGGCCTGAAAGGAGCATATGGAAGAGGTGTAGGTTGAAGACAAGGATAAGTTGGGGATGGATAGGATACTGGGGTTGCTTTGCCAAGGACATGAAAAGGAGTGCTAGCCTTACCAAGGACATGAAAGGGAGTGCTAGGAGATAAGCGTGAAGGTATGATGGAATATGTTGGAGGAATGATGGAACGCTGGGGGTTGCTTGGAGGAAACTGGCTGAAATAGGCATCATGGTCTACAAGACCTTCATCATCATTAGGATCGATTGGAGGGAGAGGAGAGATATCATAACCAAACTCATTATAGATTTGAGACATGCTGACTTGCAGATGAGTTTGGATAAGGATAAGGATGAAGATGGTTTGGAAGACTAAGATTCAGATTGGGATGACTGACGGAAGCAGACGGTTTTCTAGAAGAAGATAGACAAAGGGATGGGAGATGACCAAGTTTTGGGATGGCTGCTCTGATTGTCCTTCGAACCAAGTTATAGATCTGCTTGATGTTTTTCCATTGGCAAAGGATTTGATAAAAGCAATCTTCACCAAGGACAAAGCAACTTTGTGAGATACAAACAAGATAAAAGACTCCGATAAAGGTTTGAAAGGTGTATGTTTCAACAAGTGTTTTCACGGGTCTTTGACTGTCAAGCACTTCAAACAGATCTACCTAAGGAAGGTGAGTATCAAAATTGCTTGCCCACAGCTTGGTATCCCCCAGAAGGGAATACAAATGGTGAGTAATCTTGAGGTGACCTGGTAAACCCCTTGGAATCGGTCCTTGCACAAGGATTTTGATACTTTCGGATGTAGATAGGGTAGCCTCTAGTTTATCAAGTTTTTAATAGTTCCGTGGTGTCTCCATACCTGGTTTTGCTGATCATCCGTGACTCACTTAAGAGCCTTGCCAATAATGCTGGGGGAGAGGAATGTTTACCATCCCCAGACACGTGTTTGGCACGAACGCCCGGCGATTAGGAGATGTAAGCGATTCTTTTGGTATTCGCTTATTTATATACCGGCCGGAGGGGATACCGGTTTGAGGTCGTTCTCCGAGGAGGAAGCGCTTCTCCTTGGACAGGCCTCGCTAAAAGTAGAATAGGTGAACTTGTCCAAGTTCAAATGTTCCGTGTTGCTTACTCTAACAAGGATTATGCAAGAATTAAAAAACTCCTACATGCACATCAAGCAGATTTCATTCATTTTCCCAAATTTGATTAAGTGATGTTTGAACTTTGAAATGAAGACACTTGTGATTAGATTTTGATTTGTTCTTTTCCTCAAAATGTAAATGATTTGAATGTTTGCAAGTTATTTCCTTTTGTGCATTCAAGATTTGATTAGTGAGTTGATTTAAGAACTTTGAAAAAGCTTTGTTTTATCCCTTAGATCACTCAAGATTGAATTTGCTTGCTTGCTTTGAAATCTGAAACAGATGAGGGAATAGAGTTGTTTGTTCCTTTAGTGCATTCAAGATTTGGTTTGATTTTCAAATTGACAATGACACTCTAGGACCTAAGTTCATTTCCTTAAGTTTCATTCAAGATTGAGTTTGACCTTTGCTGTAAGAAATGAAAAAAATCAGTCCCAAGCAACCCAAGACAGAAAAACAAAAAGCGACACTGTCCAGCTTATAGGCGACGCTGGAAAGTTCAGAGGCGACACTTCATTTTTACAGGTGACATTCTGTACCTCAAAAGATGACAGATAAAAATGCAGAGGCATGATTTCTTTCATCACAGGCATGATTTTATTACAAGAAGGTGACAGAAGAGAATTCTGGGACGTAACAGAAGTTATCGACAATAGAAAAATCTCAGTTATGCAGGCGTGAAAACAGAGCTCATAGGCGTCATTTCTTTCCTTAATGGCGTGATTTAATTGCATGAAGGCGTGACTGAATTCATTGTAGGCGATATTTCTTTTGTTGAAGGCGACATTTCTTTGTTTGAAGGCGACATTTAATTGCTGTAGGCGTCATTTCTTTTCATGAAGGTGACATTTCTTTTATTTCCTGCAAAATACAAGCATATAAAGTATAATTTCATCAAAATGATTGTGGTTTGGGTCCCACCGGGCGTGCCAGAATGTAGACTAGGATTTGAGAGTGCACCTAAACTTGTTTTGAAGGCCAAAGACAAACAAACGTCATAGCATATAATCAAATCAAATTTAATGGAAAACAAACTAAAATCAAAGCCACCTCAGTTTAAGCCTAAAACGGATGCGCCCATGCACCATTTGATATGCTTGGATATAAATGGATGTGGGTGTGCAAACTCAAGCACTTGGAGCATGCAAAATAGGATGATTTGAGGATCAAGAAGACCCAAAATGACACAAAATAGGTATGAGGAACCTATTTTGCCTCAAAGGCCTCAAGAACACACAAATATGCAAAGCTAAAAGATGAACTAAGATTGATTAAACAAGAAATGAATCTATGTTAATCCCATTAAGCTAATTTAGATGTGATTTAAGCTTGAAAATGATCTAAAATGATGAGTTTATGCTTATGCTAGAATGAAAATGGCATTATAACTTTGCTATTGAGTTTGAGAGTTGAAAGATGAGAGAGGATTGTTTGCTCAAAGAAGTGAGGCTATTTATAGGAAAAGGGAAGGTCTTGGGTTAAAAGGATGAGTCAGAGTTAGGGCTAAGGTTAGGGTTGAGTCAAGGACAAGTGTCCTGACAAGTGTCAAGGGAGGATTGAGTTGAAAGTTTGAGGGCATGTGCACAATTTGGTAAATGTGCCCAAGGCTAAGAGGTGGCAAGGAAGGGATAAGAAGGTCTTAAATGCATAATGAATGCATGTAAGAAAGATAAGGAAGGCTTAAATGCATCCTTAAATGCATTTGCAAGAGGTGACCAAGAGGTGGCCATCTTTGTTGACTAAGGAGGAGGTTAGCATAAGTTTTGGTAAACCTTTTGCTAATGGAATGTGACAAGATTAGAAAGGGGTTTAGGATTAGGATTAGGAGAAAGGGATGGGCAAGTGGCTTTGGGTGAGATTTAGATATTTAAAGGTAAATTTAATAAATATTAAATATCTAGGCTCAGGGTTTGAAGGGACTAGATTAGGGATTTGACCCATTTAGAGGAAGGTTTAGGACTTTCTAGAAGAGTTTAGTGCTCTTTAGAATTTTGGCCAACTTTGGGATAAAAAATAAATTAAAAAATAAATTAATTTATTTTTGAAGTTTTTGGTCAATTTATTAATTAAATAATTAATAAATTAGGGATAATGTCCAAATGACATTTTTAGGTTAGATTCTTAATTAAAGATTTTTAATTAAGAGAGAGGGATTTAATGGCATAAAAATAAATTAATTAATTAAATAAATAATTAATTAATAAATGATGATGTCATCAAGGATTTTCAGAAAACAAAAATAATTTATTTTCTAAAGAATTTTTCGGTGTCTACAACCACTAGTTCAATCTTTTAGAACATAAGAATCTGTCCCCCATTTGCTTTCAATAAGATAAGGGCCCAACCAAATTGGATCAAATTTTCCATGCTTCCCCTTATCTTCCAACCTTGCATTCCACATGAAGATGAGGTCATCAATTTCAAAACTTCTTTGGGTGGCTCTCCTATCAAACAAATTCTTACATTGTCTCTGCAATGCCTCATTTCTTTCATGCGCATCCCTCCTTACCTCTTCCAATTAGATCAGTTCATCCATTCTTACTCTCATTTCATCATTCAAGTCTTCATAATATGCTTGGATAAACTTGTACATCTGCAATAGATTATTTTGAGGCAATCTAGCACCTATTCCATATACCAAATCAAATGGAGCACAACCTATGGCCTTCTTTACAGTTACCCTATCAGCCCATAGTGGCCACCATAACTTTGAGTCCTAGGCTTTCTTATTTTTGTCCAACACTCTCTTGAGAATCTTAATCAGACTTTTATTACTAGACTCAGCTTGGCCATTTCCTTGTGGATGATATGGAGAAGATAATGAAATGTGTATCCCATAATGCTGACAAAAATCACTAAATTCTTGTGATCTAGAACACATTCCATTATCAACCACAATTACCTCTGGGTAACCAAACCTGGTAAGAATGTTTTGCATCACAAAATCTATCACCACTCTGCTAGTAGCCTTTCTAGTGGGGATAGCTTCAATCCACTTAGTAAAATAGTCTATTGCCACTAGTATGTAAGAATGTCCACCACTAGACTTATTTTGAATTTCCCCAATGAAGTCAATACCCCACTTTTGGAATGGAGCCTGAACTGCAATAGGTTTGAGTGGTAAATTTCCATTAAACCTCAACTTTCCAACAAATCTCTGACATGCATCACATTTTCTTACAAACTGATGGGTATCCTTAAAAACTGTAGGCCACCAAAATCCAGACCTAAGGATCTTGTGGGCTGTGGTTTTTGCCATATAATGTCCTCCACATACACCTTGGTGCATTTCCTTTAACAGTGCCTCAGACCTCTCATGGTCTATGCATTTTAGCAATACTCCTTCATTGCTTCTCCACCACAACTTACCATGTATAATGGCATACCTTGCAGATTGCAACTTGATAGTTCTCCTTCTATTTTCATCCATCTCGGGGGGAAAGACCAATTTTTACAAGTAGCCAATAACATCTTTGTACCAATCACAATAATCCATATCACAAATGTATGGCCTTTGTTCTTCTTCTAACACATTCACATGATTTGCAACTAAATTTCTTTGTGCCATTACCTTTGCAAGACCTAAGCCTCTTTCCAATTTTGTAATCTGGATATCAATATTAAATTCTTGGATCCTATTAATCCATCTACATCTTTTTCCTACAACTTCTTGTTGCACCAATATATCCTTAACTGCAGCACTAGGAACATAAGCAACCACCTTAGCTCCTATAAGATAACATCTAAAAGCCTTGATTGCTTTGACTAAGAAATAAGCCTTTTTCTTAGTAATATCATATTTCAACTCTGCTGCTTGTAAGGATTTACTAAAAAATGATATGGGTTGTTCATATCCATCTGAATTCTTTTGTAATAAAACTTTTGCAACTGTATGATAAGAAGCAAAAGAAAATATCTGCATGGGCTTACCATAATCAGGTGTCCTTAAAACTAGAGCATCCTTGATGGCCTTTTTGATACTTCTGAAAGATTCATCTACTTCTTCATTCCACTTAATCTTTGCCTCCTTTTTCAACATCCTAGAGATATGGATACTGATTTCTGCAAAATTTGTAACAAATCTCCTTAGAAAATTTACCTGCCCAAAGAAAGACTATACTCCTTTAACATTTCTAGGTGGTGAAAGTTTGTCTATAGCCATAACCCTTTCAGGGTCAATTCTCACTCCATCCTTGGGACACAATATGTCTTAAGAGCTTGCCTTCCACAACACCAAAAGAACACTTCTTTGGATTCAAAGAGATCCCATACTCCAAGGCTGTAATAAAAATTTTCTCAAGATGTTCACAATGTTGACTTTCCTTATTTGAATATGCTATGAGATCATCCTGATACACCACTAGAAATTTTTTTATAAAGTCTGCAAAGATTACATCCATAGCTCTTTGAAAATTAGCTCCTACATTTGTCAAACCAAAAGGCATTCTCACATAAACATATGTTCCCCAAGGGGTAGTGAATGCAGTCTTAAATTGTTTTGATTCCTTGACCATGACTTGATTATATCCAAAGAAACCATCCATCATGGACATTAGCTCTGATCTAGTAACCTACTGCAGCATATTCTCCATATTAGGCATACCATAATTGTCCTTCAAAGAATTGACATTCCAATTCCTAAAATCAACACATAACCTAATGTCACCATTCTTCTTCTTGACCAGAACCAAGTTTGACACCCAAGTAGAATGTCTGACAGGCTTGATAATGCCAGCATCCATCATCTTTTTGAGTTCATCTTGCATTTTTGGTGCCAAAGTAGGGTTCACAAGCCTTAAATTTTTCCTAAAAGGTTTGGTTCCTTCCTTCAATGGTATTTCATGCTGGAATAAATCTTCTCTATATGCTTTCAAATCATCATAAGACCATGCAAAGACATGTCTGAATCTTTTGAGAAGATAAATCAGATTATTCATAGTTCTTTGGGATAAACATTTACCTATGTAAACATTTTTGGGTATTTGACTTGTTCCTAAATTTATTTCCTCCAAATCATTTATCTTATCAACAAATTTAGGAAAAAAAATCCTTTCTTTATCATCAAATGCCCTCTCAAGAGCAACCAATCCCCTTGGGATCCTATTTGATTTTAATTGCAAAAATTCCTTCCCAAGAACATTCTCTTTTCCATTTATGATGTCAACAAAAGTGATGAAATCCATCTCTTGACCATCAAAATAAGATTCACATTGCAAAAACCTTACTATATCCTGATCATCAGAAAATACTTGCCAATTCTCAACATTGTTTGGGATAGAAGGCCGAGACTTGCACTCAATCCTGGATATCCCTACAAAGGTAATATCCTCTGGCCTTAATGCTATGTTTTCTAGTAAGTCAGCCATCCTATTTTGGCTTCTATCCACCCAATCAATACCAAAGGCACTGAAACCTTCAATTTCATCCCAAACAACATTTCTATATTGTTTCAACCTTTGATTCTTTGATGCATACTTTGATCTAATTTGAGAAACTATTAACTTAGAGTCACCAATCACCCTAAGATATTTGATCCCATGTTTTGATGCTTGTCTCAAACCAATTAGTACGGCCTCATATTCAGCAACATTATTTGTTCAAGGGAACAAGAGAGTGAAAGAAAACTTAAAAGTCTTACCACTTGGGGATATCAATAGCACTCCTACTCTAGCACCTTTCTTTGAACTTGCTCCATCAAAATACAGGGTCCATAAGACATTACCTTCTTCCATGTTACTTTTATCATCAGCAAGAAAGACAAGCTTGAACTTTTCTTACATCTATCTCTCCTGAACTTGGAAAGAACCAATGCTAGTGTCCACAAAACAATTCATATTGTCCTCTTCATCCTCCTCAATCATATGTGGAGTTCTAGCTTCCCTTGAGACTTTCACTTTTTCTCCTTCAATGCTAAAAGTGGCAAAGGACAAGTCACATTGAATACTTCCTCCCATGGAGGCACTCCACTTTCTAGATAACAACATTTCATATTGAGGGGGAATGTCGACTACAAGAACACTCATAGTTAATTGTTTGTTAGGAAATGCTGCTAATTTATAAGGAAAAGCCTTAATGGTACTAATAACTGTCACTTCTCTCGAGTCCATAGCTTGGCATCTCCCATGAGGTGTATCAACTTTTAGTCCCAATGACTTCATGATCTCTGTAGGCATGATAGTGTTTGATGCTCCAGAATCAATCATGCAATTCTTCAATAATTTTCCATTTATCATAAGGGACAAGAAAAAAGGATCAACTGTCCTGGATGCAGTATTTACAATGTTTGCATTCAAAAATATTTGAGGAATCTCAAAGACAATTTCTTCATTTTTATTGTCAGGTGTGTCATCTAAAGTAGCCACATGCTTGTCACCTTTGTTCATTTCTTGGACCTTTATGGAAGAGGCACCATTTACCCAATTCAAGGCCTCAACCTTGTGCTCTTCTATTCTTATCATTTCTAACAATGGAACCTTGACAATTATTTGTGAAAGCAATTTAGTCATATCAATGGGAAAATAAGTGATGAAGGGTGCTCCCCTTAATACCACAAACACATAACAGAAATAGAGAAACAACAACAATATGCAAGAACAGAAAATTGGCTTCTTATTATCTCCACAAATGTGGAATTACAAACTTTCAGAATTACAATATGCAAAGCCACATGGGCATTCCCTTACAATATTCTGTAGGACAAAGCCTCGAACTATTACCCAAATCTACTACCCCAGAACTATTCTGAACTGCCTAAGACAATAATACAGCCTTCCTTATATAGGCAATTTTCCACCGCCTGGGAAGGTTCCAGAATTTTAGCCAATAAGGCCGACCAAACTTAGAATTATTTTTATTTTACATTTCATTACATCATAGTCGGCTCAAAATAAATTTTGAAACCCGAACAGAAATTTTGAAGAAAAATCATTTTCCGCCATTTCAGGTGACCCAACTTCCGAAGACCATAAGTCATCACCAGTTGACCCGATTGACTATTGTAACCCCATTTCGGAAAGGGCGCGAGGAGCTCTACAACGCTTGAATCAAGCAAGCTTCATTCAGCCCAAAATTCGACCTCATCCGGGGCCTCTAAAGCCTTCAAAATTGAGTTCGAAGTTTCTGTACCCTGCTGCCAATACCGAAAATCTTCAATATCTTCCAATATACACTTGATCTGGCAATGAAACTTTACTGGCAGACTTATATGACCAAAATGAACCTCCAAGAAAGAAATCAGATCATTCTGAGCACATACAAAAATTACCAAAAATAGTAACTTTCCATAAATAGCAGCTCTGCACAAAATAGCCCTTATTGAATACAAAAATAGAAATATTTTTGGGTGATGCAAGATTGCTCTTACACCCAGGATGCTCCTGCATCAGACACCCAGGGTAATTTGAGAAGTGACCCTGTCATGACTCAGGTGTGTAGAGGAAAACCAAGACGGCTAACCTCCTCCTTTGTCAGCCATGATGAATCTTCAATAGGTCGTCCTTTCCACTTGACCAGATATTCTTCATATGTCCTGTTTCTTGTACTTCTACCAACACGACTGTCCAGTATATCTTCGATCTCCTTAGTGTCCGAACTAGTTGCTGGAATACTCCACTGTGCTGCTGTGATCTCATCTTCAACACCTCCTTCATGATACTCTGTCAAGTCTGAAATGTTAAACACTAGTGAAATATTTAGCTCAGTAGGCAATTCTACCTCATATGCGTTTCCTGAATCATGTTTCTTCAGTATCCTACATGGTCCAAACTTCTTCATTTTCAGCTTGTTATATGTACCAACTGGAAACCGCTCCTTCCGCAAATGAACCATGACTTCATCACCAACTTGAAATTCCTTATACCTCCTTTTCTCATCTGCCTTAGCCTTATACTGTGCGTTCATCTTGGTAATATGCTTCCTCACCTCTTCATGGATGTTCTTCAAGTGTTCTGCAAAATCTTCAGCTTCAGCACTACTTATTTCTCCTTTATCTATCTTCCTCAATTCAGATGCATTTCTTGGACTACTTCCATATACAATCTGGAATGGTGATTTACCATTGCTCCTGTTGACAGAATTATTGTATGCAAATTTCTCCTGTGGTAAAATCAAATCCCATCCTGTTGGCTTATCTCCAACCAAACATCTCAGCAAATTTCCCAAACTCCTATTCACCACCTCTATCTGTCCATCAGTCTGTGGATGATGTGATGAACTGAACTTCAAATCTGTCTTCAACTTCTTCCACAACGTACGCCAGAAATATCCAACAAACTTAGTGTCCCGATCTGAAACTATGGTCTTTGGCAAACCATGAAGTCTCACTACTTCTCTGAAAAATAATTCTGCTACATGAACAGCATCATTAGTCTTCTTGCAGGGAATGAAATGTGCCATCTTTGAAAATCTGTCAACCACCACAAAAATTGAATCATGCCCCCGCTGAGTCCTCGGTAAACCAAGAAAAAAGTCCATGCTGATATCCTCCCAAGGCTTCTCCGGTACAGGTAATGGCTGATACAATCCTGTATTCTGCTTCACTCCTTTCGCCATCTGACATACTCTGCAACTCTGTACAATCTTCTTCACATCTTGCTGCAACTGCGGCCAATAATAATTCTCACTAACCAAACCAACGGTTTTATCACGACCAAAATGTCCAGCCAATCCTCCACTATGCTTCTCCTTGATGAGATTCTCCCTCATAGAACTTCGTGGAATACACAACTGACTCCCTCTGAATAGCATATCATCCTGGATGATGAAATCCAACCATTTCGTCCTGTCTAGAGTAACAGGTTCTGTACAAGCTTTCCAAACTTCACCAAAATTAAGATCCTCTGGATACAAATTCTTGAGTTCCTTGAAACCAACCACTTCAATCTGCATTTCTGTCAGCAATAGTTGCCTTATGCTAAGAGCATCTGCAACCCTGTTAGACTTTCCACTCCTGTGTTTCAAAACAAATGTATAACTCTGCAAAAACTCAACCCATTTCAAATGCCTTTGATTCAATTTTCCTTGACTATTCAAATATTGCAAAGCTTGATGATCAGTATACAAAACAAACTCCTTAGGAAGTAGATAATGTCTCCACTTCTTTAATGCCTGAACTATAGCATAAAATTCCTGATCATAAACAGAATATTTCCTCTTGGCATCATTTAACTTCTCACTGAAATAAGCAACAGATTTACCTTCTTGGCTCATAACAGCTCCTATTGCAGTACCACTAGCATCACAATCTACTTGAAACACCTTATTAAAATCTGGAAGTGCTAAAACAGGTTGTTTTGTAACTTTTTGTTTCAATAATTGAAAACTCTTTTCTGCCCCATTAGTCCACTTAAACTCTTTTCTATCCCCTCTCATTGTTTCAGTCAAGGGTCCACAAATACTGCTAAAATTTCTGATAAACTTTCTGTAAAAGCTAGCTAGACCATGAAAAGATCTTACCTCAGTAGCACTCATCGGAGTAGGCCATTCAAGGATAGCCTGTACCTTCTCTGGGTCCATTTTTAGACCTTCTGCTGAAACTACAAATCCCAAATACACTAACTCTTTCTTCACAAAACTGCACTTCTTCAAATTAATCAATAATTTCTCTTCTCTCAACTTCTCAAATACCATACGAATATGCATCATATGCTCATCCAATGTCTTACTAAAGATCAAAATATCATCTAGGTAAACAATGACAAACTTACCCAGAAATTCTTTCAGAACCTCGTTCATGAGCCGCATGAAAGTGCTCGGTGCATTGGTTAGCCCAAAAGGCATGACTAACCACTCATACAGTCCTTCCTTTGTCTTGAAGGCAGTCTTCCATTCATCTCCTTCTCTGATCCGAATCTGATGATATCCACTTTTCAGATCTATCTTTGAGAAATACACAGCTCCACTCAAACAGTCCATAATATCATCCATTCGTGGCAATGGAAACCTGTACTTGATTGTGATCTTGTTTATTGCCCTAGAATCCGTACACATCCTCCATTCTCCATTCTTCTTTGGTGCTAATACCGCTGGTACAGCACAGGGACTCAGACTCTCACGGATCAATCCTTTCTGTAACAGTTCATGTACTTGTCTGTTCAACTCCTCACTTTCTGCAGGTGTCATTCTGTGTGCTGCCTTATTCGGCAAACTCGCTCCTGGGATCAAGTCCATCTGATGACTGATCTTTCTGACTGGTGGTAATCCATCAGGCACATTATCGGATACAATATCCTGAAACTCATTCAACAAATCTGCAACTTCTACAGGAACATCTTCTACTTCCTCTTTACCAACTTTTAGAATTAAAGCAAAACATACATGCTCATGCCTCATACCATCTAGAAAATTTCTTCCATCAACAAAAGTTATCCTTGCATTACCACATACCTTTTCTTCAGTCTCCTTCAATGGTTTTAGCTTATGTCGCACTCCATCTTTTGTCAGGGAATAGGTATTCGCACGGCCATCATGTACAGCACATCTGTCAAACTGCCATGGTCTACCCAACAACATATGACATGCATCCATAGATATGATATCACACAATACCTCATCTTGGTATCCGCCAATCTTGAACTTCACCAGGCATTGTTCATTGACCATGACCTTGTGGTCATCCTGTACCCAGGCAATCCGATATGGATGTGGGTGTTTCTGTCTCTTGAGCTTCAACTTTGTCACCATCTCTTCTGACACCAAATTGTCAGTGCTTCCACTATCGATAATCACATCACAACATTTACCTTCACACTTGCACCTGGTGCGAAACAAGCTCCTCCTTTGCTCAGGTTCATTCTCACCACTCAACAGGACTCTTCTGTTAATCAATGTTTCTCCTCTTTCAGCATCTTCTGAATTTGATGATCTGGCATCTTCATCTACATGTGCAACTCTGGCCTGGCCTTCATTTCTCCTGTCTGTTCTGCCTTGGCGCTGAGGACATTCAAATGCCCTATGACCTTCTTCTCCACAGTGAAAACATGTTCCACGGAAGCCACCTCTTCCAGATCCTTGTCCTCTTCCTCTTCCTCTCTGATCTCTATTATTCTGATCCTGGAAGCAATTGGAATTATTTCCTCGCTGATTCTGACTACTACTGGCCTCATCCTTCTTTTTCGGATCCTCATTTCAGCCACCATATGACCGTCCACCAGATCGTCCACCGCGACCTCTTCCGTTTTGTCTGCTCTCAAACTTCTTGTTCAGCTTTTCCTCTACTTTTAGGGCAAACTGGTATGCCTCTTCAATACTGTTCATTCGAACCAGATTCAGCTCCTCCTGAATGCTTGGCCTTAACCCATTAAGGTATCGGGCAACTTTCTCCTTATCAGCTTCTGCATGGCCTGTTCTGATGAGAAGTCGATAGAACTCCTCTGTATACTCCTGAACAGATCTTCCTGCTTGCTTCAAACTCTGCATTTTCTTCAGTAGGTCAAGCTCATAATCAACAGGAATGAACTGTCGCTTCAATTTATCCACCATCCAATCCCATCTCGTGATTTTCTCCTTTCCCCTTCTATTTCGCTCCAACTGAATCTCTTGCCACCATATCTTCGCATGACCTTTCAGTCTGGCCTTCGCAAATTTGACCCTATCAGGATCCTCAACATCTTCATACTCAAAATATTCTTCACACTCATTGATCCAGTCGATCAATTCCTCTGGGTTAAGATTTCCAGAAAATGTAGGAACCTCAATCTTAGGTCTTTTCCCAATCTTGGAAATCGCCCGAAAAAGTCTTTCTTCCTCATGGTTCACAATTTCAACTTCTCCTTCTTGATATTCTTCTTCGGCTTCATCCTCGCTTTCGTCTCTGACATTAAGATTCATTCCTCTGCGAATCTCTTCTTGCAATGCTCGCACTTGTCTCTGCAGCTCTCTAACCTCAGGTGTTACAACACCAGCTCTTTCACCACGTTCCCTTCGTGGAGGCATTTTCGCGATGCGCGCTGAAACCCTAGCCACGGTCCTGGTGCAAACTGCCTCACAGTCGGTGATCTGTTTACACACTCAAGAACTCCTGCTCTGATACCACTTGATGAAGGGTGCTCCCCTTAATACCACAAACACATAACAGAAATAGAGAAACAACAACAATATGCAAGAACAAAAAATTGGCTTCTTATTATCTCCACAAATGTGGAATTACAAACTTTCAGAATTACAATATGCAAAGCCACATGGGCATTCCCTTACAATATTCTGTAGGACAAAGCCTCAAACTATTACCCAGATCTACTACCCCAGAACTATTCTGAACTGCCTAAGACAATAATACAGCCTTCCTTATATAGGCAATTTTCCACCGCCTGGGAAGGTTCCAGAATTTTAGCCAATAAGGCCGACCAAACTTAGAATTATTTTTATTTTACATTTCATTACATCATAGTCGGCTCAAAATAAATTTTGAAACCCGAACAGAAATTTTGAAGAAAAATCATTTTCCGCCATTTCAGGTGACCCAACTTCCAAAGACCATAAGTCATCACCAGTTGACCCGATTGACTATTGTAACCCCATTTCGGAAAGGGCGCGAGGAGCTCTACAACGCTTGAATTAAACAAGCTTCATTCAGCCCAAAATTCGACCTCATCCGGGGCCTCTAAAGCCTTCAAAACTGAGTTTGAAGTTTCTGTACCCTACTGCCAATACCGAAAATCTTCAATATCTTCCAATATACACTTGATCTGGCAATGAAACTTTATTGGCAGACTTATATGACCAAAATGAACCTCCAAGAAAGAAATCAGATCATTCTGAGCACATACAAAAATTACCAAAAATAGTAACTTTCCATAAATAGCAGCTCTGCACAAAATAGCCCTTATTGAATACAAAAATAGAAATATTTTTGGGTGATGCAAGATTGCTCTTACACCCAGGATGCTCCTGCATCAATAAGAATGGTTGCCCATATCTTCCTTAATCTCAGAGATATCTTTATCCTCTTTTTGGACAATCAAGTTAGAGTTACTCTTTTGTACAAATTCATCTTCCTTTTGAGGTATGGGGACAACTACTTTTGATGTCTTTACTTTACCCTTAGGTATTATGGTAGGCCCACTCTTCTTTTTTATTTTAACCTGACCAACAACACCATCACCCTTTTCCTTTTCCTCATGTTTTTGTGTGTTCCTTTAAAAATTCTTGATAAACATGCTACCTGGTCTACCACTTGTGCCTCCAACTGTCCTTCTCAAATTGTAATTACTCCTAGCTTGAGTGACCATGTCTGTAGTGATTTGTGCAATTTCCTCATCAAAGGGTCTCCTTAAGGAAACATGTTCCTCACACTTCACTGCACCACATCCAATGTCATCAAATTCTTCTTGCTCATCATCAGTAGAGTCAACCTCATCCCATGCATGTGAAGAAGTCATTTCACAACCACTCCTATCATATTGCTCACCTTGTTCTTGGTTATCAGGTAAATTCAAAGCAATAACACAATGCTCTAGACTATGAGGAGATTGGCAAACAGTACACCATGGGATATCATCATTCATGTTAACTAAATTTCCTTGCAAAGGATCAGGAATCCTATCATCAGGCCTATCCCTTTTAACTAGAAAAATGGGCTTTCCATCCTTCCATTGAGTATTGTATGGGTAATTTTGCATTCTTGGTTGCCTGTTAAAATTACTTGAAGCTAGCCTATCATTTGTTGCAACCTTATTTTTTCCTTTTTCATTAGGCTTTAGACTCTCTAAAGCACTTAGAATCTTCTTTAGATTGTCCTCCTCCTTAGGCTTAAAATTAGCAAACCTTCCCATTTCTTTCTTGTTTTGCACTTGAGGCCTATAATCATCTCTTCTCCCTAATTTTCCTAATATTCTTCTATTACTTTCTATGTTGATAGCCAACTTGTAAGCCTCCCCAATATTTATAGGGTTCTTATCCCTTAAGAGGTAACCCATCTTTGCATCAAAAGCATTAAGTATGTCACAAGACACACCCTGTCATCTAGTCTGATAACTTGTAGTAGCCTATGCATAGCCTTTTGGAATCTTATATTAAATTCAAGGACCTCTTCGTTCTGATTTTTTTTTATGTTATTGAATTCATTCAAAATAAAACCCTCATTTTTTTATCTCCATAATGCTCTTTGAAACAATTCTTAAATTCATTCCAAGATCCTATACTAGCATGGGGAAATCCTCTAAACCAATCCCTAGCATCCTCGGTCAGAGATTATACAAATAACTTCATTACAACATCATCAGGCTCAACATTATAATCATCTATTACATCCATAAAAATTTTTAGATGTTCTTCACATGTAATGACATTATTTCCAGTAAACTTAGGGAGTTTCTTTCTAATTTCATTAGGAATAACATTAGGATAACAAGAAATACCAAAAAAGATAAGTTGTTTGTACCTTTCATGAACAGGAACTCCATGTGGTGGATCCATTCCTTGAGATGTAGATGTACTTGTGTTTGAACCATTAGGAATTTTAGTAGCACCCGGAATGCCATTTGTTTGAGTTCCAAGGTTACCATGATTTCCACCTTGCCCCAAGAAAGGAGCAGGAACATTTGAAGGTCCTAAGGTATGCTTGAGAATATCAATCTTCTTCCTCATTTCTGCAGTAGTAGCCTCCAACTCTACCTTCTCTAGTTCTTTAGCCCACATTTCTTTCTCTTTTCTAGCCCTCTCAAGGTTTGCATCTAATCTCAACCCTTGATCTAATGGGTTTTCCACATGAATCTATTCACTAATCTGCACTCCAATAGTCTTTTGTTGCCCTTATCTCTAGGCCTAGTTATCTCATGCGTTTTATACACAATAGGTTGTTCCTCTACTCTTTCAGGCTCTAGGACAAAATTAATTGCCTCCAAATCTAACAACTACCTCTTTAGCTGATTAGACCTTATCATTGCTTGTCTTACTCTGTCCTCTTTGTCCTTTTCTCTTTGTTTCTTGATAGAAACTTGTTCTTGGACTCTTCTTTCCAATTCATAGACCTCCTCAAAGATCTCTTCTGATTCGGGGAGAGTAGTCTTAGACTCATCATCTCCCACTTGAAATTCATCCTCATACTAGTTCAATCCCAAATCCACAGCCTCTTCATATTCTAAAATATTTTCTTCTTGACTAGGCTTGGTTTGAGTTTCTTATCTTGTATCCTTTTTATTTCTCCAAGTATGAGAAAGATCTCCTTTCTTCTTTCTTCCCCTTGTCTGACTAGGACTGGAAGTTCTTGGAATACCTTCTTCCATTGTGTTTTTAGGATGTTCGTTCCTTCGGGACCTAGTACCTCTATAACTCATTTGATTAAAATCTACTAACAAGCACTACTGTAGAGATGTTTGAGTCACCACCCAAGTATATTGGGAATCCTACAATACCACTTAACAAATATCCAAATGAGACTATAAGACAAGGGACAAGAATAACCCTATTTTTCAATGATGACCTACTGGTTACTATAGACTCGTGTAACACTTCCCCAACATAGTCACCATCTTGTTGGTGTTCAAAATGGATGCTTATGCTCTTAGGCTACCAATATACCCTCAGGTTGATTTTAGGATTGGTTAATTCCAAAATGTATAAGGATCTTACAGAAACTGGACCAACTATAGGGACAAGACTTCCCTCTTCACTTCTGGCTCTGCAAAACCAAGGCAGGTGTACCTAACCTAGTGAAAACTATACTTCACACACCAAAGACTGGGTCTAAACAATAAATTGAATAGTAAGAAAGTGCTAAATGCTAACCTTACATTCATTGACTCTCCATTACTATAGAGAATTACTACTATCAACTAAATATAACTAAAATTTGAAAAGTGATGATATCTAGAGATGGAGAGAAGTAAGCAAGGGCCAATCTAGCATTGAACTCAACTGAATATACTAATCTCTAATAAGTGCCATTATCGATTGGGAAAATCTCACATACAAACATTGAAACATGAACCAACTATTGTCAAAGACTCATAGCCATAAACATAAATATTTGAGCCCATCTACTACTTATAATATCCTTCTATAGACAAATCAAAGTGAATTTATGTCCTATCCATAGTATATTTCACTTGATCCTAGATCAAGAACTGAAGACAATAACATATACAGAGGTAACCCTATGCAATAGATCAAAAAATGTAGAATTCACAAGATTGACACCAATGATAGACTTGAAAGCTTGAAATAACTGTATTAAGTATAATGAATCATGTACATGTTCATAGCAGAGAAGAGAGAAAACCACTTCAATAACCTAGAAAACACTACAAGTAAATTCTATTCAATCTAACACAACATGATACCGACTGCTGCATCTCCCTGGAACTAATCAAGATTAGAACCCTTTCAAAATAAAACATTTTACTTCTTATACCCCTTGTCACCTTGGAATCCTCAAAAAGGATGCATGAAGCTTCAGGTGACTAGGGTTAGGGTTTCAACAACTCAACCAACCAAAACTACATCAGAAATTTATTGCAGGGGAAGAAACACAAGCAACCCGGAGAAAAAAGAATCTCAAACGGATTTGCAATCATCAAAATTCATGAGGATAGTACAAAACAACAAGGAACTGCCATGAAAACCAGTCAAATCAGCCACTTGCAAACATATCTTGAGCACAAAATCATACTTCTAGTACAAAAACATCATGCCACCTACCACAGGGACCCTCAGACCCCTCTGCAACAACTAGCACCACCAAATCAATTGAAACCGGCCATTAAAACCATAAATTTTGGTACCTTCTGTCACTTGAAACCCTTTGCAAATTTGAATTTGAACTTCAATGGTCATTTTATGGCTTTAACAGTAAATCGGTAGTCAACATTTGAAATCAAATCAACTTTAAGTCACAACTGTCATATCCTCATGTTTCATGGTCTTTTAAATCTTAACTCAATTGCCACCCTGGGTTTACCCTCTAGCGACCATGCAATAATGCATTTCCAATTTGTGAAGAGAAAACTTAACCCACCTTTTAACTCTGTGACCTAGTGACCTAAAGAAAACATAACCTTGGTCCCACATTCAATGAACTAGTGACAAAAGGGATCCGCCAGTTTGCAAAACACCTTATCTATCTGTTAGAAAGTTTAGCAATTCCGTGAACAATTGTTCGTTGAACCACTAAAACACTTAGAGAACTACCGTTATTTCACGTGAATGAGTGAAGCATTCATAAATTTGTCAGCCGCTAAACACTTATCCCAACCACCAAAAGACTGAGAAACTTTGACCAGGCCTGCATCAGGAAGATCGAAGACCATCTGAAGTTCACAAAGGCCTCCAAGATTCTATCAGATTACACACCCATCATTAGATTGAGAATCTTCTCCCTACCTTGACAACCCTTTGACATAAAACAAAATCAATGGTCATGGCAAGATCTTAAGCCTTTGACAAAACCTATAAGATCATACGTCATCCATTGATTCACTGGCAGGATCAGGACCCACTGACACATCCGGAAGCCAGGTCCCACTAACAGCATACCAATATGTTAATACTTGGACCAATAAAAAATCACCAACTATGCAAACATGTCAACGGACCCACCCACAGGCTTTATTGAGAATCAATAGCTATCGCTATACTGCTGCATTAAAAAATGAGCATGTTATATCAATGGTATAATGACAGCCACGAGATTAAAATGAAATTTAATCTACCTGAATGCCAAGAAGACCGGTCCCATTGACAACATTCTAAATCATACTAGGTGGACCAATGAGAGATAGCCAAATCTGCACACCTGACAAGTGGACATGCTCGAAAAGAAAGGCTACATCATCAGGAAAAATCAATGATCGGCGTAAGATCTCAAGCTTCTGACAAAGTCTATGAGAACTTACACTGACCGTCGGATGGAAATACTATCAGAGAGGGGCCCAGGAAAATACTAAAGCCAAAACGTAGGAAAAATTAAACGCTGAGACTTAGGCTTTAAGGAAAAAATCAAGCACGGGGGACTACAGGAAAATATTAAAGGCCCCCGAGGTGAAGACTTAGGAAAAATTTAAATGGGGCCAACCAAAAATATATAGCACATGCGAAATAGGACCCTTAAGTGACCTGGGAAAAGTAATATCAAAATAGAAAAGGGTCAGGGTTTTTCAAAGGGTTTTTGTATGCAACGGCTATATTTTCAAAAATTTGAACTAGGGATAAAGGCAGGGACCTAAAAATAATTGTAGAGACCAGGGGACAAGGGCTAGAGCCATGAAATTTTTTTGCACATGCTAACAGGTTTCATAGAGTGGCTTGGGAGTATTGTTATCTCCCTAGAGACTTTGTTGGCCTTGGTCTTCTTTCCACTCAGAAGCAAGGGCTTGCTCTTTGTGGCAAGTGGATTATTCATGGTCTTACTAGTGATGAGGCCTAGAAAATCCTTGTTAGGAATTGTATTTCTTCAGGCTACCCTATCCACAAGCCTACTTGGAAGGGAATTGGCCTTCAGATTATTCTCATAATAAGGGAGCCTATTCAAATCCAGGGCACTTTCATCATTAATATCATATGGAAATCCTGGGATGCAATTAAGGCTTGGCTTTGGTGGGATGGTGATGGCTTTTGCAATAGTATTTCTTTCAATCAATAGAACCTCTGGTGATCTCCATTGTTTTCTATTCAAGGTATTCCTCTGGCTAAGACTCAAGGGGCCAGTGCTCTGCGGTTTTTCAAACATGGCATTCAAACTCCTAAGGACCTCTTCTCTAGGGTCACTATGAGCCTCTACTCTTGGGATGATATGGAGGTTTAGTACCGTCTTGCATGCCCAGATCATCAAAATTTTGATATGTTGGTTTGCATCATTCTAGATCATTTACTTCATAAGATTGGTGTTTAGTCTGTTCGCCCTTGGTGGAAGGACTAGAAATTTCCTTTCATCAATTACAAGCTGTGGTTGGGATACAGATGGTTGTCTCCTCATGTTCATCTTCCCATGGTGGACATTCTCAACCAGAGATGGCATCTGCACTCTTGTACATACTGTGTGCTAAAATGTTGTCACACTTCTATGAATCCTTACATGTAAGAAAACTCAAGAATGATCCATTACAAAGCCCAAGATGGCTCTCTTTTCTTGGTGTTTACTCTTCCAAAGGCTTCTGGTGGGGCCTAGGCTCAAGCACCTAGGTGTTCATGAGCCTTCTGATTTTGTGCATTGTATATACAAACTCTTTCCAATCTCAAAATGTTTCCTCAAATTCTTTATGCATACATCCAAATTACCAATATCATTTTGAATATTTACACTTAAATTTTGTTGCATTTCTGCTTCAGAGGCTTCTTGAACTTTTATTCTAGCAGTATCATTTAAGTTAGAAAATTTAGAGTCAAAAGAGTTTATTACTATTTTAGCTTTCTCAAGTGGATTCAATTCAAATACTTAGTGCTGATCACACTCTCAAGTTTCTCTGTCAAAAATCTAACTTTTCCTTCAAGGTCCTTCACCTTCTTATTCTTTCCAATAATTTTATTAAGAGATGTGATGAACTCAAGCTGATCATCATCTTCAACCTCTTTTCCAAGGTCTTCAAAAATTGAACCAATTTGTCTCTTCTTATTGTCAGGTGCACTAGGGGTAGTGACCTCTATCAAAATTTGTTTACCTTTAACTATCTACTCTGCTAGAACTGATTCTGATATAGCTGGTGCGTCCACTGCCTCTGTATCCTTTTCTGATTCTGTAATCTTCTCTTGCTCTTCTAAAGCCAAATTGTCAACAATGTTTCCTAGATCATGAAATACTACATTATCTGACTCTAGTGTCACTTTGGTTCCTTCAATGTCCATTGATTCTTTGCCAATATTGATATGTGAAGAAGATGGGGCTTCTTCAATACCAACTTCCTCTGCATGTGGTTCCTCTAATTGCTTCTGCTAAGGAGCTAATTCAACATGCTTTCCTGCAACTATATCTGCAAGAACTTGCATTACTTCTTGCTCAGTCTCTTTTTGTACTTCCTCCTTTTTGCCTCCCATTATAAGAATTGTTCTTCTCTTAGTTCTCAATAAAGTTCCAAGAGGCTTCAAGAATCTCTTCAAATGATCTTCATCCTCAACTTCACAGAACTATCTGATTACATGTTCTCTCATCTTTATGTCCTCTTCTTGTGCTCTTTGGTTTCTATTCACAAGTCTGTTATACAAATCTTCTGGGATCTTCCCATGAATAGTGCTAAGTTTCTTATCTATCAAAATCACATGTCTAATCATTGCATTTTCAAAATTCAATCTGTCAAATGATCCATATAGATCATAGAATTTATTTATCTTAGTGAAGTCTCCATGCTTCAATATATCTTCATTAACTCTTTCAATTCTTGGTTTCCAAGTTTTCTTCTTGATTGAAACTTCATCATCATCTTTAATTTCTGCTACTTTTCTAGGTATAGGTGGTACAATCACTTTCTGTCTCTTGCCAGGTCCTATTGCACTCACTTTTACTCTTTTGCTAGAAATAGGAGAAAAAGATTTTTCTCCTTCATCTTTTTCAAGTACTTCAACTTTTACCTTTACTACAATAGGATCAACAGGGTCTGCACTAGATGCCACAGGTGGAATTACAATATTTTCACTTTGCTTCAAGGCTCTTGCAGTCTTCTTAGCTATGTCAAACTCATGACTTGACATACCTGATTCTTTCAGTATTTTCTTCATAGTATATTCAACTCTCCTACTAGATTGCTTCTTTTCTTTCAAACTTATTGCAGAGTTGAAATTCTCTTCATAGGTTCCAAACCTATTTACATGACCATCCAACTCACACTTTAATAGTCTATTCACATATCCTACTATTTTTTCTTCAGATATTTCATAGCCAAGAGGGTCTATGAATTCCATTCTAGGCTCAACTGCTTCAATGTAGGTGAAATTAGTGTCTACCATAAAACAAATGTCATCTTTATGCTTTTCAACTAAGGATTGAGGAATCCTTGATTTGTTCTTAACAATATTCTGAAAAGTCTTCAATACAAGCTTCACACTGTCATTGACTTTATCAATTAGGTGCTTCATGTAGACTGATTTTATTCTTTCCATTGTGTTCACATTGTCACTCTAGTCAACTATGTAAGGAAATATTCACAAAATATGGAAAAACATATAGGTTATCAGAGATGAAAACCTAAACTATGTGTACTTAGCCTTCTTAATCTTTTCTAAGTTCTCAAATAACTGAATTTTCAAAATTTCACATAGGTCTGCTTGTTTCTTCTCGATACACATAAGATAAGCTACATGAACCATTCCTACAGCCATGTCATCTTCCCTTGAACTACCACATAATTTAGTTGTTAGGATCTTGCGAAGGTACCTAACATCATCTTGCTTAATCTTACTTATCGTAATTCCTCTACCATTATAACTAGATCTAGTGTTGTCTAAAACAATCTTTCTCATGTTCTTTTCATTCAGTGGAATCTCTCCAACTTTTGATAATCCAGTAACATCATGAATTAGGTCGGTAGTTATATCAATAACTCTATCCTCCATCCAGAATTTCCCATTGTGGATTCTACTTAAAATGATCTTGGTACATTCCTCATCATTAAATTCATACTTCATGGAATAATTGATAATTTCATTGTTCTCTAGGTGCCCATAAGCTGGTTTAACTGACATGTCTTGATTATACAATTTCCTATAATCATCACTAAAATCTACATCTTCCAAAGTTTCAAACTTGCAACCTAAATATCCTTTAACATTCTCAATGTGTAATACTCCATCTGGTACAGATGATAGTGCTAGTCTATCATCAATTTCAGCTAGTTCTACTGGTTCTTTCTCAATCTTAGGTCTATTCTTATCCTTAACATTATGAACCATAGAAATATCCATCTTATCAACTGATTAAAGATCAAAAAATACCTAAACTTTGCAAATCTAGGGTTTCGGTATGATCGTTGCTGCAAACTGCTTCCAAACTTCTTCAAATCATCCTCAACTCACTTTTTCTTCTTTCAAATATCTTTTCAATCACTTTTTAATCATGATAACTTTGATTTTGACCTTATAAAACTTCACATTAACTCGATCTATCATCGCATTCATTCATTTTGCCGCTAAAACTTCAAAAAGCTGATTCTGCAACTGCAACCATAAAACTTTTTGCGACCTTGCAAAACATAATATTTTATTTTGTGCACTTAACCATAGCATTAGTACAACATAAAAAACCTATATCTAACTGCGCAAAACTTAAATCATTCAAATTCCTAATCTACACTAATCCTAAGTCCTAAACTATAGAAACTTACATAATTTAAGTACTTAAAGAAGGGTCAAGTAAAGATTCACCCTTACCATTATTTACATTACCTTCCTGACTACTTTCAGTACTGAAAATAGCTCCTTGATCTATGCCTTTATCAAATTTTACTTCATCTTTATTGCTACAACAACCTTTCTCTTTGTTTCCTGCATTTTCATTCCTTCTTGCATTGTTCCTAGGGTTAGGGTTATGATGATAACCTCCATTTTTCATTCTACAAACTCTTGCTGAGTGTCCAAACTTGTTGCATATCTAACAAATGATTCCATTGTTTCCAAATCTCTATCCTTGCTGGTTAATCTGTGACCTGTAATTTCTAGCAATATGTCCTACTTTGTTGCATCTAAAACATACTACCACTTTTCTTTTATTCATTTCTTCAATAGATCTCTTATATGCATTGTTAGTATTCCCAATCATTCTATTATCATAATTATTCAAAATTACTTTAGGTCTTCTACATTTGTTAGCTCTATGTCCAAAACTATGACAATTATAACAATGTCCATTAAGAGGTTTAAATTGCTTACCTGTGCAATCTCTCTTCATGTGCCCAATAGTATTACAAGAAAAACATCTACCTTTGAGTTCTCTTTGCATACCTTTAGATGATTCTTCCTATTTTGATTCTACTTGCTTTGATTCTTCTTTCTCTCTAGGTGGTTCTTCTTTAGGTGGATCTTCCAATGTGTTCTCATCTAGCTTCATTTCCTCCATACTTTCAGATGTCTTCAGATCTGGCTTCTTACTTTCATGATTTGTTCTAAACATACTAAATCCAAATCCAGCCCTATCAAAGAATGGTTCTTCAAAAGAAATTTGTTTTTCAGTCTTATCACTATTTGAATATAGCCTTCCAAGTTGTTGTTTAGATTGAGTTAATTCACCTTTCACAATTTTATTATACTTCTAAAGTTCCACATACTGCACTTTTACTTTTTCAGATTCGGATATTTCCTTTTCAAGTCTTGATCTCAGATCTTCATTCTCAATTTTCAATTTTTCATTATCAAATCTCAAATTTCCATCTTTCATACTAAGCTTCAGATTTACTATCTTCAGCTCATGCTTAAGGATCTAATTTTCTTTTTCTAATTCATCACAATCTTCAACAAGAATATCAGATTTCTTTTCAGATTTCAGATCTTCAATCTTACCTTTTAATTTGTCAATAGAATTCTTTGCATCTTCATACTTTCTTCTTAAGGAGTTTCTTTCATTAGTAAGCATATCAATCTGTTCAAGAGCTTCTTCAAGATTCTTCTGAAGTTGATCCATATCCATAGAGATCTTACTCAAGCTGGTAAGCTTTCCTTGAATGTTCCTTCTTCGAGTAACTGTGCTCTGATACCAATTGTTAGAAATAGGAAATACTGAGAGGGGGGGTGAATCAATATTTCACAAACTTTTACTTTTGCCCACTTATGGATATAACAGATTACTTTAGTGCATACAAAGATTATCAAGCTGATTAACAAACATAGTAGTAAATAGAAAGAACTCATAACACATGATATGTTCTCAAGGAAACCCTGGCCAAGGGAAAACCCTGGTGGGGATGGTACCCACAAAGGTCACTAATCAAAAGTATCTTGTTAGGGATTTGGACCCTGTTAAGGGTCAATTTACAATATATAGTAGATCTGTCTTGGTTAAAGAACTTTAGGCCTTGTTAGAAGCCTTAACCCTATTAGGAGTTAGATTACAAAACCTGATCACCAGCTGAGATCACTGCCCAAACAGGTAATACAAAATGTTTCTAACTATAGTATGGTACTACTTACAACTTTGCATCAATAGCCTTTGTTGCTATCACAATATACAACTATCGCAAGTTATCCTTTTCTTTCTTTTCACACATCACCACACACTTTTTCATTACATTTCAAGTATGCCGAATATATGAGTTATTAGAGCTAATAACTTTATATGGTCAGCTTCAAAAATCTTTATCCAAAAGTAAACATCTAGGATGTCATCCCTTCATAATGTTAAGTCATTATTTTGACAAGCAAAAATAATCCCTTAACTCTTTCGCTAATACTGTCTCCAAAACTATTATGTTTGCAAAAACTATCTTCGGTAAACTTTGAATAACTTCATCCATACTACTCCAAAATTTATGTGCATTGAGATGGGGTATCCTCATACTCTATAGAAGCTTCATTTAACTATGCAAACAAAAATATTTCTCCAGTGGGCGTCGCCAACTAAATCTTCATTGGGTGCTCTGTCAGGATCACTGTATCCATACTTAGACAATTTCTTCCTTCGACTTGCCATACTTGCATTCTAGATTTTGCGCTCTTGGTAGAGATCATATGTTTCCATAATGACAACATCTATGCATCCACATTAGCCAAATTGCCAATAGTAATTACTCCTAGCTTGACTGACCATGTCTGTAGTGATTTGTACAATTTCCTCATTAGAGGGTCTCCTTAAGGAAACATGTTCCTCACACTTCACTGCACCACATCCAATGTCATCAAATTATTCTTTCTCATCATCAGTAGAGTCAACCTCATCCCATGCATGTGAAGAAGTCATTCCACAACCACTCCTACCATATTGCTCATCTTGTTCTTGGTTATCAAGTAAATTCAAAGAAATAACACAATGCTCTGCACTATGAGGAGATTGGAAAACAGTACACCATTGGATATCATCATTCATGTTAACTAAATTTCCTTGCAAAGGATCAGGAATCCTATCATCAGGCCTATCCCTTTTAACTAGAAAAATGGGCTTGTCATCCCTCCATTGAGTATTGTATGGGTAATTCTACATTCTTGGTTGCCTGCTAAAATTACTTGAAGCTGGCCTATCATTTGTTGCAACCTTATTGTTTCCTTTTTAATCAGGCTTTAGACTCTTGAAAGCACTTAGAATCTTCTTTAGATTGTCCTCCTCCTTAGGCTTAAAATTAGAAAACCTTCCCATTTCTTTCTTGTTTTGCACTTGAGGCCTATAATCATCTCTTCTCCTTAATTTTCCTAATATTCTTCTATTACTTTCTATGTTGATAGCCAACTTGTAAGCCTCCCCAAGATTTCTAGGGTTCTTATCCCTTAAGAGGTAACCCATCTTTGTATCAAAAGCATTTAAGTATGTCACAAGACACACCCTATCATCTAGTCTGATAACTTGTAGTAGCCTATGCATACCTTTTGGAATCTTATATTAAATTCAAGGACCTCTTCGTTCTAATTTTCTTTTATGTTATTGAATTCATTCAAAATAAAACCCTCATTTTTTTATCTCCATAATGCTCTTTGAAACAATTCTTAAATTCATTCCAAGATCCTATACTAGCATGGGGAAATCCTCTAAACCAATCCCTAGCATCCTCGGTCAAAGATTGTACAAATAACTTCATTACAACATCATCAGGCTCAACATTATAGTCATCTATTACATCCATAAAATTTTTTAGATGTTCTTCACATATAATGACATTGTTTCCAGTAAACTTAGGGAGTTTCTTCCTAATTTCATTAGGAATAACATTAGGATAACCAGGAATACCAAAAAAGATAAGTTGTTTGTACCTTTCATGAACAGGAACTCCATGTGGTGGATCCATTCCTTGAGATGTAGATGTACTTGTGTTTGAACCATCAAGAATTTTAGTAGCACCCAGAATGCCATTTGTTTGAGTTGCAAGGTTACCATGATTTCCACCTTGCCCCAAGAAAGAAGGAACAACATTTGAAGGACCTAAGGTATGCTTGAGAAAATCAATCTTCTTCCTCATTTTTACAGTAATAGCCTCCAACTCAACCTTCTCTAGTTCTTTAGCCCACATTTCTTTCTCTTTTCTAGCCCTCTCAAGGTCTGCATCTAATCTCAACACTTGATCTAATGGGTTTTCCACATGAATCTATCCACTAATCTGCACTCCAACAGTTTTTTGTTTGCCCTTATCTCTAGGCCCAATTAGCTCATGCGTTTTATACACAATAGGTTGTTCCTCTGCTCTTTTAGGCTCTAGGACAAAATTAATTGCTTCCAAATCTAACAACTACCTCTTTAGTTGATTAGCCCTTATCATTACTTGTCTTACACTATCCTCTTTGTCCTTTTCTCTTTTTTTCTTGATAGCAACTTGTTCTTGGACTCTTCTTTCCAATTCATAGACCTCCTCAAAGATCTTTTCTGATTCGGGGAGAGTAGTCTTAGACTCATCATCTCCCACTTGAAATTCATCCTCATACTAGTTCAATCCCAAATCAACAGCCTTTTCATATTCTAAAATATTTTCTTCTTGACTAGGCTTGGTTTGAGTTTCTTATCTTGTATCCTTTTTATTTCTCCAAGTATGAGAAAGATCTCCTTTCTTCTTTCTTCCCCTTGTCTGACTAGGCCTGGAAGTGCTTGGAATACCTTCTTCCATTATGTTTTCAAGATGTTTGTTCCTCTGGGACCTAGTACCTCTATAACTCATTTGATTAAAATCTACTAACAAGCACTACTGTAGAGATGTTTGAGTCACCACCCAAGTATATTGGGAATCCTACAACAATACTTAACAAATATCCAAATGAGACTATAATACAAGGGGCAAGAATAACCCTATTTTTGAATGATGACCTACTGGTTACTATAGACTCGTGTAACACTTCCCCAATAGAGTCACCATCTTGTTGGTGTTCAAAATGGATGCTTATGCTCTTAGGCTACCAATATACCCTTAGGTGGATTTTAGGATTGGTTAATTCCAAAATGTATAAGGATCTTACTGCAACTGGACCAACTATAGGGACAAGACTACCCTCTTCACTTCTGACTGTGCAAAACCAAGGCGGGTGCACCTAACCCAGTGAAAACTATACTTCACACACCAAAGACTGGGTCTAAACAACAAATTGAATAGTAAGAAAGTGCTAAATACTAACCTCACATTCATTGACTCTCCATTACTATAGCGAATTACTACTATTAACCAAATATAATTAAAACTTGAAAATTGTTGATATTTAGAGATGGAGAGAAGTAAGCAAGGGCCAATCTAGCATTGAACTCGACTGAATATACTAATCTTGAATAAGTGCCATTATCCATTGGGAAAATCTCACATACAGACATTAAAACATGAACCAACTATTGTCAAAGACTCATAGCCATAAACATAAATATTTGAGCCCATCTACTACTTATAATATCCTTCTGTAGACAAATCAAAGTGAATCTATGTCCTATCCAAAGTATATTTCACTTGATCCTAGATTGAGAATTGAAGACTAGAACATATACAAAGGTAACCCTATGCAATAGATCAGAAAATCTAGAATTTAAAAGATTGACACCAAGGAGAGACTTGAAAGCTTGAAATAATTGTATTAAGTATAATGAATCATGTACATGTTCATAGCAGAGAAGAGAGAAAACCACTTCAATAACCTACAAAACACTACAAGGAAGTTCTATTCAATCTAATAGAACATGATACCGACTACTACATCTCCCTAGAACTAATCAAGATTAGAACCCTTTCAAAATAAAACATTTTACTTCTTATACCCCTAGTCACCTTGGAATCCTCAAAAAGGATGCATCAAGCTTCAGGTGACTAGGGTTAGGGTTTCAACAACTCAACCAACCAAAACTACATCAAAAATTTAATGCAGGGGAAGAAAGACAAGCAACTGGGAGAAAAAAGAATCTCAGACAGATTTGCAATCATCAAAATTCATGAGGACAATACAAAACAACAAGGAATTGCCATGAAACCCAGTCAAATCAGCCACCTGCAAACATATCTTGAGCACAAAACCATACTTCTATTACAAAAACATCATGCCACCTACCACAAGGACACTCAGACCAGTCTGCAACAACCAGTGCCACCAAATCAATCAAAACCGGCCTTTAAAACCATAAATTTTGGTACCTTCTGTCGCTTGAAACCCTCTGCAAATTTGAATTTGAACTTCAACGGTCATTTTATGGCTTTAACAGTAAATCGGCAGTCAACATTTGAAATCAAATCAACTTTAAGTCACAACCATCATATCCTCATGTTTCACAGTCTTTTAAATCTTAACTCAATTGCCACCCTGGGTTTACCCTCTAGCGACCATGCAATAATGCATTTTTAATTCCCGAAGAGAAAACTTAACCCACTTTTTAACTCTGTGACCTGGTGACCCAAAGAAAACATAACCTTGGTCCCACATTCAATGAATTAGTGACAAAAGGGATCTACTAGTTTGCGAAACACCTTATCTATCTATCGGAAAGTTTAGCAATTCCACGAACGCTTGTTCATTGAACCGCTAAAAGACTTAGAGAACTGCCGCTATTTAACCCAAATGAGTGAAGTATTCATAAATTTGTCAGCTACTAAGCACTTATCCCAACCGCTAAAAAACTTAGAAACTTTGACCAGGCCCACATCAGGAAGATCGATGGCCGTTTGAAGTTCACAAAGGCCTCCAAGATTCTATCAGATTACATGTCCATCGTTTGATCGAGAATCTTCTCCCTGCCCTGACAACCCTCTGACATAAAACAAAATCAATGGTAATCACAAGATCTTAAGCCTCTGACAAAACCTATAAGATCATACGTCATCCATTGATTCACTAACAGGATCAGGACCCATTGACACATCTGGAAGCCAGGTCCCACTGACAGCATACCAATGTGTTAATACTTGGACCAATAAAAAATACCAACTATGCAAACATGTCAACGGACCCACCCACAGGCTTTATTGAGAATCAACAGCTATCGCTATACCACTGTATTAAAAAATGAGCATGTTATATTAGTGGTATAATGAAATCCATGAGATTAAAATGAACTTTAATCCACCTGAATGCTAAGAAGACCGGTCCCACTAACAACATTCTGAATCATACTAGGTGGACCAATGAGAGATAGCCAAATCTGCACACCTGGCAAGTGGACATGCTCAAAAAGAAAGGCTACGTCATCAGGAAAAATCAATGATCGGCATAAGATCTCAAGCTTCTGACAAAGTCTATGAGAATTTATGCTGACTGTCAGATGGAAATACTATCAGAGAGGGGCCCAGGAAAATACTAAAGCCAAAACATAGGAAAAATTAAACACTGAGACTTAGGCTTGAAGGAAAAATCCAAGCGTAGGGGACTACAGGAAAATATTAAAGGCCGCCAGGGTAAAGACTTAGGAAAAACTTAAATGGGGCCAACCAAAAATATAAAACACATGCAAAATAGGATCCTTAAGTGACCTAGGAAAAGTAATATCAACATAGAAAAGGGCCAAGGTTTTTCAAAGGGTTTTTGTCTGCAATAGCTATATTTTCAAAAATTTGAACCAAGGCTAAAGGCAGGGACCTAAAAATAACTACAAAGACCAGGGGACAAGGGCTAGAACCATGAAATTTTTTTGCACATGCTAACAGGTTTCACAGAGTGGCTTGGGAGTATTGTTATCTCCCTAGACACTTCGGTGGCCTTGGTATTCTTTCCACTCAGAAGCAAGGGCTTGCTCTTTGTGGCAAGTGGATTATTCATGGTCTTACTGCTGATGAGGCCTAGAAAATATTTGTTAGGAATTGTATTTCTTTAGGCTACCCTATCCACAGGCCTACTTGGAAGGGAATTAGCCTTCAGATTATTCTCATAATAAGGGAGCCTATTCAAATCCAGGGCACTTTCATCATTAATATCATATGGAAATCCTGGGAAGTAGTTAAGCCTTGGCTTTGGTGGGATGGTGATGGCTTTTGCAATAGTATTTATTTCAATCAATAGAACCTCTAGTGGTCTCCATTGTTTTCTATTCAAGGTATTCCTCTGGCTAAGACTCAAGGGGCCAATGCTCTGCTATTTTTCAAACATGGCATTCAAACTCCTAAGGACCTCTTCTCTAGAGTCACTATGAGCCTCTACTCTTGGGATGATACGGAGGTTTAGTACCGTCTTGCATGCCCAGATCGTTAGAATTTTGATATGTTGGTTTGCATCATTCTAGATCATTTACTTCATAAGATTGGTGTTCAGTCTGTTCGACCTTGGTGGAAGGACTAGAAATTTCCTTTCATCAATTACAAGCTGTGGTTGGGATACAGATGGTTGTCTCCTCATCTTCATTTTCCCATGGTGGACATTCTCAACCAGAGATGGCATCTGCACTCTTGTAAATACCACTAGAGCTCTCATTTCTAGATCATTTGGTCTACCATTACAAAGCCCAAGATGGCTCTCTTTTCTTGGTGTTTTCTCTTCCAAGGGCTTCTGATGGGGCCTAGGCTCAAGTACCTAGGTGTTCATGACCCTTAGTGTCTATTTTGTGGTCACGCTAAGACTTTTTTCCACATCTTATGGTTCTGTAAGAGAGCTCAATGGTATTGGTAGTGGATTCATGATTTTTTCAAACCTTTCAGGCCTAAGCCTTTCTCTTGGCATATGATTGTCCTGGGATATTCTCTGAGGCTTCCTTCCAAGTTTACCTAGATTTGGTATACTTTCAGGATGAAGATTTTGTTCACTCTATGGAAAGATAGGAATGTTGTTCTCTTTTCTCACATCTTTCTTTATACTAATGTTTCTCTGTATAATAAAGCTTGCATATGTAACAATGTAATGATGTAGATTCAGGTGCAATCCAATAAAGTGGCTTTGGAGGTGGCTCACCTTCAAGAGTTTCTCAATCATTAGAACAATTCTCCTTGTACAGTTTCTTGGATTCCTCCTGATTTAATTTCTACAGAAGGTACCCCACCTAGGGGTCATCATCATGGGCATAGCTCTTTGGCCCATTGCTCCCATACTCTGTGATTGCAAGCTCCCCGCCACCACTCTCCTAGAGGTGGTGATGATGGTTGGAGGCACCGCTTAGCTTCTCCACCTAACCATACCTCTAGGTGGTCTCTGGCTCTGATTCTTTCTACCATTCCTGATGCTCCTGCTGCTCACCGACGTGGCTCTGATTGGCCTCTGACCACCTCCTCCAAGTTCCCCTGCTTGGCTCTGGCTATTTCTCCACCTCGAGTGGAGGAGAAAGATAAAGATGTTGTAGATGATGTTTGGTCAATTCCTGATCCTCTTGTCAATCCAAATGATGTTTGGGGTTCTGATGATAGAGATCCTCCTCCATCTGCTGGCACTGCTCTTGTTGCATGATGACTTTATGCTTTCTTTTTATGAATAGTTTCTAGTTTTTGTTGTTGGTTCTAGCTTGTGTCATGTGGACTCTCATGGGGTGATTTTTATGTCCCCCAACCCCTTTTTTTGTGAATATGTAACTTTAATATTCAATTAATAGAAAAAACACTATTCATCAAAAATCAAAATTATTAATATATTACTTTTAAAATAAATTTATTTAAAATAGAATCACTTAATCAAGTTTAATCATATTGGAATAGATTGTGAATCTTATTAAATCATGCATCTTAAATACAAATAAGACTGAGTCTTTCAACAAAAGATCTTCCATATAGATATTGTGACATAGCACAATTATAATAAACAATTTATCTATAATGAAGAATTTCAAACAAAAGGATGAAATGTGGTCTTTGAAATCAAGAGGTGATAGAAAAAGATGAAATCATTTGGGAAATTTTATGCCCAACAATGAAGCAATAAAATTCCATTGCCTTATTCCAAAGGTTCACCATTGCTTGTGTGTTTATTTTATTTGGCTGCTCAATTAGTTGGTTCCTTCATTTTTACTTTAAGACTTGCCTAAGAATGTGTTGCCCCACTTTTCATCTTGTTACCATTTCATAAAGTGGGAAGATTTTAATGTCATAGTAAGGTCTGGTCATGTTTGAGTCCAGGTCTAAGTCTTCCTTAGGATAGGAAGTCCTTGTTAGGTTTCCCTGCTATTGTCTTATCTTTTTAAGCCAGGTGGGTTATTTGAAAGTCTCCTCATATTGGGTAGGTTATAGATCCCAACCTGGCAAGGATAATGTGCTCCTATTCATGTTCTTTTTAAAGCAGGTTGATTTTTGAAAGCTATGATCTCCAGATGTTTACAAGAAATTAGCAAAAAGATGCAGTGATAGAGCTGGTATTGATTATTCAGAGAAGTTCATTTCATATGATAGTGTGCTGGGGATCCGTTTCTTTGTATAAGTAATCTTTGCAAATCAAATTCCAAGACTATTATAATGCTCCTAACTTTCAGTGATTGCAGAGGTGAGGAGTTATTCTTGAAATTCTTCAAATGGCATTGGATCTAAGTATGGTGATTGATAGAATGAGCAATGAAACATGGAAGTTGTGTTATATTGTTGAGCAGTTTACTGCTAATATAAGTGTGAAAGTTTCTTTTCTTCTCATTGTTTTCAGAAAAACTTTTAAATGGATTACATATTATGTAAAAAACACCGAGCTCTTTGCAAAGATATGAGAAAATGTTATAACAGTGGGTTGAAAAGGATTATAATGTTTGCAAATAAGCTTTCAAAATATTTAGAGCCTTCTTGCTAGGAATAGGTAACTATTTTGTTCAGAGTGTAATGCTAGAACTGGAAGCTTAAAATACATCTTCCAATGCAGAGGTGGCATCCTAAAGACTACAGTAGGTACATATCACACAATCAATGTTATTCAAAAAGTGGAACTTCCAGCATATGACAGTATTTGTGGATGATTATGGTACTAAGAAGCCTGATATTTATGTTGTATTCTGCAATACATACTAAACAACTTATCATGAATCTTACATTCTTTGGCTCTTGAACATATTTCAAACAGAATTGAGTATTGTGCTACTTGTGTTGATCAGAAAATAGCAATGAATCGGTGCCAAATTATATTGAAATTGAGGGACTGTACTTAATAAGGAGCACAAAGGCATCTTTAAAATAGTAACATGAATAATGTGATATGATTATATGATGTGAATAGAAGATGGTTACAAAATCAGCAGAAGGAATCAAAAGCAATGACTATGCACTCGAATGAGTTTCATTTTAAGCTTGGGTTTTAGCCTTTTTCGAGCTTGAATGCATATTTATCTAATGCATCTTTTACAATCAATTGAAGTTGATATTTTTGATGATAAGAATACATCGATCATTCCTCTGAGTTTGATGACTCCGTTAGTGAAAGCAGACTATGATTTGAAGTTGAAATAATGGAGATAAGACAAGGAAGCTAGATGTTTACAGTCCAGAAATGTGCTGAGTTTAATTGTCTATCCCAATTGACATTGTTCATTATGTGGATATGTAAATTGTCCAGTTGATTGAATTATGTCTTATGATGAAAGTAGCAGCCTGCTACAATGCCAAAGGTAATCAACTCTATTCAGTGAACCGGATGACATGATTTATGGACTCTAATTTGGCATAAAGAAACAAATCAAAAGAGACTCAAAATAGAGAATGAATTTGATACAGTTAAGTGTCATGAAAAACATTTCAAAATGGATCACAGGCACACTATTATCTGTTAAGATTTATCAACACATAATTCGGTTAACAAGAGGTTGGCAGTGACAAGGAAGATCTTCCAGATGCTGATGAGGAAGGTGATAATGGGAAAGAACAAAATGAAGAAGATAATCCCGATGATGCTGCACACATTTTTCATGGTCATATAGATGCTTTATATGTTGTAGCTTGTAGTTTAGTAGATGCAACATGAGTTGCCATAGGTGGTGATTTTACACTTAATGGAAAAATTATATGTACTGGTTCTATTGATGGAAGTTCGCCAGTATGGAACCCACAAACATAGGAAACTAAACTTACTATAAAATGTGTTATATGCTCAATCAGAATGATAGAAATACCAATAAGGAATTGGGATGAAATAGCTGAACAGTACAAGAAAAAGAACATTGAAAATGCTACTTCTATTATGAATACAAGCCTATAAGTATTTGTAATACATCTTTAACTTGATGTCGAGTAGTTTTGAGGATTATAGACTCAATCATATTGATTTGATAAAGATCTATTCAGTTCATCTTCTCAAGCCAAATCAGATGAAGGGACAAAGTTATATTAGTTCCTCTTGTAATTTTGAAAACACTTGTCTCCAGTCTTTTCAAATTCTAAAATTTCAAACACTTTGTATTCCCATGGATGTTGTACGAATGTAAACTCTATATTTACTGTTCAAAAAGTGAATGAAAAGGTCAAAAATTTTTGGTGTGAAGCTGATTGCAGAGACAATCAAGTCTAGTGCCATTTATTTATTGTCCATCTGTATGTGATGTTTTTTCATTGTGTTGAATTGAAAATGGTGAATGAACAAAGTTTTGTTTCATTGTTTTTAGTCTGATCAATCAGTAGAATAATCAGGGAGTTATAACTGATTGTGAAATTGCATCACCATACCTCATTTGCATTATCATACTTTCATAATCTACATTTTCATGTTGTTATGTTGTGAGAGTCATAAGATTGTGAAAACCATAAACATAACACCCTTGCATTTAGACCTTGCTTGAGATTTCACTTGCCTGGGTGAAACTCAATTCCCTCTGTAGTTCTCTAGTTAAGAAAATACCTGCAGTAGGAAGTAGGAATAAAAAAAAATTCGTTGAACATTATACACATAGGAAGTTGTACCTTAATACAGAGGGAAACTAGCTATTCTCATAAACAGTTTCCCAACTATTGTGTAAAGTTGTTCTTCATCACAAATTGGGCAAATTAAAGGAGAATCAAAAGAAGAACAATCTATTTACCAACAAATTTTTGGTGACTTGGCTGGGGACAGAAAAAGTTGCATGATCAGAAAGCATGTCATGAGGAGATAGTGCTACCTCATGAAAATATTATTCCAGTACTTCAATAGAACTGAAACACTTGAAATAAAGTTACACAAAATTTTAAAAAAAGAAGAGCGTGAAGTACAACATCACTAATAATTAGTCACTCTGGAGCAACCAAGATATCTAAGGAGTGATAAGAAACAAGGTGAGAAGGATCCAACTTTCCAGAATTTAGAAGCACTTGGATTTCCCTTGTTAGAAGTACCTCATCGGAAAGGTGGACATCAAGCTAGAAGCAGGCCTTCATCACCACCAAAGGCAGTAAGTTCATTTTCCACAACTTGCCAAGTATTAACTTTGCATGGGGTTATTCCTCCATAAGTTTTCAATTTTCCACAGTATCCTCTGCAAAATCAACTGAATATGGCTACACCTTGGGCAGCTGCTACTAGGCCACTTAATTTTGGAGTCTACCATCCTCTTCCTTCCGGTTCCCAGAAGAATTTACCTAAGTTCATAGGAGATGGGAAAGTTACTATGGATGAACATATAAAAGCATTCTTCACAGCTATAAATATTTTAGGAGTTAATCATGAAGATGTTGGAGTCCAATTATTTGTTGAAACTCTTACTGAAGCGGTTGCAGATTGGTTTTATCACTTGACTGATGGAGCTATCACAAGTTGGAATGCCATGAGAAGAGTTTTTGAAGACCATTTTAAAAGTACTAAAGATGAACATGCTTTGTTGGTTCAACTAACGTCAATGAAGAAATTACCTTCTATGAGCATGAGAGATTTTGTTGCCAGTTTCAACAAAATTACTAATAGAATTCCAGCAGCAAATATATCTACAACAGGAAATCTGAGAACATTCTTCATCAGCGCTATGCCTCTTGAGATAAATTTTGAATTAAGAAGGTCTCATCCTGTAGATTTAGAGGCAGCTTAGAGAACTACTATAGAGTTGGAGGATGACATGATTTCTGCAAGAAGGTGGAAACGTAAAATTTAGAATAAAGCTAGCACTAGTGGAACTACTTCATCAGAAGAAATGATTCAGAAGTTATCTAATGAGATTATTGCTTTGAAAGGGAAGCTTCCAAAATTTAATAATTCATATGAAAGGAATTTTTCAGAGTAAGCTGGTGATAGTAATAATAAACTTTTGCAATTGCCTGGGTTACAACAAAGGTTAGCAATAGAAGCCCCACCTAAAAAAGTGAATGGGTGCGTGCTTCATTTGACCACTGATCATGATAGTGAAATTTGTCTAGATGTGATCTATAGGATGCATTTTTTGACTACCAATGAACCCAATTCTCCCCTATCCAGTGATGAGACTAATTCATACTCAAATGGCGACTCTGGAAATTTATTTTTAGAGGATGAATCAGACTTAGAGAACTAGGGAGAATGTTATGCCACCATTAATGGACACACCTATAACGTGCTTACTAGAGGACAAAAAGCTAAAGTTACTACTGATTCAAAAGATGCTCCAGCAAAACAAAGTTAGCTAGTATCCAAAATGCAAGACATTAATCAAGGAATGAAGACTTTGCAATTCTGTAAGGAGTGCAGCCCCTTTGATTTTATTCAGTTTTGTAAAGATTCAAAAATTTAGATTTCTGCCATTGATTATCTTAAGTCACATCCCAATGAATTGAAAAGATTTATTGAGCATTGTAAGGGTGAAAGTATTGAATTGAATCATGCTACAGCCTCTGAAATTGAAGATGAAACATTAACTTCAAATCTTTTCAATGAAGTTGAAAATTCTATTCTAGCCACTTCTCCTGGGCAAAAACCAAAAACATTTTATGTTTCTTTATTCATTAATGGGTGGAAGTTGAGAAATTGCATTATTGATTCTAGAGCTTCTGATAATGTGATACCTTATATAGTGGCTAAAGCTCTAGGCTTAACACTTAATAAAGCTAATGGTAGATGTTACACCATGGATGCCAAACAAGTGAGTTTGGTGGGTCAAATCAAAGACATACAGGTTGCATTGGCGGCATATCCAAAAAAGAGAATACTTCTAACCATTTTAGTTGCAGACATTCCTATTAGTTATGGTCTATTGTTGAGCAGAAGTTTTTGGAAGGATTTAGGCAGAGAGATCAAATTGGATTTTTCCCAGGCAATGATTCCCTTTGGTAACAAGAGAGTGAAATTGGAACCTATGGAGAAAGTTAAATTTACAGTTCAAAAATCAGATAATCCAAAGGCTCAAATTTTATATCAGTAGTTGGAGTTTGGAAATTACATGCTATATATAGAAAATGATGCTGTAGAAAATGAATTGGAAAAATTGGAATCTGAAAATTCTGGGAAGGAAACACAAATCTGGATGTTAGAATTTGATGGTAGTTGTTCATCATCCGGTTCAGGTGGTGGCATTGTTCTAATTTCTCCAAATGGTGAATCAGAGCCCCTAGCATTCAAATTAGAATTTAATAATACCAATAATAGCGCTGAATATGAGGCATTTCTTCTTGGCATCATAGCAGCAAAATAAAGAGGCATAAAAATTCTAAAAGCTCAAGGTGATGCAAAGCTGGTTGTAAAACAAGTGAAAGGCCAGTATTCAATGAAGAACCATAAATTGAAAAATTACCGAAATAGAGTCTGGGATGAAATTGAGGAATTAGATGCATTTTCTATAAAATCTGTCCCTAGAGAAATGAATATGAAAGCGGACTCTCTGGTTGTATCAGCGTCCCTGTTACTTTCGCATCTAGTTTTAAAGACAAAATATATCAAATTGAAGTAATCTACAGGCCATCAATACTAGACAATATAGAAGACTAGCATGTTTTCAATAATGATAAAAGTCTACGGCTATTTTTGGAAAACACTGAAGGTCTTGATGAAGAAGATGGAAGTAATTATCAGAATGATCCTACAAAAAATGAGAAACAAGAAGATTAAAAAATTATACAATTAAAAAGCAATATAATTCCACCTTCCTTTGTGTCTCTGGAAAAGCTCTTCAATCAACATGATATGTATGTGAAGAAGAGAAGAAAAGAGATAGGGCCAACTATAGGAGAATTCAAAAATATAAATATTGGAAGAGAAATTAATCCCAAATTGATAAATATTGGCAAATGTTGTATGCTGGAAGGAAAAGAAAAGGCAAAGAAATTGTTCTAGGAATATCAAGACATCTTTTCCTGGGGCTACGAAGATTTGAAGAGCTTTATGAATGGAAACTTCAAACACATGATTCCTCTAAAGCCTAGTGCTGTGCCTTTTCGGCAAAAACAAAGAAGTTACAATCCAAACATGGTAGATGCCATTTACAAAGAGATAGATAAGATGTTGAAAGGTAGGATTATCTATCCAATACATCATTCTACGTGGATTGCAAATATCATACCTGTAAGAAAGAAAAATGGTGAGATCAAAATATGTGTTGATTTCTGGAATTTAAATTAGGCCTCTATAAAAGACAATTATGCATTGCCAAATATGGATCACTTATTACAAATAGTAGCTGGAGCTGAGATGATGTCCATGTTGGATGGATTTTCTGGATACAATCAAATTGAAGTAGAAAAGAAAGACCAACATAAAATGACCTTTACAACTCCTTGGGGTACCTTCGCGTATCACAAAATGCCATTTGGCTTAATTAACGCTGGTGCTACTTTTCAAAGAGGTATGGATGCTTCATTTGCTGACATGAAGAACAAGATAATTGTGATTTACCTTGATGATTTAATGGTGTTTTCCAAGAAAATGAAGGATCATATAGATGATTTGAAGAAAGTGCTACAGCGATGCAGGGAGCATGGTATATCTCTAAACCCAAATAAATTAGTATTCTATGTAATGGAAGGGAAATTATTGGGCCATATTGTGTCACAGGAGGGAATAAGGATTGATCCAAAATGTGTGAAATCTATTTAGAGATTGAGCTTGCCTTCAAACAAGACTGCTGTTAAATCTTTCTTTGGTCAAGTTAATTTTCTTAGAAGATTCGTTCCTAATTTCTCAGAGATTACCAAATCTATTGTGGATATGATGAAAGGCAGCACTATTTTTAAATGGGATGAGCAAGGAAAACAAGCCTTCAATGAAATTAAAGAAGCAATTGGTAATGCACTAGTCTTAAGCCATCCAGATTATAAAAAAGATTTTATTATATACTGCTATGCCTTAGAGCATACACTCTCTGCAATTTTGATGCAGGAAAACAAAGAAGAAATTCAGGCGCCAATAGCATTCATGAGTATTCCTTTGAAGGACCATGAATTAAAATACTCTCAATCAGAGAAACATGGGTATGTTGTAGTTAAAGCACTAAAGAATTTTTGTTTTTATATATTGCATTCTCATTCTCAGGTTTTTGTACCTGATATTGCTGTAAAAAGTATTTTAACACAGCAAGATGTTGGATACAATAATAGAGGTTCCTGGATTGCCAAAAATCAAGAGTATGATATTGAAATTAAGCCTAAAAAATGGGTCAAAGGAAATGCATTATGTAAAGCTATAGTAGAGAATTTGGAAGAAGGAGAACCAACAGCTAATCAACTAGTTTTACATGTAAGTCTCCAGGATCCTTGGTTTGAAAATATTGCATACTTCTTAACTTATGGAGAATGTCCAGAAGGGTTGATAGCCAAACAAAGAAGGGATTTAAAATTAAAAGCTCCTAAATATGTGATTTGGGAAGACAGGATTTACAAGAGATCAATAGATGGTACATTTTTGAGGTGTGTTGATAAGCAACAACAGGAGCGGCTGCTAAAAACTTTTCATGATGAGGCTTGTGGAGGACATTTTTCTTCTTCAGTCACAACTTTTAAAATTTTGAGGCAATGTTATTACTGGCCTACCATGTTTAGAGATGCATATCATTGGGTAGCTAAATGTGAAAAGTGCAGAATGTTCTCTGGCAAACCATAGCTAGCAGCACTTCCATTAAAGCCGGTTGTTATAGATGGTCCATTTCAACGGTGGGGCCTTGACTTCACAGGTCCAATAAATCTAGCATCTAGTGCAGGGCATTCTTACATAATTATAGCCACTGATTATTTCACAAAGTGGGTTGAAACTAAAGCAACCAAGAAGACCACTTCTAAAGTAGTATGTGAGTTCATAAAGGAGAATATTATGGTAAGGTTTGGAGTTCCTCATAAATTAGTAATGGACAATGCTACTTACTTTTCATCTATTGAAATTATTAATTTCTATTTTGAGTTTGGTATCTCAATCAGTCATTCATCTGACTATTTCCCACAAGGGAATGGTCAATCGAAATCAAGTAATAAGAACTTGATTAATATTGTTAAGAAATTGGTGTTAGACAATCATAAAAATTGGCACAAAAAGATACATGAAGCACTCTAGGCTGATCGAGTGACTCTAAAGAGAGCAATTGGGATATCTCCATTTGAGTTAGTGTATGGAGTTGAGGCAAGCCTTCCACTACTACTGGAGTTGGGAACATGTAAATTGAGGACAGTCATTGAAGATGACATGTATAGAGACAGTTTGGAGAAAAGAATCATGTATTTGAGTAAACTAGAAGAAGAAAAGGAAAGGATGGTGGACCATATCACTCAACATCAAATGAAGGTGAAGAAATTGTAACATAGTAACATGAATAATGTGATATGATTATATGATATAAATAGAAGATGGAGAGGAAATCAGCAGAAGGAATCGAAAGTAATGACTGTGCCCTCGAATGAGTTTCATTTTAAGCTCAGGTTTTAGCCTTTTTCGAGCTTGAATGCATATTTATCTAATGCATATTTTACAATCAATTGAAGTTGATATTTTTCATGATAAGAATGCATCAATTAGTCCTTTGAGTTTGATGACTCCATTAGTGAAAGAAGACTGTGATTTGAAGCTAAAATAATGAAGATAAGGCAAGGAAGCTAGATGTTTACAGTCTAGAAATGTGTTGAGTTTAATTGTCTATCCCAATCGACATTGTTCATTATGTGGATATGTAAATTTTTGAGTTGATTGAATTGTGTCTTGTGATGAAAGTAGCGGCCTGCTACAATGCCAAAGGTAATCGACTCTATTCAGTGAACCAAATGACATGTTTTATGGACTCTAATTTGGCATAAAGAAACAAATTAAAAGAGACTCAAAACAAAGAATGAATTTGATATAGCAAAGTGTCATGACAAACATTTAAAGATGGATCACAGGCACACTTTTATCTATTAAGATTTATCAACACATAATTTGGTTAACAAGAGGTTGACAGTGAGGAGAAAGATCTTCCAGATGCTTATGAGGAAGGTGATAATGGGCAAGAATAGAATGAAGAAGATAATCCTAATGATGCTGCACACATTTTTCATGGTCATATAGATGCTTTATATGTTGTAGCTTGTAGTTCAGTAGATGCAACATGAGTTGCCATAGGCGGTGATTTTACACTTAATGGAAAAATTATCTGTACTGGTTCTGTTGATCGAAGTTCGCGTGTATGGAACCCACAAACACAAGAAACTAAACTTACTATAAAATGTGTTATATGCTCAATCAGAATGATAGAAATACCAATAAGGAATTGGGATGAAATAGCTGAATAGTACAAGAAAAAGAACATTGACAATGCTACTTCTATTATGAATGCAAGCCTATAAGTGTTTGTAATACATCTTTAACTTGATGTCGAGTAGTTTTGAGGATTATAGACTCAGTCATATTGATTTGAGAAAGATCTATTCAATTCATCTTCTCGAGCCAAATCAGATGAAGGGACAAGGTTATATTAGTTCCTCTTTGTTGTAATTTCAAAAACACCTGTCTCCAGTCTTTTCAAATTCTGAAATTTGAAACACTTTGTATTCCCATGGATGTTGTATGATTGTAAACTCTATATTTATTATTGAAAAAGTGAATGAAAAGGTCAGAAAATTTTTGTGTGAAGCTGATTGCAGAGACAATCAAGTCTAGTGCCATTTATTTACTGTCCATCTATATGTGATGTTGTTTCATTGTGTTGAATTGAAAATGGTGAATGAACAAAGTTTTGTTTCATTGTTTTCAGTCTGATCAATTAGTAGAATAATCAAGGAGTTATAATTGATTGTGAAATTACATCACCATACCTAATTTTCATTATCATACTTTCATAATCTACATTTTCATGTTGTTATGTTGTGAGAGTCATAAGATTGTGAAGACCATAAACATAACACCCTTGCATTTAGACCTTGCCTGAGATTTCACTTGCCTGGGTGAAACTCAGTTCCCTCTGCAATTCTCTGGTTAAGAACATACTTGTAGTAGGAAGTAGGAATAAAACAAAATTCGTTGAACATTATACACATAGGAAGCTATACCTTAATACAGAGGGAAACTAGCTATTCTCAGAAATAGTTTCCCAACTATTGTGTAAAGTTGTTCTTCATCACAAATTGGGAAAATTAAAGGAGAATCAGAAGAAGAACAATCTATTTACCAACAGAATGAGCCTAATTCTATCAATATAAATATGAAGAAAATGGCCAATTGACAAGAATCCATCATGAAATTGAATCTCCTACACTTTAGGCTCTACAAGACCTAGGTGTGACCCTTTGGAATATTGACATATTTGAAACAAATAACTCTTAGTAAGATATATCATAATACAAATTGACATACCTAGATGTAAAACTTCTCTTAAACCTACTATTACAAACATGAAAGTAAAATGATTTTCAGATTTTAGCACTTGATTCCTTCCAGGGGTTTGCACCAAAATGATAGACTGAACCAGTCTGTTATCCATTAATAGAAACAAAATGAAATAATTCACCATGACAATAAATACACCACAAAATCAGGGATCTCTTGATTATTATTGCTTTACAATAACAAGACCATTTATAAATTGATGCAGTCAAGGATGGTGGATCCAACTAAGGATAGTCCAAACCTTGTAGCCAATAGAATTACATGGCAGAATACTCAACAATGCAACACAAAGTAATTGTTTAAAACTAATTTCCATTAACATGCTTGGCTATCAGGCCTTCCGGGTTAGGGCCAATTACAGTCAAAAAATAATTTTGCAAGATCTGCAACCAGATCCAATACAATCTCAACTAGTTTAGCTCTGAAGACAATCAGAAGCTGATGGAAACCCTAAGGAAGATGTAAAATTGAGCTCGCAAGCCTCCAAGAAATCTCCTTGTTCCCAAGTATGCAAACCCCTAGCTCTGCTACAAACAACTATCAGATAATAATCTGATCTGTAAGATCATGCAAGATCTTTTCCACAACTTCTCCAACTTTAGCTTTCAAGCTTCGCATCTAATATCCCAGATCTGCTAAGTCATGTCCCTAAACATCTACCCAAGAACTCCTTAAATGCTAATCATCAACCACAAGTTGGCAAGATGAAACCATTAACTCTTCCTAAAAAATACTAAATGCCATACAAGTTAGCTTAAAAATTGTATACAAACATTTAATTCAGCATGTCAGCCTGTAACAATAGCTACCAACAATAAATTCACCAAGTCAGCTAAAAAAATCACACAGAACTCTAGTCAATAAGCCAAAACTACCGAGTGAAGGTGAATTAACGTAGCACACTAGGCATCACCGAGCACCGCAGGCATGACTGAGTAATAATTTCACCGAGCATCAAAGACTATTGAGTTCCTTCAGTGATCGAGCTTCCTTCAATGACTGAGACCCTCAGCCAAGGCTGCAGCTGAGTAACACTGGCCAAAATACAAACACCCCATGTAGTTTCATTGAGGACACATAATGCCCTACCTTAACCTTGGATGCCCCTGCATTAGACACGCTAGGTTCCAAAAGATGTTCATATGTGAGAAGAACATCTTTCAGGATTCAGCACATAAATCCCAAACTGGTTCTTCACATACAAATCCTCCACCTTTTCTATGTGCAAACTCTTCCACTTCAATTTCCTCTATCTCTTCAAGTCTTTTCTTGACAATGTATAGGTCAGTTCTCCAAACTGATCATTCATTTTCTCTAGATCCACAATCTCAACTTGGGAACCAATACTCAAGGTTCTCCTACCGAGCATTGTATCCATCAAAGGCATCAGTGAAAACATCATGTCATCCTTCTCAACAGTAAACACATTTCAAACATAGTCATAACTAGCTCTGCAATCATATTACCAAGGTCTACCGAGTAATATATCACAACTATTCATCTTCACAATGTCGCATAACACAAGATCCTTGTACTGGCCAATCTGAACATCAATGAAGCATTGATCTCTTACTTCCAAAGCATGAACATCTTGTAACTAGCCAAGCCTATAAGGACAAGGATGCTTCATTCTATTCAAACCAAGTTTCTGAATGAGGTCCTCAGCAACAAAGTTATCAGTACTACCACTATCAACAATAACATCACATAGTTTACCTTCAAATTTGCATCAGGTCCTAGACAAGTTACTCCTCTGACAAGGTTCCTCCTTTGTACCAAGCAATGTTCTCTGAAGAAGCAAATTATTTGATTCAAGTTCATTCTAAATGTTCTCATTCATTATAGTAGTTCATCGGTCAACCTTCTTCTGTGTACAATAAAAAGAATGATGTCCTTCCTCTCCACAGTTATAGCAAGTACCCTTAAAGATAACTCTACCTATATTCTTCTTTTATTCCATAGGTTTATGTTCATCTTCTACATCAGTCGGTTTATCCTTCATTGAGTGATCAATATTTTCCTTCCCTCAGGAGTTACTAGGTTGTTTCCTCTTCAACTTATCTTCTGCCTTCAGAGCATACTGATAAGCATCTTCAATAGAATCAATCTTCAACATACCAAGCTCATCCTAAATATTGAATCTCAGACCATTCACATACCAAGCTACCTTTTCCTTACCAAGCTCTTGGTGTCTAGATCGAATAGTAAGTTTGTAGAACTCCTCGGTATAATCTTCAATAGACAAATCCTTTTGTTTTAGATTCTGCAACTTCTTAAACAAGTCAAGCTCATAGTTAGAAGGTATGAACTTAGCTTTCAACATAATCACCATCAACCTCCACTGATTGATCTTTGTTTCACCTTCATCTTCTCATTCTCTTTGTAGTTCTTTCCACCAAAGAGCAACATGTCCTTTCAACTTTGTTTGTGCTAATCTCACCCGAAGAGGATCTTCAATTTCTTCCAACTCAAAGAAATCTTCAAGTTCACCAATCCAATCAATCAGATTGTCAGGCTTCAAAGTACCAGAGAAAGTAGAAACTTCCATTTGGTAACTACTGCTAGACCGAGCTCCAGATCTAGGTAATTGAACAATTATGTCTTCACTAGATCTGTTCCTCTGGTCATCACCACTAGATCTAGCTATTTCAAATTCTTCAGCAACTTCTTCATAACCATCTTCAGTACCAAAATTCCAAGGTACACCAGCAATAGCTCTCATGATCTCGGTGACCATGTCATTATTTATCAATTCTATCTCAAATCTGACATCCTATCTGACTTTATCAGAAATCTTTGATTCCATAGCATCACAAAGATTTGCAATAGCTCTAGGGTCTAATCTTTTCAGAGGCATCCTTAAAGATATGCAAAATAACCCTCTACAAAAAACCCTCACCTACCACCTTGTGACAATCTCCAAGTTGTGCACAAGTCAGATCTCAACCTACCACCTTGAACAAACAACTAGGACAAGATTCACAAGTTCAGTGCTCCAAATCTACAATCTAGATTGTGCACAATCTCCACTTCAACAGGATCAACTTCACAAGATCAACCTTGTTAGGTTAACCTTCAAGATCAACTATCAGCGTCAATAGGAAAAAAAATTCAGCTCTGATACCATTTGATGTAGTCAAAGATGGTGGATCCAATTACAGATAGTCCAAACCTTGCAGCTAATAGAATTACACAGTAGAATACTCAACAATGCAACACAAAGTAATTATTTAACACTAATTTTCATTAACATGCCCGACTGTCAAGCCTTCCAGGTTAGGGTCAATTACAATTAGAAAACAATTCTGCAAGATCCACAACTAGATCCAATACAATCTTAGCTAGTTCAGCTCTGAAGATAATCAGAAGCTGATGGAAACCCTAAGGCAGATCTAAACTTGAGCTCGCAAGCCTCTAAGAAATCTCCTTGTTCCCAAGTATGCAAACCCCTAGCTCTGCTACAAATAACTATTAGATAATAATCTGATCTGCAAGATTATGCAAGATCTTTTCCACAACTTCACCAACTTTAGCTTTTAAGCTTCACATTTGATATCCCAAATTTTCTAAGTCATGTCCCTAAACATCTACCCAAGCACTCCTTAAATACTAATCATCAGCCACAAGTCGGCAATATGAAACCATTAACTCTTCCTAACAAATATTAAATGCCATACAAGTCGGCTTACAAATTTTATACAAACATTTAATTCAGCATGTTGGCCTATAACAATAGCTACCAACAATAAATTCACCAAGTCAGCTCAACAAATCACACAGAACTCCAGTTAGTAAGCCAAAACTATTGAGCGATAGTGAATTAACCGAACATGCTAGCCATCACCGAGCACCAGTCTCGACTGAGCACCATAGGCATGACCAAGTAATACTTTTATTGAGCATCATAGACTACCAAATTCCTTCAGTAACCGAGCTTCCTTTAATGACTGAGACCATCGATCAAAGCTGCAACTGAATAACACCTGCAAAAATACAAACACCCCATGCAATTTCATCAAGGACACATAATGCCCTGCCTTAACCTTGGATGCCCCTGCATCATAAATATACTCATGACATACTTCAAAAATCCTAAAATATAATACAAATATATCTAGTATCAAGCTAAAAGCCAGATTTAACATGTTCCTTGAACATGAACCTCTAACCATACACCTGTCACAAAAAATGTATAATAAGAACCCTTCAAATCCTTGATCCTTATAGTTCAAATAAAATTTGCAAACAATTAGGAGACATCACAGCATATTTTGAATCCTTGCATTACAAACTAATTTGTTTTTTATTATCATAGGATTAATTATAGCATAATGAGACTGACTAGACCCTAAGCTACTTGTACAAACAATTACATCAGAAAATTGGAAGTGGATATTAGAATGTGAGAAGAGAAGAAGAAATAGAAGGAAGAGGAAAAGCTCCAGATGTAATTTTTAGTTGACACTTGTCTTCTCTTTCAAAATCTGATTTGCTCTACATTCTCCACTTCTCTCAACTCACTGCAAACTGAAAAAATATCTACTTCACTCTTGATCTAATTTATTGTATATTCTTTATCCTACACTTTTTACTTAGTCGCAACGACAATTATTCCCCGTGCAACTGAAAATAGTCTTCCTTTATCTTAATGCCTTACAAATGAGTTTTTTCTTATCCTACTTGCACATGATAATATTTTATTTTTCTATTTTATTTAAGCATTACAAATAGTTGTTTTACTTGAAGCCTTACTCAGTCAGCACATTGCAAAATCATTTCACCCACTTTACATCAAAACTTCATTTCTATAACTTTCCCACCAAAATTCTCTATGAAAATGGTTTTACATCAGTGAAGAAACTTGCCAAATTGTTGCATTTTTTATTTCCCTTTATGATTCTAGATTTCTTGTTAATTGCATTTCAATTGCCATTATCCTTAGTCATTTTGGTGAAATCATGTCCACCTATTCTTTGAATAATCACTCACTTGAAACCACCTCTGTGAAAATGTTTCACTATTGAGTGAAATATATTTACTCTACTGTCTTGCCCTTTCCTTGCTGGTAAAACTCCCTCATCTACTAAAATTTCTCACTCCAATTTTTATCTATGAAGCCATTTTACTCAGACTAAAAATACTCTTTCTTGTTCTAGACATTATTTTCACCAATGAAAATATCAAACCTTTATTGACTGGTATAAAACCATTTTAGTCTTTGTCACCCCTTTTTCCCACATTAAGTAGTATAAATAATAAGACCATTTTAGTCTTTGTCACCTCTTTTTCCACATTGAGTAGTATAAAATCAAAGCATCGTATACAACTCTCTGCAATCTTTGTCATGTATCTCATTTTGAAATTTAACACTATGTTTTCATCATTCTATTAAAAATCTTCCCAATTGGCCCTTACAACTATCACATGTTTATCCCCACATACTCTTCGCTTCATTTTTAATGCCCTTTTGCAAATCATGCCCTCTTTTTATGAAGGAATCCCAGCTCCTTTAAAAATAATTTAGATTTATCAACATATATTAATTTCAGCTCAAGAAGTAGACAGGAAACCAAATTGATTTCCTCTTGAAATCATTTCCACATCAAGTGAAAATAACTTCCCAATCACTTATGTAAAGTTATTTCACCCGATGGTTACATAGTAAGGATCCTTTTTCTCTTGAAAAAAAAATCCCCAAAGTTTAATTTATATTTTTAGAACAAAAATATGGCCCCCCTTAAACCATCACAGTGCTGTCAAACTATTACCAGCAAATCCATGTTAATGGTGCCATAAGCATCATTTCTTTGAGGTGCTCTGTTTCAGCCTCCACATTTTGAAGCTTCCATATCAACACATGTAGTGTGGACATTGGCAAAGAGTGTATTCCCTTTCATTTTTGCACTTCCATATTTTGGAAACACGCTCTGTAGAGCATCTTTCTCCAAATTCATTTCGTATAGATCCCACAACTCATAGGATTTCCTCAAGACCACAATGTATATGTCTATGTTCATGCTTTGAAGGAGATCCAACCTGATTTATGACTGTCATTATTGGTAAATCTAACTTTACACATGCCAATTGCATTTGCCTTAAAGTTTCTAAAGCTTTTTCATAAAATCTATTTTGTGTATATCATGTTTACCACTCCCAGCAATCCATGAGACTAGATATTTCTTTGAGGCCTTTCAAAATAGAACATGGGCCATGTCACTGCTTCCACATTCAAGAAAATTTCTTCAATTTCTTCATGTATTGACTACTACCCATACCATGTTTTGACCTCCCAAATTTTCCAAAAAATTTGAACAGAGTAGTTCAAACCATAATATCTGACAAAAATCCCCATCCAATGTATTGATGGATGCCCATTGCCCATGCCCTATTCTAAATCTCCCTATGTTGTTGGTTGTTGGAAGACTACGGGTATTTGTTGGGATAAGGTGACTCAGCCTTATCATGATTTATTGTTTTATTTATTCTTTTTGGAAAGATGCTAAATGAAGACAAAATCTTCCACTAGGATGGACTTGGAGAAGAAACCACAATGTTTCCTATTTTTCTATGATTTATTCTTTTTGTTTTATTTTTAAGGCAAGAGTTATGCATAAAGGAAGTTTCTAAAATAGTTTGTAGATGCATTAAATGTAGATGCTTTAGAAATTGTTTCCTCTTATACGAAAACTTTATAAGTACAAGGTATTGTTGTAGAGAATTGAGAGAGAGAGTGAGAATTATTTGAAGAGCATTGTTATGCTACTGAAATTAGTCTGGATATCACAGCTAATTACTCTTGGATAGTTGTGGCTCTAGAGATTGTATTGTAACTTTGTTACTGCTAATACAATTGAGTCTAGCTTTGGAGTGGTGGATTTTTTCCCGTAAGGGTTTCCCACGTATATTTGGTGTTGTGTTTATATGTTGAATCCATTTTCTATATGTGTTTATTTAGCTTGCAATAGTCTAAGGTTTTGCGAGATAAATTTCAGCATTATCTCTCTTGTTAGTATTAGCATTTGGAAGCGTTTCCACACTTTGGCTTCCTTTTAGTATTCTGAGAGGGGGGTGAATCAAAATAGGAAGGTTTATAGATTTTAAATAAACAGAACTGAAGAACAAACATTTATATAAGAACCATTTTATGAGAAGTAAATATGAATTGAATAGAAATAAGATATCAGAGAAAATGAAATTATTTACAGAGATAGGCATAAAATTTTGTGTCGAGTGGGAAACCCTCAAAACCATATGGTTTTTTCATAGGGAAAAAAACCACTCCATTTTAAACCTGTAAATTTTATTGAGCTTCAACTTGTCTGTTTACAACAATAGTCCAATTGCTTAGGGCTCCAACCCTTAAGTTTTTACAATCTTTCCTTCACAGATCATTAACATATATAACTACATGTCCCCTCTTAAACCATCACAGTGCTGTCAAACTATTACCAGCAAATCCATGTCAATGGTGCCACAAGCATCATTTCTTTGAGGCTTTTTGCACACAATCACATGCTTTCTTTGAGCCTCCACATTTTGTATACATATTGACTATGGCTTTCAGAGATGCTTATACTCTGTTCTGCAGACCCAACCACACACAGGCATAAACAAATATGATGGTTGTTTGTGCTTCCACATTTTGCACCCACTTATGCCAGGGCATTTTCACTTTCTTCACTTTCTTCAATTCCTTCATGCATTGACTGCTACCCATACCATGTTTTTGACTTCCCAAATTTTCCAAAAATTTTCAACAGAGCAGTTTGAACCATAACATTTGAGAAAAATCCCCATCCTATGTATTGATGGATGCCCATTGCCCATGCCCTATTGTTGGTTAGTGCTTCCACATTTGGTGTACATCTTCCAAGAGGAGCACCATGACTGAGAATAAGAGGAAAAATTAGAATGCATCTCCAGAATGGACATGATCACCCCTATTCGATGATTCCCATCCTTGTGGGGAGTATTAGAAAAGGACATCGGGTATGATTTTGTAAGTTATTAATTGAGAAGATAAAATTAAGAAACATATTTAAGACAAGGAAATAAAGAATAGACAAAATGTATAACATAATATTTATAGTAGATGGGCAAATCTACCTACATCCACTCTTAACACAGTGAAAGATCTCTATTAATGTTTTGATAATACATCATCCATGGCATGTACACAACCATTTATATAAATTAATACAGTTATCAACTTAGGAGATGGGAGAAGGTGAAAGGTCATGACCATTAGACTTCACATACCCAACAATCTCCCACTCAAAGTGCAATTGGTACAGCCACAAACCTGACATCCCTACTTTTCCATTTTTTACTGTTACATTATAACCCTAATTTCTATTTCACCAAATTTTGTCAGATTGAATAAAATCTAACACCATAATATCTTCCATTACAAATTTTAACTCACCCATAAATCCATATTCAGGAACACCACCATATATAGATTCAAAATACACTTCTCCATTGACAGAATAAACCTTGAATACATACACAAAAGAGTGACTCAATCCTATTCTCCCCTTCTCTGCAAATCTAAATAGAGCATGTACAAGCTTGTGATCTTCCTTTTGATCTCTTATTTTTATTGTTTGGCTTATTTCCCCAACAAAAGTACTCAACACATTTGATTCATACACTATGATTAGAGCATCAAAGAACACATCCTTGCTGGAATAGTAGCATTCTTGTAAAACACTAACACCCATGCTCAAAGGAGGTGCTAGAATGGTTAGCAACTCAAGATTAGGATCACAAACTCTAGATGCAATTTCCCCTTCTACAGTAGAACAAAAAACTGTAGCCTTTAATTGTTTTAAACCATCATATACACACTTGCCTTGACAGAGCATAAATACAAGACCATGAATTTTTGGAATGTGAGAGCCACTACCTAAAAGTATAATATTATGAAAAATATCTTCACCAGTAAGAGCAGCCCCTGCAAGGGCTTTAATCTGTGATACTCCCCCATCTATTGCAGCAACAACAATATCACAGTACTTAGCACACATGACTGCAATCTTTTCATATGCGCTTCCCAAATTCCACTGAGACGCCATCTAGTGCTACCAAACATACAAAAAGTGTGGTACCGTAGGCTCTAGCATCATCTAGAGATTCTGTAAGCCAGTGATGGCACAAGCTTTCTCAATAGGATTTTTCTGAAATATCTTTCTAGACTCTCCCAGATGTGACTGTGATACTGATGGTTGCTCAGAGTCCATAGCTGCATCCCCTAATGCAACTAAGGATAATGGTTTCAAAAATATGAAGCATTGTGACATCAGGTGATCATAAGTGTTCTAACATAAGCCTCAAATTCTTGCTATCTTTTTGGCACTTGGCAATCTTCCTAACAAGCTTGTCCCTATTTCTTGTATAAGCAACCACATAGGGTTTCATTTTCTGCCCCTCTACATTCTTAACTATTATCAATCAACTGTGCATGTAAGATTTCACACAAGTTAAATTCCCCATCTTCCTTCACAAGTCTGATGGTAGCAAGAATTGTGCCCGCAAACACACAAACCCTCCTAGTGTGATGAAACCTATATCCTAGTATCATAGACATCAGTTTGATGTATGTTTGTTCAATATGCTCAATTGTCATCTTGTGCCTATCACTCCTTGACTTACATGTTTTCTCAACCATCTTTCTAACATCCTTTCCCATAGGAAGGATGATGTCTATCCTAGAAAGGCCTATCATCTCATATATCAAGTCACACATAATCCCTACTAGTACATCACCAATCCAAAATAAATCATCATGAATTCTGCTCAATAAAATCTTTATCCATTCTTTTTCATAGAATTCATATGCCATAGCATACTCAACAATAGAGTGATCATTCCATTTGACATATTCATCCATGAATGTTTTGTCTTGTTTTAACATGGTGTCCATGTGTGCCCTTAACCTATCCAACCCTACTGGTTCTTTCTTGTAGTAGATGTATGGCCTAATCTCCTCGACATGCATAACGCCCATAGGCATGTGGGAGAATGCTCCCTCTAAATAATCTAGGGTTGACTTGAAAGGATGCTTCTTAAATATATATTTCTTCTTCTCTACAACATCAAAAACTATGGGAGTGGCCATGACTTACTTGTTTAATTTCTTTCCAATTGATCTCTGAGACAATCTAAAGACTTTTGGATCAGCGTGATGAACTAGGTTTTCTGTAACTGACTAAATGCACTACAAATCACTGATAGATCAATCTCCAAGTCTTCACAACAACTTCCAAGGCTCTTTCTGCTCTCCTATCACTCTGAATTTGAATGCAAAGAGTAGACAAACATATTTTTGTGTACTTAAAGTGAAAATTCCATGCAAATGTTAAAATTGATGAAAAGTTCAAAATTTAGGAAAGAATGCTTGATTATGAATCAGATGAAGGAGCTTGTCCTAGAATTGATCAATAAAATGTTGAGCTATTTTATGAAACTGAAAATGATTTGCAGAATGAAAGTCATATTGAGGAAATTGGACAAGAACCTAGAGAAGAACCTAGAGTTGAAGCAAGAACTAAGATAGTGATAAGAATCTAGCAATAACTCATCCCATTGATCAAATTATTGGGAGCATAGAAAAAGGAGTTCTGACATGGAATAAGGTACAAGAAGAACTATGTTTTATTTTTAACGCAGCCAAGGGATGGTGGATCCAATTAAGGACAGTCCAAACCTTGCAGCTTCAGAATTACACAATGGAAAACTCAACAACAACAATTGTTTCAAATTAATTTGCATTAACATGCCTGACTATAAGGCCTTTCGAGTTAGGGCCAATTACAATAATAAATAATTCTGTAAGATCAATGATCCAATACAATATCAACTAGTTTAGTTCTAACAAAAATCAATAGCTGATGGAAACCCTACAGAAAATCTAAACTTAAGCTCGCAAGCCTCCAAGCAATCTCCTTGTCTCCAAGTGTGCAAACCACTATCTCTACAACTAAAAACTATCAGATAACAATCTGATTTGTAAGATCATGCAAGATCTTTTCTACAACTTCATCAACTCCAGCTTCAACACATCCAAATTGATGTTTGATCTGATGATCATGATGATGATCCTAAACAACTACCCAAAAACCCCTTAAATACTTATCATCATCCACAAGCTAACTGGATGAAACCATTAACTCCCCCTAATAATTATTAAATGTAATACAAGTCAGCTTCAAAATCACCTTACCAACATTTAATATAGTATGTTGACCTCTAGATCCACTTAGGAGAATCCAACCAAAGATACAAACAATAAATGCACCAAGTCAGTCCAACAAATCACATAGAACTCTAGTTGATAAAATAGAACTACCTAGCAATAGTAAAATAACCGAGCATGCCAAGCATCATCGAGCACTAGTGTCAACCGAGCACCGCAAGCATCACCTAGTAACACTTTCACTAAGCGCTAGAGATTATTGAGTTCCTTCAGTGACCAAGCTTCCTTCATTAACCAAGACCATCGGTTAAGGCTACAACTGAGTAACATCAGCCAAATAACAAATCACCCATGCAGTTTCACCAAGGACCAAGAATGCCCATGCATCAAACACCCCAAGTTTGAAAATATGTTCATATGTGAGAAGAACATCTTCCAGGATTCAGCACATAAATCTTGAACTAGTTCTTCACATATAGTCCTCCATCTTTTAGAGTTGCATACTCTTCCACTTCAGCTTCCTCTATCTTTTCAAGTCTTTTCCTGACAACACACAGGTCGGTTCACCAAACTGATCATTCATTTTCTCTGGATCCACCAACTCAACTTGGCTATTGATACTCAAGCTTCTCCTATCAAGATTTGTATCCACCAAAGGCATCAGGGAAAACTTCCTATCATCATTCTCAATAGTAAACACATTCTTCACACAATCATACATAGCTCTGCAATCAAATTATTGTTTATAGCTGAACGTGGACCTCTAATCTAGCCATAGACACAACACATTCATTGCTCAATCATTGAATCATGAAGATGAGTATGAATTACTCAATTCACAAGATTCTATCGATTCGACCTATTGCCTCCTAATTAGTCAGGGTGTTTGAATTACTCTTAGAACTAGAGCCAACAACCGAAAGACCAAGCAAATATGAAGGATTTTTGAAAGCTTGAAAGATAAGAAAATTTGCAATTAATCTAGAATGAGGATGCAATTAATCTAAGAAATGTAAAATGCAAATTTAATCTAGGAACTTGAAAGAGATATGAGAATTAAGCTATCAACGAATATGCAAATGCAATTAACTACAAATGGAAATTAATCTAATTATGCAATAGCAAAACTTGAAAGCATGAAAATTGAGACTAAATTTGACTATAGTTTTGATATTCTCACAATTGCTTCCTCAAAATGAGAAAATGAGGTTCATAATATAGACAAGCCCGGAGGAAGGATGAAGAGTTTCTTCAAATGTAATGACTAACTCTTCATTTCTAATTGAGGCAAATATTAAAGGATTATTTAATTAAAAGAATGAATTATTGCCACATATGGGCGACCCTTCGAATAATTTGAATTGTTAAATCCAAATAAAGGTAATTCATTCAAATAACCAAATAATATTAATTCCTTTTATGTGTATTAGCTAAAGGGGGTGGGTTTAATTTAATTTAAAGTACTTAGGACTTTAGAATTAAATTAATTTATCATAGGGATTATTTAGCTAATAAAGTTGAATACTTAGGAATTAATTATAGTGTAAGATTAATGCAATTTGGGGTTTTTACAATTGACACCAAGTCAAATTAAGTTAGGTAGGAGAGACAAAATTGCCTAATAAAATAGGACTTTAATGATGTAAAATTGAAGAAAGTGCACCAAAATTGATTGAAATTATAAGGTGCCAATTTTGGGGTATTACATTTACCCCTCTTTGAATTGATGTGTGAGAAACATGTTGAATCAAAGAATAGTCTGATGTGATAGATCATGAGCATTTCAAATGTCAAGGTTAGGATGCCAGGACACCAATCAGATCAAATTGCAGAACCACCTCCAGAACAAGGGATAATCCTCCGAAGTCTAAGTTAGATTATGAAGACAACGGTCTAATGACAACTTGAGAGGAGACTGGAATTGGGCTTAGATCACCCCAATGCCCATTGATCAAATGATGATAGATGTAGATTTAGGACTAATCTCTAGAATCAGGGTTAGATTGCCCCAATATGAAGCTTAGCCCTCTGAGACCTGGGTTAGATTGCCCAGATAATGGTCTAAAAAGAGATTTCAAGAGCCATCTCCAGAATGAAGCTTGACTTTTAGGAATTAGGGTTAGATTGCCCTAATACCTAATGAGATTTTGAGAACCACCTCTAGAACAAAGCTTGATCCTCAAGGATCTAAGTTAGATTAATCAGATACCTAAAAAGATAAATGACAAGATGATAAGATGCGAGGCACAAAGATGCCCCTAGTAGTGAGGCCTTTGATTTAGATTAGACTGATTCAAGAATTGATTCAACAAGATTCAATGATGCAATCATCCTGCTCCCTTGGGAGAAAAATCAAAAGATGACATATTAGAAGGACAATTGACAATAAGAGGTTACAAAATAGAAGCAATCAGACTAGATTCAAGAAGCTACTAAAGAAATTTGGAGCAATTGGAGGTCCTGTTGACCAAGTTTGACCATAGTTGACCATGGTTGACTAGATTTGACTAGAGTTGACTTTGATGAAAATATTGAAGATCTCAAGAAAATGATGATGAGACAAGATTTCAGCAAGAAAACACCACCAGAAGGTTGACTGCACAAGCATCTGATCCCGAGGGTCCCAGAATTTAAAACACGATTTTGAGCCATCTAGAGATGTCAAATTTTGATTTCGATTTCGATCCTGAAAAAGGATTAAGAATGGTCGATTTAGCCAAGAGTATAATTTTTGCACAAAACAGAGCACTTTCAAAAATTAGGTCAAAATCTATATAAGGCTAGGAGGGGTCATTTTCAATTCATTATTCACTTTGTCTTCTAGCAATTTGAGAGCTTTGAGAGAGAGATGGAGAACATTCCCATGCATACACATCGATTTGAGCACTCCTGATGACACCGCCAACTGTCGGAGTATGATGCACCTATAAGTAGTCGATAAACCTTCCCGCATTTCAATTTTAAATCACTTTCTAGGTCATTTAGGTTAGATTTAGCATCTTTTAGGCTTAGTTCTTCTAATGTCACATGAGGAAATAGTTTCCTCACACCGGTCTAGGTCACCCCTTGTGCAAGAAAATGGTTTCCTCATGGGGGTTAGGGAATTCTTGCAAGAGGCATCTCCGCAAGCTCATGCAAGATGCAGAGGGATGCCACATGAAGTTTCATCCTCAGTGATGAAATCTCACATGATCGAGGATCCTATCACACGTGATAGAATAGTTTCCTCACATGGGAAATATGCCGCAGTCTTTTGAAATCTTCATCCAATTATTCATGAAATCAGCCATGTAGAATGTCCCAGAGTTGTGTTAAGATAGATGTGTAGCCTTACTTGTTTTTTCTTTGAAATCATCATGCTTATCTAATAATCCAATGTCATTGCTTTCTTTGCAAGTTGACTTCCTAGATGTTGCATTCTGGTCCCACCACCCAGTCATCACCACATTAGTACAGAGATTGACCAATGCTGAGGGTGCCCACATTGATGGGCTAGGATTGATGTACTTGTGTGATATACCTGGCATTTAGGTAAATCATGATCTTCTAGGTGTACTTGTCAAGCATTTCCATTTGGAGATGAACACATTTCATTTGCCAATGGGGGAGATGATAGTCACTCCCGAGGACATCTACCAGATACTAAGGATACCCTTCCACGGTGCCCATGTTGAGTATGATATATAGCCAAGGGTAGGTACACTGCCATTGAGAGCCATATTTAGAGATGAATTAGTGATGGGTCAGGCCATCTTGTGGGATGAGCTGGTTAGAAGATATGGTGGTGCTCACCAATTAGCAATCATTTTAGCCATGTTCTTGAGTTGTTACTTGGTTTTGGATCGGGGACAACACGGATTGGAGTGCGACTGGGGACAGATGCTGCAGCAGATGCTGGATAGGCCAGCTATCAGATTCAGATGGATAGAGTGCATGCTCATATAGATGTACCATGGGATGCACGAGGCCATGTTTGGTGTGCCAAGACCATGGTTGCTAGAGTTTTTGTATTGTAGATCTGGGCTTAGGAGCATCTCCCTATTTGCAAGCCGATATTTCATGATACACGGTAGCCCCTCGAGCCCTACATTTATAGATATACAGGCCCCATGACTCAGCCATCGCTAGGTAATACTGAGTAGTGGCATGAGAAGTTAGATGATATAGCAATAGTTGTGTGGAGGCCTTGGGTAGCCATAGAGCCATGGGATGACAGTCGGTGGGAACTATCACACATGTTTATCTCGCATCCACTAATTGGACGTACTATTTCTATCATTGAGCATTTCTTTCTCACATGTGTTATGAGGCAGTTTGGGAGACAACAAGACATCTACCAAGAGTACGCTACATATGCTTGCTTCATTGATGAGATGAAGAAGGGCTGGCAACCCAGGTTAGATCAAGGCAGATGCATGATTGAGGCATGAGTACCCGTAGCTCATTGGGACTACATGGTGGATGTCACAAATGCAGGGATGACACCTCCATATCAAGATTATTTCTTGGTGCACCCATTCCCAAGGTTCATAGATCCTTTCGACATGGGCTAGGGGGTGCAGCAGTAGGTACCTACCTAGTAGCAGGTATGATTATAGTAGCCTAGACAACAGTAGGTTGCATAGCAGGGGCCACAATAGCAGCAGCAGAGACATAGGGTACTAAAGCTGAGGATAGGGCATATAGAAATCCCTCCTAGGACTATGGGATCAGACATATGTGCAGGTAGTAGTGGGACCCAGTAAAGGTCCATGAGATAGAGGATGGGGGACCCATCACAGAAAATGTCTCTTGACAAGGGGGCACATGATGATATTGATATGTTGGATTAGGCCACACAGGGGCCACCTCAGATAGCACTGGTACAGGAGGCTCTCAAGAAGAGCTAAGATAGAGTCTGAGAGGTACAATGGGAGAAGGATGACTATCACACCCAGGTCATCATCTAGGAGATGTGAGTGGCTGAGAGGGAGTGGGAGATCAAAGAGCTTCGAGAGGAGCTTACGAGGTCATGGCTAGAGACTAGATATGAGTTTGCTCAGTCAACTTACTACTATGTGGCATATGTTGACGTTGTTCCAGATCTATCAGAGTAGGTGCCTCCATTTTCTGAGTACACCAGAGTACCATAGGGACCTCCCCCACAGGCACCTCCATAGAGACCTCCTTAGGGACCACCATAGGGACCACCACCACCACCTCCTCCAAGTGGCAATGGGAAGAGTTAGCTCATTTTGACATTCATATTGTAGCCCATATTTTGATACTGTGCTCGAGTAGCACCATTATTTTTGTACATGACATTGATCAACCATGATATATATATATATATATATATATATATATATATATATATATATATATATATATATATATATATATATATATATATATATATATATATATATATATATATATATATATATATATATATATATATATATATATATATATATATATATATATGAGATCGCTTCTTTGATATCATTGTACTTTATATATTGCTTTAATGTTGATGTTCATATTTTTATGAGATGTTTCATAGAAGATTTAGATGTATGGATTAGATATGTATGAGATGCACATGAATATGCACATGTTTTATTTTATATGTATGCGATGTGAAATGCAATGATAGATGGTAGATGAATAAATGCAATGTATGATTTTATTTATGCTTATAATGGATGCTCATGTATATGGATATGTAGATGTAGAATGTATGCATTTATGGATGTAAATGGAAATGCAATGGCAATGTAATGAAAATGCAATGGAAATGGTACTAATCATCTCATGCAGGATGTTGCAATATACAATAGGTACTAATCAAAAGGATATTTGAAGATTGAGAATGAGGACTAGACACTTGTGCAGACAAGGTGAACCCGAGGTAAAACATGAGAACCTTCGATGAATAGATCCAGAAGAAGACAATCAAGAGAGTACCAAAACATTGTCTCAATGCAAGCCTAGAATGAAAATGCAAGCCCAAACTAGACACAACCCTAGGACTTGGTTGTTGGACTCATCATATTATCATCATAGAGTTTTTAGCAATGGACATTCATAAGATGCCATACAATCCTCACTGACATTGCAATCATGAGAATATGAATATGACATAAGTCTTAGAGTTGTCGAAATGAGGTGTAAACATTAAGGCAAAAGAAGACAGAATGACCTAAACACCTATTCCTTTTGATTTAGCAAGTTAACATAAGAATCAAAGCATAAATGCTAGAATGACCTAAATATTTCTTGCATACAAACACGCTAGACATGCAGGAGTTCCTTCTTTTTCCAAAGAATTCTTGTAGTGACCCTTGTTGGAAAAATGGTTAGTGCTCCCCTCAGGATTTGTGACATGGCTTAACTACCTTCTGTGTCTTCTATAACTCTAGTGGTTGTATCGAGCATTAATAGGTTGATCTTTTGGTGCAATGACAACCACTACTTGTAACAAGTGGTATCAGAGCTTGGTCACAGGTTTGAATCCCCTTGGGTAATGCTAAGGGGGATATTTTTGGAAAAATGGTTAGTGCTCCCCTCAGGATTAATGACATGGCTTAACCACCTCCTGTGTCTTCCATAACTCTAGTGGTTGTATCGGGTATTAATAGGTTGATCTTTTGGTGCAATGGAAACCACTACTTGTAACAACCCGTATGCTCACTTAGCAGGACAAGTGTTTGCAATTTCACTTGTAGCAGAAAGAAGTCACTCAAAATAGACAAGGAGAAGAACCAACCTCACCAAAGCATCCATATAAAAGGATTCAAGGTACACATGGCCATCCAACACTAGATGGAGGGTCTCATAGTGGACACCCCTCTTAGATAGGTTCATTGGATCATTGGAACTAAACCAGAAAATAGAAGGCAAAGAAAAGATCATGCCCCCAGTCTTCTCATTTCTCAGTTAAGCAAGATGTCTTAGAATTTCTTGAGGGGAAATGATAAAGAAAATAAACAAGCACTCAAAGGAAAAGCTTAGCATTCTCTAGAGAGTTACAAATCTAGTTTTTAGTTTTTAGTTTAAGTGGATTGATGTCGAATTAGAAATGTACAATGTTCAAAGTCTCAACAGGACAATGAAAATAGGTAGACGCAGTGAGAACCACTGGTGACCATCATGAGAGATGAAGTCTCAAGGAGATAAATCAGAGTGCTAACCAAGTATCAACAGGTGAATGTAGTGAGAACCACTGGTGACTGATACAAGGAATATTCTCGAAAGAGAGACCTAAGTATGAATGAAACATCAGGAGGCAGATGTAGTGAGAACCACTGGTGACTGATGTAAGGAAGAGATCTCAAAAGAGAGGGGTTTGAACAAGAGGTAGGTATCAGTAGGAAGGCACAGTGAGAACCACTTGCGACTGATACACAAGAGATCCTCAAGGATAGAAATCTCAAAAGTAGCTAGGCATCAGCAGGAAGACGCAGTGAGAACCACTGGTGACTGATGCATGAATAAAACTTCTAAAAAGTGATAGGACAATGCACCCTAGACCAGGAAGATGCCCCCAAGTGTGACCAGTTCCAATCCATGAAGAATCAAGCATAATCTCAAAGACAACTCAAAGCTAGTGCATGAGCTAGCAAACTAAAAGAGGAAATGGACTAAAGCAAGAAACAAACGAAAGTAGAAAACCGACAAAGCAAACTAAAGAAGGAAAGCAAGAGCCAAGCAGTGCTAAGATGAGATATAGCTTCAGGAAATAAGAGATGTTTGTTTACCATGTTTTCACCATCTTGGTAGAGATTCTACTTTTGCTACCATGATGCCTGTTTACTAGGTTTTCATCAATGACACATTTTTCTCTTCTTTTTCAATTTTTTTGTACTTTTCTCTTTTTTTTTATTTTTTTGTATTTTTGAATATTTCATTTTTTTTGTATTTTTGAATTTTCTTTTTCTTTTTTGTATTATCAAGGTGCCTATTTACCAGGTTTTCACTAGGATAATAGAAACATCAAAGCACCTGTTTACCTGGTTTTCACTAAGATCATTTTTTTAGGATATTTTGCAATTTTTAGGATTTTTGAGAGTATACCATTTTTTGGATTTTTCAGGATCAATAAGTATGTACATGAGCAAACAAGAAATGTCTCATCTATAGAATCTTTTCAGGTGAAGAGCATTGATAGGCTCATTGAGGTGTTCTCCTTTAGTAGTAGATTGTGCGTATGCACCAGACCCAAATGCTGTAGTGATAAAATACAGACCAAGCCAGTTTGGTTCAAATTTCCATTTTTGGACCCGTTGTTGCTAATTTTTGGGCTTCTCTCTTATGACGAGAACACCCACTTGGAATTCCCTTGGTCTAACTTTATTATTGTAGCTCTTAGACATTCTTTTGTGCTATGCTCTTAGATGATCAAACACCACTTGCTGACATTCATCCAGTAACTCTAGCTCTTGTAGCCGGGATATTCTAATGTCTTCATCAGTAATGAGGCCCATAAAGCTAGATTAATTTGGAGGTGCCAATCTCTAAAAGATTTATGAACTATTCTATGCAAGATTTTGAGAATTGTCTTATTAGAAGCTTTTGCTTGTCCATTACCCTGGGGATAATAGATAGATGACCAATGTTGAATGATCCTGAATTTGGTGCATAACTCTTTCAGGTCCTTGTTCTTGAATTATGCTCTATTGTCAATGATAATGGATGAGGGTACACCATATCTACAAATGATATAGTTTAGTATAAACATAGCCACAAACTTGCCATCTACTATAGTCAGGGGGACTACCTCAACCCATTTAGTAAAGTAGTCTGTAGCGGTGATGATGAACTTATGTCCTCTTGAAGAAGAAGGATGTATTTGACCCACCAAATTAAAGGCCCATTTTTGAAATGGCTAGAAAATGATGAAAGGGATAAGGTCTTTAGCAGGAGCATGGATCAGATTTCTATGAAATTCACACTATTTACAAGCCTTGGCATATTGAAAAACTTCTTTCTCCATATCTGGCTAGTAATAACCAGCTCTAATAAGTTTATGAGATAACATCAAACCACTCAAATGAGACCCACAAATACCTTCATGTACCTCAGCTAATGCACGTTTGGACTTATCAAGTTCTAGACACCTAAGCAGGGTACCATCTAGACCCCATCTATACAAGTCATTTGCTATGATGACATATTGTGAAGCATTACGAATTAGGTGACATTTTTAATTCTAAGTATAGGTTTCTGGAATGATTTGGTCATAGAGGTAGGAATAGATATGGTGGTAGTGGGATGAATCATGTCCAATGACTGAACAGATCATCCTAGATTTAGGAATTTCATAGGCTAGGTAGCGTAATGTCTCCACCAAGAATTCATGTTTGAAGTCATTTTCTATCATCTGTAACATTTTTGCAAGAGTGGCCATAGCGTCAACTACTTTATTATCTGCCCTTGGAATTTTCTGGAAAGAAATGTGTGCAAAATAGTATTTGAGATCATCCACCATTCATTTGTAAGGCACCATCTTGTCATCTTTTGTTTGATAGATATCATTAACTTTATTGATGACTAACTAAGAATCTCCAAAGGCCTTGAGCTCATCCATGCACCATTCAATGGCTATCTTCATATAGTTGATGAGAGCTTCATATTCAACGATGTTGTTTGTGCAGGGAAACAACATTTTATAAGCTTTTGGCAATGATTATATTTGAGGTGTTATGAATATAATACCTGCACCTGATCCTTACTGAGTGAATGATCCATCAAAGAACATGCTCCAAGATTGATGTGTGAGAAGCATGATGGATGTTGGAAATATAGATGCAGTAACTGAGAGGGGGGGTGAATCAATTAACCACAAAAATATTACCACTGATCCCTTAAATATCTTAACAAATTATTTACTGTTCCACTCGGTAAATATACAGAGAAATGCTAAAACTTGATCCTTGAAGTGTGTAATAATTAAACTGTTCTTAAGCATTCATCACTGATTAACTTACATGAATAAAGAAAATAACATAAATGCAAGAGACACCAGATTTACCGTGGAAACCCAATATGGGAAAAACCACCAATGTAACTAGTTACTATTTTTCACTCTTCTGAAGTGATGCCTAGTTAGAAGCCAACTCGGTAAAAGGTTACAAAACACACTGTTAGGTGTGACCTTGTTAGAGGATTTAATCACCCTGCTAGGAGTGGCCTTGTAAGAGGTCTTGAAAAAATTCAATAGAACTGTCACCTTGTTAGAGGATTTACAAAATGGTTGTTAAACCAACTCAGTTAAGAGATTTTGATATCACTGCTACAATTGTAAGAGAGTAACAATGAAATGACCTGAAACTAAATTGCTGAATATAGATCTCTGTTCTGCTTCACTAGATCCTTACTGATCAAATAAATCTTTGCTGCTCCTCAAGGATATCTAACCATCCTTCAAAATTTGCACATACCTTTCTTCAAAATGATTTCTACATGTTGTATATCTTTTATTCACCACTTGACCTTCTATATATATATGCCATTTTAATTAACATTTAGATTGTCAAGTCAGCACTAAAAATTATTATAACAGTCAGCTTGGATAAACAAACTGTAACAACAAAATCCTTTGAAGGGCCGACCTTGCTCGGTAAACATTAATCCTGAAAAGATTTCCTTCGGTGACCGAGTGAACTTGGTAACCATAGCAAATTATGCAACATCCTTCAGAGACCGAGAGAGCTCGGTAACCACTACTTTTCCTTCGATAACCAAGGAGGCTCGGTTAACACTGTTACCCTATCATGTTTCCTTTAGACACCTGAGAGATCTCGGTAGACACTAAAAACTGCCTAACTGATCGAAAGAGCTCGGTAGACACTGAGAACTACTTAGCTAACCAACTGAACTCGGTAGACACTGAGAATGATAATTGATATGACATTTGTGTGACATCAAAGACAACACATAGCTAATCCAAAAATGTCCTTCAGACAATTGTATCCAACAGATGGATTCATCTGGGAATTCAATGTTTAAAGGCTGGTGATCTTTCAGAGGAGCTTCTACCAACTGATCAACAATTGCTTGTCCTTTGATATCTTTTCTTTCTACATATTCAATGTCAAATTCACTGAGTATCATAACCCATTTTTCTAGTCTACCCATGAGGGAAGCCTTGCTCAGTAAGTACTTTAGTGGATCAATTTTTGCAATGAGCCTTGTAGTGTGAGTGAGAATATAATGCCATAATTTTTGTGAAGCAAACACTACTGCTAGACAAGCTTTTTCAATTACAAAATAGTTCATTTCATACAAAACTAGTGTTCTACTGATATAATAAATGACTCTCTCTTTGTTTTTTTGATCATCTTTAGCTAGGAGAGCACCCAAAGATGTGTTCATGGTTGAGATGTATAGTATGAGCAGCTTCCCATGAATAGGGGGAATCAAAATTGGTGGATTAGAAAGATACTATTTAATTTGAGTGAGTCCCTTGTCACATTCTTCATTCCATTCGTAAGTCACACCTTTATGCAAAGTTTTATTGAATGGTTGTGACTTGTTAGCCAACGATGAAACGAAGCATCAAATAGATTGTAGCCTTCCCTGAAGTCCTCTCATCTGATTGATGTTCTTAGGTGGAGGCATGTCCATAATAGCTTGAAATTTCTTATGGTCAACCTCTATGCCTTTAGCTGAAATGATGTAACCCAAGAGTTTCCTAGAAGTGACACCAAATGCACATTTTTTGGGATTAAGTCTGAGACTAAATTATTCCATGTAGTCAAGTATGGGACCTAAATCTGTAAGATGAGTTTTTTGCTACATGCTTTTAGAAAAGTGTCATCCACATAATTTTCCATTGTTTTATGCATCATATCATGGAAAATGGTAGTGACGGCTCTCTGATATGTTGCTCTAGCATTCTTAAGCCCAAAGGGTATGACATTCCAGCAAAAAGTGCCCCAAGCACACATGAAAGTGGTATTTTCTTGATCTTCTAGCACAATTTTTATTTGATTATAGCCATAGAATCCATCCATTAGGGAATACATTTCATAGCCCATTGGCATATCCACTATCATGTCAATATTGGGCAATGGGAAGTCATCTTTTGGACATGCCTTATTTAAAACCTGGAAGTCTATGCACACACGAATGGATTTATCATGTTTGGTGACTGGAACAATATTTGAAATCCACTCTACATAGTCAATAGTCCTTATGAAACTAGACTTAAGAAGCTTTTCAAGGTCTTCTTTGACTAAAAGTTCCATGTGTGGATGCATTTTTTGAAGCTTTTGTTTGACAGGCTTAATAACTGGTGCAATGGAAAAATAGTGCATGATTAGATTGGGGTCCAATCCGGGCATATTAGAGTATGTCCATGCAAATTTTACTTTCTTTCTTTGAAAGAAGCTAGTGAACTCTTCCTTTTCTTTGGCAGATAATGGCTGTGCCAAATGAATAATTTGTGAAGCAACCTCTGTACCCAAATTCACTGGTTGTGCCAGCTCAATCAATACTAATGATCTCTCTTGAAAGTGGCTTGGGAGTGTATCAAGTATCTCATCCTTGGGCATCTCAGAGAAGTTTTCACCCTCAGATACATCTTTTATTTTTACTATTTTTGTCTCTAATACTGCGACAATGTGGATTTCACCATAAGAGCATCTATTTTTTCTTCTTTTAATTTTTTGACTAAGATACTTGATATCTACCTCTGTCATGCTAACAATGCCTTCACTGGTGGAGGACATTATAGGTTCAATTGCATGGAGGTAATAGGCTAGAGTGTATTCATTCTGGAACATTAGGACTTCATTGGATGAGGAAGGGGAGTTCCAGTTTATTAGCTCGAGATTTTTGAGTGAGAGAGAAGTAGTGGCTGGTTCAATTGTGTTCATAGTATAATCATCAAAAGTGAAGATGAGCAAGTCAAGACCTAGAGAGATCTCATCCAAAGGAGCATTTGAATCCCTATGAAACCCCACATCAGAAGTAGAGGACAAGTTAACATAGATGGAATCTAATTCATGTGTCCTAACACTAGACCCTTCACCTATTTCAAGAAGGTTTTCATATACATGAAAAAAATCTATATCTACATAAAAAGTAGCATCATATAGACAGTCAAACTCATACTCATGTGAGTCAGTGACACTTGATATGGGAATTCCATTAGCACTGGCTATTGGCATTAATGGTTTGTTGAAGTTGATCTTTTTCAAACCGCTTTTGGAAAGATGGTGGTATGTATTGTTCACCCTAAAAGCTAACATTGTCAATTTGAGTTTCTCTCCATTGGTCATAAGTGAGTATATGTACTGAAGTAGTCTCATCTGAGTCACTATTAGTCCCTACAAAATGGATAGGTATGATAGAATCATCTAGTTCTGTAAAGAATGCCCCAAGGTTTGGAGGAATAGGATATGGGAAGGTATTCATGTCAGAGTTGTTCTCTGATTTATCAGCTGAAGTAGCACTTTCAGGTTCTGGTTGACATTCTGGTTCTAGTATGAATTTGTTGATCCCTCAATGAAATGGAATTTTCTTGAAGCCTAAACCAGAAGTGTCTTTGGTCCTATGACCCGTGGCTTCAATTGGATTGATCAAGCCATTGTCATTCACTCCTATAGGACCACTCCCTTCATAGCCAGAGCACTTCATAATCTTGAAGGCCTTACTATATGGCTCTTGTTCTAGGCCATGAGTAGGAGTGATTTGTTCAACTATTTATTTTCCTTTGTAAAGCCAAGTTGTGATAGCTCTTTTTTCTTCCTCATCCTCTAGGGGTGTTGTGGCCTTAACAAAGGCACCATCATAAACTATCTAGGGAGAGCTAGTAGGATATTTATTATTCTTAGAATGTCTCCCATAAGAATGTGGAGATGGAGGTAGAGCTCCTAGTGATAGTACAGGTTCAATTTGATATCCCCCCATACATCTATCCTTGAGTTTCAAAGTCTATTCCATTTATTTGAGTTTAGCATCATAGAACTCAATGGACTCTCTATTAGTTGGAACCAAACTATCTATAGATTGCACAAGGGTATTGCAAGAATAGTTTGTGTTGGTAGGCACTATCACTTCTCCTCCATGAAAAGGGAACTTGATGCCTTGGTGATATGTAGATGGAACCGCTTGCATCTCATGGATCCATGGTCTACCCAACAAGATGTTGTAGGCAAGAGGAATGTCAAGAACTTGAAAAGTAACATCTCTCTCAATAGGGCCGACGCAGATTGGTAGCACAACTAGACCTTGGGATTTGCATTATTCTTCATCATAAGCTTTAATAGTAATTTTCTTGTGGGAATATATGCAATCCTCATCATAACCTAGCTGGGTGAGCAACTTAGTAGAACAGATATTGAGGCCAACACCATTGTCAATAAGAACGTGATGGACACACTTGGGACCTATCATGACTTCTATGTACAAAGGAGCATTATATAGATGGATCAGCGAGTGGTCATCTTCTTCAGAAAAGGAAAAATAGTAAGGAGGGGTTAGGTGGCCCACCATAGATTTGAATCAATCGAGATCAAGATCTTTGGGGATGTTTTCCTTGGTGAGGGCTTTATCTAGAATCTTCCCATGAGCAGGCGAGATCTTCAACAACTCAAAAATGGTGATCTAAGCATTGGTCTATTGGAGCTAATCTAAGATGCTATAACTAGCAGTGCTAGGTGTAGGGACCAATTTTGAGGTTTTGTTGGTAGGACTAGCATGAGTCTTATCCACATTTTGTTTTGGAGCAGATACAGGAAGATTGGGACCTTTCAGAACAATTCTTCCACGTGATCGAGTAACATTGACACAATCTTAAGGTTTTTCAGATTTAGATGGATGAGATGTGAAACTATGCAAGATGAAAGGAGTCTTGGGTTTGGGAGCATCACCACTCCCCTTGAAAGTAATCACATCACAATAATCAACTTCAATAGGTTCAATCATGTTGATGACATTATCATTGGTAGTATACATATAGTTAACCTTGGCATTGGTATTCTTAGCTTTGGAAGACTCACCTTGCTTGTGAGGAGGGAAGGGATCCTTAAACACCTAATGATCCAAATTCTTGTTATGGTTGTCCACAACAATGTCACCATTGTCAATTAGATCTTGAACCTTATGTTTTAGCTAGAGACAAGTATAAGTCTTATGACTAATGTTTTGGTGATAGTCATAGTATGCATTGTCATTCCACCAATGAGGTCATGGTTGTGGGTCATAGGGACATTTTTCCAAAGGAGTGAGTATCTAATTCTACACAAGAGTTTTATAAACCACATCAAGTGGTTCTCCCAAGGAAGTGAATTCACGCTTGTGTCAAGATCAGGTCCAAGGTTTATTTCTAGAATACCTTGAAGGTTGCTGATTTTCCGTCATAGGATTTTCAGTAGCTTTGATCACCTGTATGCTAGAAGAGAGATTGAAAATAGACTTAGCAAGCTTCACGATGACATTGTCAACCACTCCATCATTTACAACATCTCTATTTTTGTTGAAAGCCTTTCCTTTATCCGTGTTTGAGGAAAATCCTTGTTTGTTGTCCTTATTCAAATTCAATTCCCCTTTCTTGATCATAAATGCCTCTATCCTCACACCTTGTTTAATCATGCTATCAAAGGTTACAGGACCTTTTAATTGCACTTGGTATCTAAAGTCTGGGACAAGATTTTCCAAAAATATGTCGAGCCTTTCAAACTCTGGTAGCTTGTGAGGACACCTTGTACATAATTGTCTCCACCTTTGGAGAAACATTAGAAAAGGTTCCCTTTATCATTGTTTCAAATTGAAAAGATCTCAGATGTTGACTGAATGCTAAATATTATGCGATTAATGTTGGAGAAACATATTAGCTATCTCATCAAAAGTCTTAATGCAAGTGGGCAATCGAGAAAACCACTCCATAGCTGGTCCACCCAAGCTACGAGGAAAAAGATGCATAAGGTACATTTGGTCATGCATGAATTCCATAGATAGAGTGCCAAACTCTCTCAAGGGGTCTTGGAGATCTATAGTACCCAAGTATTTGTCATATTTAGGTAGCTCTACACCTTTGGGAAAAGGTGGCATGTGAAGACTCCTATCAAATGGGAAAGGAAAAATGGTTTCCATTGTTAATTGTTGTGCTGGTTTGTTCTTGTTCTTTGCAAGTTGGCTAATCTGATCTTGCATGTCTTGGACCATCTTTTGCAACTTAGCGGTCTCAATTTCTTCTTCTTTGGCCACAAGCATTTCAACTTGATAGTCTGAGGGTAATTTGGCCCCTTGTTTGGCCAGCTCAAGAAAGTATTTTTCCTTCTCATCTAGAAGGAGGATCTCCATCATCTTGATAAGACCCTTGTTTTATTTTGTAGCATCTATGTAATTTTGAGTTATTGCATCATCACCATCATTGCCAAGAATCTCATAAATGCTTGGGACTTGATCTTGACTCTGATCATAAGGAGGAGGATGATAGTGATATATTGGTTGACCACCTTGAGCTTTGTTTTGAGCTTGGTGCATATTCTAATCATTTTTGGATTGATCTTAACATTGATCATTTCGAGGTTGAGCATGATGTTGGTCATTGGAAAATTGACCATGATGCTGATTATTTTGAGATTGGTCATGAGTTTGGTTGTATTTGCTTGGTTGGAAGTCAAATGGATCTCCCATCTTGTCAATGTAGGAATGTGCAGCAAATGAAGATTCGATAAAATGATATGAATAATGCTAAAAGGGCATAGCTAAGGTAAATTTTGGTGCATGAATAGGATCAAGAGGGTCAACAAGTTCAAATGAGTCGATATCTTCAATGGGATCAATAGATTCAATAATAGGACTAGTTTGAGGGAGTGGTCTTCCAAAGTTATAAAACAATGAGTTGTCCTATTCTTGAAATGAGAAATCAATTTGTGCTTGAAACAATAGATTAAAACACTCTTGGAACACTGGAGTTGATCATTGAGATGGCCTATCTTTCAAAGTACTCAATGAAGAACTTGAGGATCCCTCACAATATTCATATTGCATAACAAGTTCGGGGCAACTTGTTTCCTAATTATGAGATCTGCCTCTACCTTGTTCAATACCAAGAATGGGGTAAGTGTTGCAACTTCTAGTCATAACAGTCATAGATAAAGATTTAAGTATTGAGAGAGGACTTGGGATAATGCTAAAACTCTATCTCTAGGAATAACGAAAAAGAGATAAAGGATAGAACAACCAAGATGTGAGATGCACCCAACATTAATCATCAAGAGAATGGATAGAACAAATGAGATAAGACTATCATGACATGAGGTACAAAAGCACAAAAGATGAGGTAATAAAAACAAGGAGACAATCATGAGTTTAAGAAAAATTGATTAGTTCGTAGCTTGAGACACTCAGTTTTAGAGAATGGACAATAGGAAAATAGGCAAACAGACCTCGGACAAAAATTAGATTAGGTAAAAAGTTGACCAGTCAATGGGAATAAGCTCACTATTTTTGAAATCTAGGTACAGGTTCATGTGAGAGTGCTAGGTCACATGAGAGAATGCCAAACTTCGCATGAGGAAATGCTCTAAAAAATGAAATTTTGCATGGGAAAGAACCAAAGTTCTATAGTTTGACATAGTTTTTGAGGTAAAAAGTCAAGTTCTGAGACATAGCCTAAACTGTTCTCTGACACAATTCTAGTTTTTAGACAGTTTGAAGGACAGTTTAATCAACAATCTCAGTTTGAAGGTTCCAAGCATTCGTTTACAAGCCTGAAGTTTTGATCAAGCAGTGGTGACACAAGAAGTAGTCGTAAATAGTTCAACCAAGGACAAAGAAACTTGGTAGAATCATGGGAGTCTTTGTTTAATCATGATGGAAAAGTTTAAGCCTTGATAAAAAACACATAGTTATCCCTACAAAAACAAATGGTGAGAAGACAAAACCTTTGCCTCACTGCTTATGTGCATGCATTCACCTCACACAGTCGTGTCACCCCCTAGAGGGCACCCATGTTTTTGGTGTTTCTAAGGACTTGATAATATATGTTCAAAGGTTACTCTTGAAGTAGGGGCTAGTTTCATATACCACCTTCAAACATCCAGGTGCATGCCTATGGTGAGAATCTATGGGAGAGATTCTTCCCCCTCCCTATGCAAAGATTATGTCTCCTTTTAGAGGTGATCTAGGTAGGCAGCTAACTAAGGAAAGTTTTTAGTGGGCTTCCATTCACACTAACCTTTAGTTTCCTGATACAGGGCTAGGGCCTTGTAGCTACACCAACACCTGAAAGTCATACACCCCCACAAGCAGGGCTAGGAGCGGTGCCACTCAGTACAATAGATAGAGCCTTCTCAAGATGATAGTAAAAATCAAGAGAAGGAAGTTAAAATGGCTTTGGAGTCTTTAGACTCAACAAATATTTCTTTATTATAGTGAGGTGGAATCACTAGCAATAGGTGTGTACTCACTTGGGTCGTTCCTGAAGGTTCAACTTTCGACAGGCCCTCTAAAGGTGACACAACTTGGCTTGGATTTGAGGGTTGGATTTTTTGATTCTCTCAAAGAGATAAGAGCATACTTCTCCACCTCTTCACCTTACCCAAACATATCAAGCATATTCATCACTAAGTTAGTTTCACTCCACCAAATCCACAAGCTTTTGGGTTTTTGGTTCTCTCAAAGAGAGAAGAGCATAATCCCCTAACAAGTAGATGTGCTAAAGATTCACTACCTTGCTTTGCTTCCCTAGGTATCCATCATTCTAGCAACATATGGGTCTCAGTTTCATCCATGGGCATCACTTCCATGTAATGAAGATCCTATTCCCCTACTTTGCTATCAAAACCCTTAATAAATTTTAACAAAGCCCTAGTTATACTATGTGAATGAAAAATAGTAAACAAACACAACATTTTTAGAATATCTTCGACAACCATCCTACAAGAAAACCATTAGCAAGTTTGTATGATCTTTGACAAGCAACCTGTAGACCACTGTTACACTATAGCAGAAATCAGAAATATGAAATCAACAACAGAAAGTAAATGTTAGGAAAAAATAACAGTAAATTGCAGAATCTAGAAAATTTAATGACTGATAAAAAAACTTCGTGTGAGAAAGTACTGCATTGCACACAAGAAAATGAAAGGACTTGCAGGAGAAAGTGTTTCTTCATGCGAGAGAATGCTACGAGGAGAAAAAATTCATGTGGCACACTCTGAAATTTCATGCAAAATTTTGTACATAGTGAATTATGGATGCATGGTAGAGTTCAAATTCCTTATTAGAAAATTTTTGAGAGTGAGGTCAGAAATGATTTTTCTGCACCACGGTGGGTGCCAGAATGTTTATAGCTGAATGTGGACCTCTAATCCAGCCATAGACACAACATATTCATTGCTCAATCATCAAATCATGAAGATGAGTATGAATTACTCGATTCGCAAGATTTTATGGATTCAACCTGTTGCGTCCTAATTAGTCAAGGTGTTTGAATTGCTCTCAGAATGATTTTTGAAGGATTTTTGAAAGCTTGAAAGATAAAAAAAAATTTGCAATTAATTTAGAATGAGGATGCAATTAATATAAGAAATGAAAAATGCAAATTTAATCTAGGAACTTGAAAGAGATATGAGAATTAACCTATCAATGAATAAGAAAACTAACTTAATATGCAAATGCAATTAACTAGATATGTAAATTAATCTAATTATGCAATAAAAAAACTTGAAAGCATGAAAATTTAGACTAAATTTCACTATAGTTTTGATACTCTCACAATTGCCTCCTCAAAATGATAAAATGAGGTTCATAATATAGACAAGCCCAGAGGAAGGATGAAGAGTTTCTTGAAATGAAACGACTGACTCTTCATTTCCAATTGGGACAAATATTGAAGGATTATTTAATTAAAAGAATGAATTATTGCCACATATGGGTGACCCTTCAAATAATTTGAATTGTTAAATCCAAATAAAGGTAATTCATTCAAATAACCAAATAATATTAATTCCATTTATGTGTATTAGCTAAAGGGGGTGGGTTTAATTTAATTTAAAGCACTTAGGACTTTATAATTAAATTAATTTATCATAGAGATTATTTAGCTAATAAAGTTGAATACTTAGCAATTAATTATAATGTAAGATTAATGCAATTTAGGGTTTTTTCAATTCACACCAAGTCAAATTAAGTCAGGTAGGAGACAGAAAATTGCCTAGTAAAATAGGACTTTAATGATATAAAATTGAAGAAAGTGCACCAAAATTGATTGAAATTATAAGGTGCCAATTTTGAGGTATTACATTTACCCCTCTTTGAATTGATGTGTGAGTAGCACATTGATTCAAAGAATAGTCCTGATGAAGGGTGCTCCCCTTAATACCACAAACACATAATAGAAATAGAGAAACAACAACAATATGCAAGAACATAAAATTGGCTTCTTATTATCTCCACAAATGTGGAATTACAAACTTTCAGAATTACAATATGCAAAGCCACATGGGCATTCCCTTACAATATTCTATAGAAAAAAGCCTCGAATCAATACCTAGATGTACTACCCAAAACTGCCCTAGACAACACTACAGGCCTTCTTTATATAGGCATTTTCCACCACCTGAGAAGGTTCCAGAAATTTAGCCCTTAGGGCCGACCAAACTTAGAATTGTTTTATTTTTTAATTTATTACATCAGAGTCAGCTCAAAATAAATTTTGAAACCTAAACAAAAATTTTGAAGGAAACTTATTTTCCACCATTTTAGGTGACCTGACTTCCGGACACCATAAGTCATCACTAGTTGACCTGATGGACTATTATAACCCCATTTCAAAAAGGCCACGAAGCGTTCTACAGGCTTGACTCACGCAAGTGCCTATCACCCCAAATTTTTGACCTCATCCAAGGCCTCTAAAGCCTTTGAAACTGAGTTCAAAGTTTCTGTACCCTGCTGCCAATATTGAAAATCTTCAATATCTTCAAAACTAGGCCTGATCTAGCCATGAAACTTTACTAGCAGGCTGATATGACTGAGATGAACCTCCACATGTAAAATCAGAACATTTTGAGATTGTATGACCAACTTACTAAAAATAGAAATTTTTCATAAATAGCAGCTCTGCACAAGATAGCCCTTATTGAATATAAAAACATAAATATTTTTGGGTGATGCAAGATTGCTTTTACACCCAGGATGCTCCTGCATCAGACACCCGAGGTAATTTGAGATGTGACCCCATCACATCTCAAGTGTGTAGAGGAAAACCAAGATAGTTAACCTCCTCCTTTGTCAACCATGATGAATCTTCAACAAGTCATCCTTTCCACTTGACCAGATATTATTCATATGTCATGTTCCTTGTGCTTCTGCCAACATGACTATCCAGTATATCCTCAATCTCTTTGGTATTTGAACTAGTTGCTGGAATACTCCATTGTGCTATTGTGATCTCATCTTCAACACCTCCCTCATGATACTCTGTCAGATCTAAAATGTTAAACACTGGTGAAATATTTAGTCCAGTAGGCAAGTCTACTTCATATGCATTTCTTGAATTATTCTTCTTCAGTATTTTACATGGTCCGAACTTCTTTATTTTCAATTTTTTATATGTACCAACTAGAAATCGCTCCTTTCACAAATGAACCATGACTTCATCTCCAACCTAAAATTCCTTATGCCTCATTTTCACATCTACCTTAGCCTTATACTGTGCATTCATCTTGGTAATATGCTTCCTCACCTCCTCATGGATATTCTTCAAGTGTTCTACAAAATCCTCAGCTTCAACACTACTTATTTCTCCTTTATCTATTTTTCCCAACTCAGATACATTTCTTGGACTACTCCCATATACAATCTGGAATTGTGATTTACCGGTGCTCTTGTTGACAAAATTATTATATGCAAATTTTGCCTGTGGTAAAATCAAATCCCATCTTGTTGGCTTATCTCCAACCAAACATCTCAGAAAATTTCCCAAAATCCTATTCACCACCTCTGTCTGTCCATCAGTCTGTGGATGATGTGATGAACTAAACTTCAAATCTATCTCCAACTTCTTCCATAATGTACACCAGAAATATCCAATGAACTTGGTGTCCCTATCTGAAACTATACTCTTTGGTAAACCATGTAGTCTCACCACTTCTCTAAAAAATAATTTTGCTACATGAACAACATCATTAGTCTTCTTGCAGAGAATAAAATGTGTCATCTTTGAAAATCTATCAACTACCACAAAAAATTAAATCATGTGCCCGCTGTGTTCTTGGTAAACCAAGAACAAAGTCCATACTAATATCCTCCCAAGGCTTCTTTGGTATAGGTAATGGTTGATATAACCCTGTATTTTGCTTTACTCTCTTTGCCATCTGGCATACTTGACAGCTCTATACAAACTTCTTGACATCTTGCTACAACTGTGGCCAATAATAATTCTCACTAACCAAAGAAAGGGTTTTATCATGACCAAAATGTCTAGCCAATCCTCCGCTATGCTTGTCCTTGATGTGATTCTCCCTCATAGAATTTTGTGGAATGTACAACTGACTCCCTCTGAATAGCATATCATCCTGGATGATAAAATCTAGCCACTTCATTCTATCTAGAGTAACAGGTTCTTTACAAGCATTCCAAGCTTCATGAAAATCAAGATCCTCTGGGTACAAATTCTTGAGTTCCTTGAACCAAACCACTTCAATCTACATTTTTTTCAACAATATTTTCCTTTGGCTAAGAGCATATGCAACCCTGTTAGACTTTCTACTCTTGTGTTTCAAAACAAATGTATAACTCTACAAAAACTCAACCCATTTCAAATGCCTTTGATTGAACATTCCTTGACTATTCAAATATTACAAAGCTTGATGATCAGTATACAAAACAAACTCCTTAGGAAGTAGATAGTGTCTCCACTTCTTCAATGCTTAAACTATAGCATAAAATTCCTAATCATAAACAGAACACTTTGTCTTGGCATCATTTAACTTCTCACTAAAATAAGCAACAGGTTTACCTTCTTGGCTCATAACAGCTCCTATTGCAGTACCACTAGCATCATAGTCTACTTGAAACACCTTATTAAAATCTGGAAGTGATAAAATAGGTTGTTCTATAACTTTTTGTTTCAATAATTGAAAACTCTTTTCTGCCCCATTAGTCCACTTAAACTCTTTTCTATCCCCTCTCATTATTTTAGTCAAAGGACCACAAATACTACTAATTTTTTTGATAAACTTTCTATAAAAACTAGCTAGACCATGAAAAAATCTTACCTTAGTAGCACTCCTTGGAGTAGGCCATTCAAGGATAGCTTGTACCTTTTCTGGGTCCATTTTTAGACCTTCTGTTGAAACTATAAATCCCAAATACACTAACTCTTTCTTCACAAAACTACACTTCTTCAAATTAATAAACAATTTCTCATCTCTTAACTTCTCAAACACCATGTGAATATGCATCATATGCTCTTCCAATGTCTTGCTAAAGATCAAAATATCATCTAGGTACAAAATGGCAAACTTACCTAGAAATTATTTCAAAACCTCGTTCATGAGCCGCATGAAAGTGCTCGGTGCATTGGTTAGCCCAAAAGGCATGACTAACCACTCATATAGTCTTTCCTTTGTCTTGAAGGTAGTCTTCCATTCATCTCCTTCTCTGATCTGAATCTAATGATATCCACTCTTTAGATCTATCTTTGAGAAATGCACAGCTCCACTCAAACAATCCATAATATCATCCATTCGTGGCAATGGAAACCTATACTTGATTGTGATCTTATTTATTTCTCTAAAATCTATACACATCCTCCATTCTCCATTCTTCTTTGGTGCTAATACTGCTGGTACAACACATGGACTCAAGCTCTCCTAAATCAACTCCTTCTAGAATAACTCATGTACTTGTCTATTTAGCTCTGCAATTTATGTTGGTGTCATTCTATGTGCTGCCTTGTTTGGGAAATTGGCTCCTGGAATGAAATCCATCTAATGACTGATCTTCCTTACTGATGGTAATCCATCAGGTACATTATTAGATACAATACCCTGAAACTCATTCAACAAATCTGCAACCTCTATAGGTACATCCTCTACTTCCTCTTTATGAGCTTTTGGAATTAAAGAAAAACACACATTCTCATGCCTCATACCATCTAGGAATTTCTTTCCATCAACAAAAGTTATTCTTGCATTACCACATACCTTTTCTTTGGCCTCCTTCAATGGCTTTAGCTTATGTCACACTCCATCCTTTGTCAGGGAATAGGTATTCGCACGACCATCATGTATAGCACATCTATCAAACTACCACAGCCTACCCAACAATATGTGACATGCATCCATAGGTATGATATCACATAATACCTCATCATGGTACCCACCAATCTTGAACTTTACTAGGCACTGTTCACTGACCATGACATTATGGTCATGCTGGACCTAGGCAATCTGATATGGATGTGGGTGGTTCTATCTCTTGAGCTTCAAATTTTTCACCATCTCTTTTGACACCAAATTTTTAGTGCTTCCACTATCAATAATCACATCACAACATTTACCCTCACATTTGCATCTAGTGCGAAATAGGCTCCTCCTTTGTTCAGGTTCATTCTCACCACATAGCAAGACTCTTCTATTAATCAACATTCCTCCTCTTTCAGCATCTTCAAAATTTGAGGATCTGGCATCTTCATCTGCATGTGCCACTCTAGCCTCACCTTCATTCCTCCTATCTATCCCGCCTTGGTGTTGAGGACATTCAAATGCCCTATGACCTTCTTCTCCACAGTGAAAATATGTTCCATGGAAGCCTCCTCTTCCTAAACCTTGTCCTCTTCCTCTTCCTCTCTGATCTCTATTGTTCTGATCTTGAAAATGATTGGAATTGTTCCCTCCCTAATTTTGACTTCTACTAGCCTCATCCTTCTTTTTTGGATCTTCATTTTGGCCTCCATATGACCATACACCAGATCATCCACCATGACCTCTTCCATTTTGTCTGCTCTCGAACTTCTTGTTTAGTTTTTCCTCTACTTTTAGGGAAAAATGGTATGCCTCTTCAATACTATTCATTCAAACTAGATTCAGCTCCTCCTGAATGTTTGGCCTTAACCCATTAAGCTAATGAGAAGATTTATCCTTGTCAACTTCTACATGGCCTGTTCTGATGAGGATTCGATAGAACTCCTCTATATACTCCTGAACAAATCTTCCTACCTGCTTCAAACTTTGCATCTTCTTTAGTAGATCAAGCTCATAATCAATAGGAATGAACTGTCACTTCAATTTATCCACCATTTGATCCCATCTTGTGATTTTATCTTTCCCTCTTCTATTTTGCTCCAATTGAATCTCTTGCCACCAGATCTTCACACGACCTTTCAGTCTGGCCTTTGTGAATTTGACCCTATCAAGATCCTCAATATCTTCATACTCAAAATATTCTTCACATTCATTGATCTAGTCGATCAACTCCTCTGGGTTAAGATTTCCTAAAAATGCAGGAACCTCAATCTTAGGTCTTTTTTCAATCTTGGAAATGGCCCGAAAAAGTCTTTCTTCCTCCTGGTTCACAACTTTGACTTCTCCTTCTTGATCTTCTTCTTCGGCTTCATCCTCACTTTTGTCTCTAACATTAAGATTCATTCCTCTATGAATCCACTCTTGCAATGCTCACACTTTTCTATGGAGCGCTCTAACCTCAGGTGTTACAACACTAGCTCTTCTGCCATGTTCCCTTTGTGGAGGCATTTTCGTGATGTGCACTAAAACCCTAACGATAGTCCTGTTGCAAACTGCCTCATAGTCGGCGATCTATTTACACACTCAAGAACTCCTACTCTAATACCACTTGATGAAGGGTGCTCCCCTTAATACCACAAACACATAATATAAATAGAGAAACAACAAAAATATGCAAGAATAGAAAATTGGTTTCTTATTATCTCCACAAATGTGGAATTACAAACTTTCAGAATTACAATATTCAAAGCCACATGGGCATTCCTTTACAATATTCTATAGGACAAAGCCTCGAATCAATACTGAGATCTACTACCCAGAACTACCCTAGACAACACTACGAGCCTTCTTTATATAGGCATTTTCCACCCCACGAGAACGTTCTAGAAATTTAGCCCTTAGGGCCAACCAAACTTAGAATTATTTTATTTTTTAATTTATTACATCAGAGTCAACTCAAAATAAATTTTGAAACTTGAAATTTTTTTTTGGAGGAAAATTATTTTCTGCCATTTCAGGTGACCCAACTTCTGGAGACCATAAGTCATCACTAGTTGACCTGATGGACTATTATAACCCCATTTCGAAAAGGCCATGAAGTTCTCTACAAGCTTGACTAATGCAAGGGCTTATCACTGAAATTTTTGACCTCATCCGGGGCCTCTAAAGCCTTCAAAACTGAGTTCAAAGTTTCTGTACCCTGCTGCCAATATCAAAAATCTTTAATATCTTCAAAACTAGGCCTAATCTAGCCATGAAACTTTATTGGTAGGCAGATATCACTGAGATGAACCTCCACATGTAAAATCAGAACATTCTGAGATCATGTGACCAACTTACTAAATATAGCAAATTTCCATAAATAGTAGCTCTGTACAAGATAGCCCTTATTGAATACAAAAACAAAAATATTTTTGGGTGATGCAAGATTGCTCTTACACCTAGGATGCTCCTGCATCAAGTCTGATGTGTCAGATGATGAGCATTTCAAAAGTCAAGGTTAGGATGCCAAGACACTGATCAAATCAAATTGCAGAACCAACTCCAGAATGAAGCATAATCCTTCGAAGTCTAAGTTAGATTGCAAAGACAACGGTCTAATGACAACTTGAGAGGAGACTAGAATCAGGGTTAGATTGCCCCAATGCCCATTGATCAAATGATGATAGATGCAAATTTAGGACTAATCTCCAGAATCAGGGTTAGATTTCCCCAATAGGAAGCTTAGCCTAGTCAAATAAATTCAGGTAGGATAGAGAAAACTTCCTAGTAAAATAGGACTTTAATGATGTAAAATTGAAGAAAGTGCACCAAAATTGATTTAAATTATAAGGTGCTAATTTTGGGGTATTACAATTGCCAAGGTCTACGAAGCAATATATGATAACTATTCATATCCACAATGTTACATAAAACAAGATCCTTGTACTGGCCAATCTGAACATCAATGAAGCACTCTTCACTTACTTCTAAAGCATGATCATCTTGCAACCAACCAATCCTATAAGGATGTGGATGTTTCATTCTATTCAAACCAAGTTTCTGAACCATGTGCTCAATAACAAGGTTATCATTACTACCACTATCAACAATAACATCACAAAGTTTACCTCCAGACTTGCATCAAGTCCTGAACAAATTACATCTCTTACAAGGCTCCTTCTTTGTACGGAGAAATGTTCATCGAAGCAACAAGTTCTCTGATTTAGGTTCATTTTGAATGTTCTCATTCACCACAATAGTTCATCAGTCACCAAGCTTCTTTTGTGTACACTCAATAAAATGGTGTCCTTCCTCTCTATAGTTATAGCAAGTAACCTTAAAGATAACTCTTCATGTCTTCTTCTTTAGTTCCATGGGATTCTATTCATCTTCTATATTAGTCAGTTTATCCCTCACTGAGTGATGAATTTTCTCCTTCCCTTGGGAGTTACCATGTTGTTTCCTCTTCAACTTATCTTCTCACTTCAGAGCATACTGATAAGCATCTTCAATATAATCAATCTTTAGCATACCAAGCTCATCATGAATATTAAATCTCAGACCATTCACATACTGAGCTACCTTTTCCTTACCAATTTCTCTATGTCCATACCGAATAGTAAGCTTGTAGAACTCCTCGGTATAATCTTCAACAAAAAAATCCTTCTACTTCAAATTCTACAACTTCTTAAACAATTCAAGCTCATAGTCAACAGGTATGAACATAGCTTTCAACTTAGTCACCATCAACCTCCACTAATTGATCTTCATTTCACCTTCATCTTCTCTATCTCTTTGTAGTTCTTTCCACCAAAGAGTAGCATGTCCTTTCAACTTTGTCTGTGCCGATCTCACCTGAAGAGGACCTTCAATTTCTTCTAGCTCAAAGAAATCTTCAAGTTCACCAATCCAGTCAATCAAGTTGACAGGTTTCAAGGTACCAGAGAAAGTAGAAACTTCCATTCAGTAACTATTACTTAACTAAGGTTCAGATCTATGCAACCAAGTAGTTTTGTCTTCACTAGATCTGTCCCTCTAGTCATCGCCACCAGATCCAACAGCTTAAAATTCTTCAGTAGCTTCTTCATAACCATCCTCAATACCAACATTGCAAGGTATACCAGTGATAGCTCTCATGATCTCAGTGAATGTCATTTTTCATCAGTTCCATCTCAGATCTAAAATCTGATTTCACCTTCTCTGTAATCTAGGATTCCACATTATTACAGAGATCCACAATTAATCTAGGGTCCAATATTCTCGGTGGCATCCTTAATGATAAGAGAAACCCTTTGCAACAAACCCTACAGCGACCACCTTGTGACAATCTTCAAGTTGTATGCAAGTTAAATCTCAACCTCCAACCTTACACAAACAACTAGGGCAAGATTCCACAAGTTCAATGCCACAGATCTACAACTAAGATTACACAATCTCTTCACCAACAAGATCAATTTTGTAGGATCAACCCTTACAAGATCAATCTTCACTCCACAAGATCAACTCTACTCTGATACCACCTAACATAGCCAAGGGATGGTGGACTCAATTAAGGATAGTCAAAACTTTACAACTTCAGAATTGCACAATGAAAAACTCAATAATAATAATTGTTTCAAAGTAATTTGCATTAACATACCCGATTGTAAGGCCTTCCAGGTTAGGGGCAATTATAATTAGAAACAATTCTACAAGATCAATGATCTAATACAATCAACTAGTTCAGTTCTAACAACAATCAACAGCTGATGGAAACCCTAAGGAAGATCTAAACTTGAGCTCACAAGACTCTAAGAAATCTCCTTGTCTCCAAGTGTGCAAACCACTAGCTCTGCAACTACAAACTAGCAGATAAAAATTTGATCTGCAAGATCATGCAAGATCTTTTCCACAACTTCACCAACTCCAACTTTAGCACATCCAAACTAATGTTTGATCTGATGATTATGATGATGATCTCCTCTTGATGATCCTAAACAACTATCCAAACACCCCTTAAATACTAATCATTAGCCACAAGTCAGCTGGATGAAACCATTAAATCCCCCTAACAATTATTAAATACAATACAAGTCAGCTTCCAAATTGCCTTACAAACATTTAATACATCATGTTGACCTCTAGATCCACTTAGGAGAATCCAAGAAAAGATAAAAAAAATAAATGCACCAAGTCAGCCCAAAAAATCACATAGAACTCCAGTCGGTAAACCAGAACTACCGAGCAATAGTGAAATAACTGAGCATTCCAAGCATTGTCGAGCACCTATGTCGACCGAGCACCAAAGGCATTGTTGACTAAAACTTTCACCGAGTGCCATAGATTAACAAGTTCCTTCAGTGACTGAGCTTCCTTCAATAATCGAGACCATTGATTAAGGCTGCAACCAAGTAACATTGACCAAATAACAAACCACCCATGTAGTTTCACCGAGGACCAAGAATGCCTCTACATCAATTTCTCAAATTGAACCTAAATCTACTGATGAAGGTTGTAAAGATGAAAATTATATTAAAGCAATGAAGGAAGAACTAGATCAAATTTAAAAGAGCAAGACTTGGGAGTTGGTCCCTATACCAAAAGATAAAAATATTATAGGAACTAGATGGGTATTCAAGAACAAGATGAATGAAGAAGGAGAGGTTGTAAGGAAAAAAGAAAGATTGGTATGTAAAGGTTACTCACAAAAAGAAGGAATTGATTATGAAGAGACTTTTGCACCTGTTACAAGAATTGAAGTAGTAAGAATGTTTTTGGCTTATGCAACTTATAAAAAATTCAAAGTCTATCAGATGAATGTAAAGTCAACATTTATGAATGGAAAATTAGAAGAAGTAGTCTACATTGAGAAGCCTAAAGGTTTTCCCTTGAATCATGAAGGATACATGGCATGTAAACTGAACAAAGCTTTATATGGACTGAAACAAGCACATAGAACTTGGTATGCAAGACTAGATAAGTATTTGATAAAATTAATATTTTTTAAAGGCACAAGAGATAGTAATTTATATCTTAAAGAGATTGAAAATGGTTTATTGATTGTGGTTATCTTTTTTTATGATATTATCTTTGGAGGAGAATATGATGTAGATTGTTGCATCAGTCCAGTGGTATATGAGCTCTATCTTTTCTGGACTAGATGTTGGTACTTCCTCTATGGGGGAGTATGTGTGTTTTGAGCTGAGTCATGAAGGACTCTAGTGAATGTATTTTCTAAAAAGTGTCTTTTGACATTGAGGTTTTTGATTGACATGTTGATTTTTGTCATTGATGTCAACGGGGGAGAATGATACATAAAAATCATCTATTGAAAAGAACAAAAAAGTTAAAAAAATAGAGAAAAAAAAAAGAATAAAAAGAGGGAGAAGGATACAAAAAGAGGATTAAAATATTTTTTGGGGAGAAGAATACAATATAAAATGAAAAAACTTTAGAGATTTGATTGATGAAGAGGAATTGAAAAGATTGACTGATTTGATTGATGAATAGAATTCAAAAATAATTCAGAATAGTAGCATTGCAGTTTGGTATTTATGGAACTTGGATATTTTTTTTTATCTATGTTGCCATCAATTCCAATGGGGGAGATTGTTATGAATGAATTCTGAATATGTCATATGTGTGAGCATTTGGAGTCATTCTATAGAAGTTTCATGTTGCATTCATGACTATGGTTGTCATTGATGTCAACACAATGATATACTGGAGATTAGCAGAGAAGCAAACAATGTTTGAATTAGCACATGTGGAGTATTACAGATCAAGCTATGTGGAGTTAAGGAATTAATCTATATTGTGTCCTGATATCATGGTCAAGTGTGCATATGGAAATTCAATTATTCATGATAGTTATGTGTAATTTAGTAGTAGTATTCGGGTAGTGTTCCTAAGAAGCAGCTTGTAGTAACTGGATGATATCTCCTAATTGGGATAGAATATAGGCATGCAAAGTTGTATAGTTAATGAAGACATTGTGGTAGTGATGTGGATGTGACATCATGGTCATAGGTCACATGAATGAATAATTATTTTTATTGGAAGGTGATAGTTTTATGTAATTGTGGAATATTATGTAACGTCTGAAGGTTTATATTTTGTAATTGGTTAAAACCTTGTTGGATGAATCGTTTGTAATTATTTGAGTGTGCTATAAAGGAAGGATTGTTTTCCTTTATTATCATGTAAGGAATGAATATGAATTGTAGAATTGTGCAATATATGTTGTAAGAGGATATGCGAATTGTAGAGATCTAGTATTGAGATCTGGGGTGGCAATTGGTGCTATTTGGCAAAGATAGAGGAGCAAAGATAAGTTGCTAAGATTAGTAATTATTGGTATTATTCTATTTGGATAATATAGAGATCATTTGGATAGTGTGTCAATGATCTTTCCCTTGAAGTTGTTTGGACAATGGGTCTTTCTATCTTCCATAACTCTTAACCAAGTTAGAATCTTTTAACAGAGATTCAAAGTCTCCTAACAGAGACTCATATGTATTGATTGTATTTCATAAGGCTCCTAACAGATTCCATCCTCTCACAAGGAATTTTCATATTGGTAAATCTTTTGTGGGCATCATTCCCACCAGAGTTTACTCTCTAATCAAGAGGTTCCCTAGTCAACATATTTTGTGTTATTGTGCATGTTTATCTTTCCATGGTTGTTGCTTATATTGATTACATGGCTGAAATCTTTTAATGGTGGTAAAAGTTGTATTTATCTGATAAATGATCCACCCCCTTTCTTAGTTATCTTGGTGGAATTTACTTTCTAATAACTTATAGGGAGAAGTCAGAGAAAGTTATAGAAGAACAAGGAAAGGTAACAAGGAAAAGGAAAATCAGTAAAATTGTGGAAGACATCACTACAAAGGTAGGAATTACTCAGGAGCAGTTGAAGAATATAAGAACTAAGATGTATAAAGCATCTTCTAGCATGGCTATTGACACACCTATCCCTTTTGAGATAGAGAAGATAGTTAATCCTACACAAGAGGAGAAAGCATAAGAAGTTATGCCTGTGAACATTCCTGGAAGATCTACAACATCTACTCAGAAGAGAAGTCCAAAGGAAAAAGAGGAAGAAGTTGAAAAGAAGAAGAAAGAAGAGAAGGTAACTAAGAAAGAAGAGGAAAAAGTAGTGTGATAGATGCAAACCTAGTCTATTTTGAAAGGTGTAGACATGTCAAACATTAGCCTAAATAACATATACCTAACAAAAACAAACAGTAATTCACAAAGTCATTCAGATTGAGCTTAAATAGAAAGTGCCTATGCACTTTTTTATTTTCTCAAATAAAAGGAATGTGGGTATGCTCTCAAAGCACCTGGAGCATGTTCCTAATGCATGTTTGGAGGGATTGAGATTCATGAGAACCCCATAAGTGGCACAATATTGGGTAGAACACCCAAAATTGCCCCTATGGCCTCAAGAATTTAGATTTATGCAACTAATATGATTAAGTAGATTTTAAGCCCAAAATAGATGTGGAAATGATCCATAAATAGGAATCAAACCAAGTTAATCCATTAGTTCTATGCTCGGATATGAGTTAAGAAAGCTTGAAAATCTATTAATTAGGAATGATTATGCTAAAAGCTAGAACTAATTTAACATGATAACAATGTTATTAATTGAAAGTGAATTAGTGCTTTTCTCTTAGAAATGAGGAGTATTTATAGGATTTTGGAAGGGGTTGGGTTAAGAGGTTGAGTCAGGGTTTGGGGTAAGGTTAGGGGTTGAGTTTGGGTCAAAGATAAGGATTGACTTCTTCTAGAAGAGTCTAGGGTTTTTGGATGAGGATGAAGACTTTCTAGAAGAGTCTAGGACTTTCTAGGATAAATAGTAATTTAGGAAATAAATAAAAGTTTATTTATTTCAAAGGTTTTGGGTTTTGAGGACATTTATTAAATAGATTTAATAAATATGAGGATTTAATATTTAAACTTATTTAAATATTTTTGAGTTGGGATCAGGCTTAGGAAATGAGTAAATCCTCCTTTAATTAAAATTAAAGTGAAATTAGGAGATTCTAGAAGAGGTTAGTGATCTTTAACATATTTCTAAGGTTTTGGGTAAAAATAAATAAATAATTTTTTTGGTAAATTTATTAATGAAATAATTAATAAATGGGGAAAAGGTGTTTAAATAAGATTTAAACATTTTTGAGAGGGATTTCTTAATTAAATGTTTTTAATTAAGATAAAGGGATTTAATGACATAAAAATAAATAAATTAATTAAATAAATAAATAATTAACAAATGATGATGTCATCAGGGTTTTTAGAAAAATAAAAATACTTTTATTTTCTAAGGATTTTTTGGTGTCTAAATTTTGCCCCTCTTTGATGCGATGCTGTAAGTGGCGTGGCATCAAATACAAGAAAATAAGATGCCCTAGCTAGAATTTGGAGGAATAAGGTGTTGTGCCCCCTCGAGAAAATAACACAAAGAGGAAAATTTGTGGAATTTTCTTGAAATAAAATAAAAAGAAAGGATGAAAGGAAGAAGGGAGGATAAATAACCAAGCTTCCAAGAGAAAAGATCAGTGAATGCAAGATGAGATGGAATGCAAAATGGAGGATGCAGCTATATGAAGATGAAAGATGCAAGATTAATCTATATGATGCAAAATGGGGGATTTCGGGAGCTCCAGGTGCAAATGTGGAGAGCATAACCTAGTTTAATATAGAAACAGTAGAGACCTACCAAGGATACTAGGATCATGAGGGTTTGTCACTAGCATTGCATAGGACTGACAGTAAAAAGACATGCAGGGTTGCCCCAATATCACACAATTTCCCGAGAGGAGGCATGGTAGAAATGATGCTAGAGAAACCAAAAACAAACAATATTTCCCAAGTGCACCATGTAACCCAAAAGATCACATGTGAACCGTGCAAGGGTCACATCTGTAAGGAAACAAAGGTGCGGAAACAACTTCCTATACTAATCTCTAAAGGAAAGTATTGTGTAAATTCTTTTAAATCCTTACAATTTCAGATTCGTTAACTACTTTAACAATGATATTGCAGCCATATACCATGCATATAGAAAATAAAGAATGACACAATGATTTACCCTGGGGAAAACCTTTTGGTAATAACCCCGACACTTCAAAACTTGCACAATGTATTTATCAAAACTATTACAGTCTACAATACACTTGCAATGCAAGTTCTTTTAGAAGATTTCCAACTCTTGAAGACAAATTATGACAGCATAAAAATGTTCCAACAATACACTAACTTCACCTATATTCACAACCCTAAAAAAAGCTTATATCATGCACTTCCCTTTTTAGGGAAACTTCCAAAGATAGTCGTATTAGGGTTTTACCATTCTTCGAGAAAGTAGGAAACTGTTAGATTTGACAAACGCAAATCATCCCAAGAACACCTGCATGCAAGACTGTCACAAAGAAGAAGCAAAAAGAGAAGGCAGAAGCTATGGCGGCCAAAAGGCCAGAGACTGCAAAACCATGTTGCAAGAAAATAATCTTCTATTAACAATGATGAAAATAATACAATCTCCATATTGAAATGAAAGAAGTGAATCCTTATAAAAGGAAACACGAAACCCTAAAGGCTAAAACCTTAAAGAATTATAAAGCGCCTAAGTGAAACTTAAGCCTAGAGTATGATAAACTAATAATTAAATGATTTAATTATTAGCTAACATAAGACTACTCTAACACCCCCCCTTAAGTGTAACTTAGGGAGAAGCAAAAAAAGCTAAACTACTGCAGAAAGTAGGAAAGATGGGTCCCGGCAACTAGGCCTGATCAGGTACCCAAACATAAAGCAAAAGATGTCCCAGAGAAAGGAACAAGAAGAGAGCAAGAAACTCCTCTGAAGCATGTCTGAAAACTCTGTCAGAAGATACTGCTGGAACCCCCACTGAAGTGCATGACCAGGTAGAGAAGACAAGTGTCTGAAGAGCTGATCAATCGAACCAGGAAGCAATAGAACCAACAGGTGAACCCCCCCATAATGATGAACTGGGAGAGGTGACAGGAACACTGAAATGCAGTACTAGAAACAGCTGCAGAAGAAGAACCAGGAACACCAACAGTGCAACAGAAGCACACACACAGGATAAAGGGCGGTGTCATAGACACAGTCTACATGGGCTAATGTTGTGGCAGGTACGCTCACTTGACAAGAGTGGATGCGCCTAGAGTGGCAAATGCATCAGAATCCCCCCATGGCACTTTATAACTGAGTGCGAATACTAAAACTGAACCAGGTGAAAAAGATCCCAAAAAAGTAGAAGAGGGCACTTTATCTCAGTGCATTTACAGAACAAAGATACATCAGAAAGAGCATGCAAGCTCAGAAGTCAGAAAGAAGAGTGCACTAAGAAACCAGAAGAAGAGATCCCCGGACCTGTAGAACCAAGCACACCACCAGAGGGCATAAACTGCATAACTCGAAGGAGTGAAAACCTGGAGCAGAATCTGGAAGAAATACCTCTGCCACTGAATAGTACACAAAACCAGCTTTCCGACGATATCTCGTTCGCCGAAAAAGGAGTCCGGATGAGCCAGATATGACTCCCGGAAGGCAAAAAAAGACATCAGACTTCAACAGCAAAAAACACTATTGAAATGGTGGAACCCAAAAACCTAACCTCCACCATCGAAAAGTGCTCGGAAAGAGCTTTCCGACGATATATGGAAGTCAGAAAAAGACCCCCGTATGCTCCTTGTAGAGCGAAAAAGGCCCAGGTACCCCCAAAAAACTCACCAAGGCAGGTTTTAAGCCCCTGGGGCTAACAAAAAAGGGAGCCCCTGGGCGCATGGCGCGCGCAGGGGGCTAAACCCCGAGCCTCTGGTCCCCATAGGACCGTCGCTGGGCATAGATAAGCCCGCGGGCTTAAACACCCACCGGGCGGCCCAAGCGGCGGCGCAGTCGGCGGAGCGGCGGTGAGCCGGGCGGAGCGGGGCCGGAGCCGCAGAGCGGAGCGGGGCCGCGAAGGGTGGTGGAGCGGGGCCGGAGCCGCAGAGCGGAGCGGGGGCCGCGGAGGGCGGCGGAGCGGTGGCGGAGCCGGGGTGGGCGGCGCGGGGGTGGCCGCTGGGCGGCGCCCCCAAAATATATATATTTTTTTAAAAAATCGCCGTTTGTACCTACCTCGGAGTGCGTGCCAGGGCCGTACGGCCCTGGTATGCAAAAAAATTTTGCCTCAGATGCCACTGTGTCCAAAATGGACAAGTTTTATATGGATTCTGGGGTTTTTGGGCTTTCCGGACACAATGGTGGTGTCCGTTTTTGCCTAAGGTGAGCCAAATTTTGGCTCCCCCCCAGATCCACAAAAAAAACTTCTGAAACCCTTGAAAACCTTCTGCTTCTGGCACGCTTCAACGAAACTCGAACAGCGAACAACAGGAGAGCTCTGATACCATGTTAGATTTGACAAACGCAAATCATCCCAAGAACACCTGCATGCAAGACTGTCACAAAGAAGAAGCAAAAAGAGAAGGCAGAAGCTATGGCGGCCAAAAGGCCAGAGATTGCAAAACCATGTTGCAAGAAAATAATCTTCTATTAACAATGATGAAAATAATACAATCTCCTTATTGAAATGAAAGAAGTGAATCCTTATAAAAGGAAACACGAAACCCTAAAGGCTAAAACCCTAAAGAATTATAAAGCGCCTAAGTGAAACTTAAGCCTAGAGTATGATAAACTAATAATTAAATGATTTAATTATTAGCTAACATAAGACTACTCTAACAGAAACAAGAGTGTATAGTACTCAACTTTATCATTTTTCCACATGTCTTGCATGTCTTCACTCATCATTTAATCTTCCAGACATAGCTCTTACATTTCATAGGAATCCATCATAACCGTTTCAGCCATGATCTCCTTACACACAATTCAAGATGCCGACACATCAAGTGGAGTGACACATCAACATGCCAACTAGACATGTACACTCACACTTAATTACATTATTTGCAAGAAATACATTTTACAAAACAAAGAATAAGAATAGGAATTATCCAAGGTTGAGACACCTTATTCCTAACAACATCCGACTAACTCACAGGCAGAATCAAAAGATCAAAAGACCTTGCCCGAGATTGTTCACAATCGTAGTGCACCATGATATAAAGGATCATGGTGACTTTGAGTAGAGAAACAATGAGAAGCCATAAAATATTAAAAAGATCCAAAGGACAAAATCCAAGACCAAAATGACAAATCCAAAAGGACATCCTTTTCCAAGCAGAGATATTTGATTTGACTGATTGAGTGATGGTGGGAAGATTGGTCTGAATGTGTGGAAGGATGCATCAACATGGACCTGGTGTGATTGGTGGAAGATCAGGTCTAACAGGAGGAAGGATACATCCTCAAGGACCCACTGATTGATGAGAGAATGTGTGTTGTTGTTCACTAGAAAATGATGAAGTTCAAGAATAATCATTGTGATCAAGAATAGTCGATAATTGATGTTGCTGATGTACAATGCTGGATAGGACAAGATTTCTAATCAAATGTTGCTCTAGGACTAACAAGGATATGTACAATAAAATGTGATGATATGTACAGAAGCTTGGGATTTGGCATAGGAAGATCTCACTATATAGGATATAGTATAGGAGGGATTATGCTATATAGGATAGGATACAAGATATGGTACAAGATATGTGCAGGTAGGATTGCAGATTTGCTTGAGGATTATAAAAAGAGGAATGTTGGGGGATGATGGATGGGGATGGGGATGGTAGAAAAAGGACAAAGATGTTGTGATGGGGGGATGGGAGTTTGATAGATAATGACTTGGTCCACTATGTATGACACCTTTTTTCTAGGCTTTCACCAACATACTTGTCCAAGGCACTTGAATTGCCAAGTTTTCACCATTGGACTTTTATTTTTCTTTTCTTTTTTCCTTTTTTGATTTTTTGCTATTCTTTTTTCAATTTTTATGGATTTTTTGAATATGTAGGATCTAGTTTAGGCATAGAACCTCTTTAGATGTATGATGTTGATTGGATCATTCAAAGGGTCACCTTCTGGTGTAGATAGCTAATAGGCTCCAGAGCCAAAGCATGTTGTGACAACATAGGGGCCTAGCCAAGTAGGCTCAAACTTGCCTTTCTTTTTTCTATGTGCTTGGACCTTCTAATTTTATTTTAGGACCATGTCACCAACCTGAAACTATATGGGATGGACCTTCTTGTTATAAATCCTTTCCAGTCGATTCTCGTATGCAACCAAGTGATCATATGCTTGCTATCTCTTTTCATCTAGCAGGTCTAGCTATGTGAGATGTGCCATGTGATAGTCCTCATCAGTGGTATAGTTCTTCATGGAGACTCACAATGATGGGAGCTCAACCTCGATCGGTAGAATGACTTCAGCACCATATACAAGGGAATATTGGGTGGTGCCTATGGGAGTCTGATAAGAAGTATGGTAGGCACAAAGGGCAAGATTTATTTGGAGGTGCCAGTCATGACCAGAATCATTGACAACCTTCTTGAGGATTTTCAAGATAGTTTTGTTGGTTGCCTCAGCTTGGCCATTTCCTTGAGGGAAATATAGACTAGATAAATGGTGATGGATGTGGATTCTAGCACATAGATCATCCACATGCTAGTTTTCAAAAGATGTGCCATGGTCCGTGAAGATGGTAGATGGTATGCCGAAATGGAAAATGATATGGTAAAGGATGAACTTGGATATTTGGATGCTAGTAGTTAGGGTGAGTGGAATTGCTTCAACCCATTTGGTGAAGTACTCTATGGCAGTTATTATGTACTTGTGTCCATCTGAGGAAAGGGGAGTGATTAAGCCAATAAAGTCAAAGCCGCAACATGAAAATGGCCAAGGTGGCGCAATGGGTTGCAAGTCTTGTGCTGGTGCATGAATTAGATTTGCATGCTGCTAACATGGTCGACATTTCTTGACAAAATCACAAGCATCATGTTCCATGGTTGGCCAATAATACCCAGCTTGAAGCAACTTCTTTGCTAGAACCATGCCACTCATGTGGGCACCGTAAATTCTAGCGTGGACCTCTTGTAAAGCTAGAATTGCCTCATTTGAATCTAAACACCTAGAGAGGATGTTGTGATACCCTCGATGATAAAGGGTATTGGCTACAAGAGTGTAATGGGAAGCTCTACGAATAAGGTTTTGGCATTGGCTATTGGTGAGGTGTGGAGACATGATACCATTTTTTAGATATGCATGGATGTTGTGGTACCATAGGGACTAAGGACCAACCAAGACACACACCATTTCTACATCAACGTTCTCATAAGTTGGTGTATGTATCTGCTCGACTAGGAATTCATTTTTGATGCATCGCATGGGATTTCTATCAAGGATCCAATAGTTGCCATTGCATCGGCTAAATTTTTCTAAAGCTTTGGTATCTATGTGAACTATAGATTTAAGAAATGCTCTTTCATTTTTTCCACTTGTTCTTTGTAGGGTAGCAGCTTGTCATCCTTTGTCTGATATTCATCTAGGACTTGCTTGATGATTAGCTATGAATCTCCAAACACTTGTAGTTCTAGGATATTCCATTGAATGGTTGTTTTGAGACCTAAGATGAGTGCCTCATATTTTGCAATGTTTTTAGTACATAGGAATCCCAACTTGAATGGTTTTGGAATATAGTCACCTTGAGGTGTGATGAATAGGATTCCTGCCCTTGATCCATGCGATGTGAAGGAGCCATCAAAGGGAATTCCATGATTAGTGGATAAGAATCCACTAGTGGTGACTCTACTAGTTGATCAGCAATTACTTTCCCTTTGATTTCTTTCTGATCTATGTACTGGATGTCAAACTTGTTGAGTACCATGACCCATTTTTCCATACGGCCTATGAGAGTTGTCCTTGGTAGTAGATATTTGAGTGGGTCCACCTTTGAAATGAGCCTAATTATGTGGCTGAGCATGTAATGTCTAAGATTTTGAGTGGTAAAGACCACTTCAAGGCATGCTTTTTCCATGGGTGAATAATTAAGCTCATAGCCAACAAGAGTTTGACTGATATAGTAGATGGCTCTCTTTGTTTTCATCATCATGCTAAGCTAAGAGTACCCATAGTGTTGTAGTGGTCACTAAGATGTAGAGTATAAGAGGGCATCCTGGAACTAGTGGTACTAGGATTGGAGAGCTGGCTAGATACTCTTTGAGCTTATCGAAGCTTTTCTGACACATGGGATCCCATTTGAAGCTTGTGTCTTTGCATAAGAGATGCGTGAAAGGTTGGCACTTGTTTGCCAGTTGAGAAATGAAATGAAACACTAATTAAAGTTTTCCTTGTAGTCTCTTGAGCTATCTGAGTGTTTTTGGTGGAGGCATTTCTGTTATTGCTTTGACCTTCTTGGGATCAATATCTATGCCTTGTCGTGATACTATAAAGCCTAGAAGCTTTCCAAATGTAGCACCAAAGACACATTTATTTGGATTGAGCTTTAAACCATAGTGATGCAGGTGATGGAACACACTCTCAAAAATGTCAAGGTGTTCATGGCATGTTTTTTATTTTGCAAGAATATCATCCACATACTCTTCTAGGATCTTGTGGATCATATCATGGAAGATGGTTGTCATCACTCTCTGATATGTGACTCTTGTATTCTTTAGCCCAAATGGCATCATGTTATAGTAGAAAGTACCCCATGGAGTGGTGAATGCCATCTTGTGTTGATCTTCTTTTGCTATATGAATCTGATTGTATCTGAAGAAGCCATCCATTAGTGACAACATTTCATGGCCCGTTGTGAGATCTACAATCATGTCTATGTTGGGTAGTGGGAAATCATCCTTAGGACATGCCTTGTTTAGGTCCTTGAAATTTGTACAAATTATGATGTCACATGAAGGCTTTGTGATAGGAAACATGTTGGAGATCTAATCTGAGTAATCTATAGCTCTTATGATTTTTGCATCCACGAGCTTTTCTAGTTCTGATTTTACCAATAGAGCTACTTTGGGATGCATTTTATGTAGCTTCTGCTTTACTAGCTTAAAATTAGGGTCCTCTACTAGATGATGAACAACAATTTTAGGATCAAGCCCATGCATGTCTACATATGAGCATGAAAAGTTTCCAGTAGCTTCATGGAGAAGTCCATCGAAAGCTAGTTCTTCACCCTCGCTTAAAGATGCTGCAATATAGGTGATTCTAGGACACTCTTCTATACCCAAGTTGATTGGCTTGGTTTCCTCGATGATGATTGGTGATTTCTCGAGTCTGTAATCCTAAATAGGAGGAAGAGGCAAGTCTTCATCTTCTAGCGCTTGAATTGCCAAGTTTTCACCAGAAGATACGCTCTTTATTTTTACTATTTGGAATCAAAATGTGCCCCAGAAGGGTTTTCACATAAGGACTCATGTTTTACTCTTTTTATTCCTATTTTGCAGCTAAAGCTTGCCTCCTCCCCAAAATATCCTTCTAGGTCAAGCTTATAGATTTGAGTTGATTCTGAATCTTGAACTAATTATGGGCTTGATGCCCCCATGAACTCTAGGAGTGCTTCCGTGCTCTGGAACTCATCACTATGTGTGACACTTGGTTGGTCCTAGTCTATGAATTTAGGGTGGATGAGGGGAAGTTATATGAGGTTAATGGTGAGTTGTTGGAGGATAGAAGTGCCCAGGAGGTTATCATCATTAAAGATGTCATCGTAAGATTTATTTTCTTCCTCTTTAGTGATGTCTTTGATTTCTACAAGGTCATCCTAGCTATTCAAGAAGGGAATGCTAGTCATGTTGGTGCCCCAATTGTAGTATTGGGCTCTTGTATATGCAGGTGAGGGGTATTAAAGCCAAGACCCTAATGTTGTGGGTTTTTGGATGTTGTGATCAGGTCTTTGCTTTTGCCTTGGTAGTTCCATTTCTCAATAGTGTACTTGTGTGATTGTGGGTATTTTTCTTTGAAATAGCTGAGAAGTTGATTGTCAGGTGGTGGGGGATCTTTTTACAACCACCTATTGATGTCAGGATCCATCTCTTGACTATTTATGTTGCCATGGGATTCAAAAGTCATAGGTCCCATTCTCTTGATTTCATGAATATCTTCAGCAAGTTTTCTTTGGTGACTCAGGCACCCTTGCATATGTGGATCAAGTGGGAGGGCCCCTACTACAAATGCATCATGTAGGTTGTATTCACCATAGCCTTGGTTATTGATCTTGATAGAAGAGAGGGTGGAGGTGAGGAAGATGCCAGGAAGAAGAAGAAGCTACAAGAATTTCAAGTGAACAAGGTTTTCATGCATTCTGATCATACTGGTTAGTAAGAACCGAGCTGTAGAACAATTATCGAGCTATAGAGAGCTATTATCGACGGATAGTAAGTTGATACAATATTGAATCTGAAGTGAATTATTGATCAGAAGGATTTGTATGGACTAAATATTGATTTGTAATCTGCAACTGAAGTTGTATTAACATAGGTCATTTTACTATTACATATTTAACCATTGTATACAATCTAAATCTCTTAATCGAGTGGAATCTAAAAGTCTTATGATGTATCATTCATAGAATGAACATTGTTATCCTATCAACCCCATAGCGAATGCTGGTTGGATGATAACTTCTAGTCTAAAATCCTCTAACAAGGTCACACCTGATAGTGTGTTTGTAACCTTTAACAGGGTTGGGTCTTAACTGACCTCACTTTAGAAGAGTGAACATTTTTTGGGTTGTCAGTCCTAGGTGGTTTTTCCCTTTACAGGGTTTCCACATTAAATCTCTTGTGTTATGTGTTGATTGTGATATTTGTTTGTTATCATTCTTTACATGTTACATGTTAGACTTGATTGGTAAACTGTTATAGTATTAGACTGGTAATCGGTAAAAGCACAGATAGTGAAAGTATTTAGTGTTTATCGATGACCAGAAATATGAGAAGTTGTTTTGAATTATACATTTTGTTTTCAGACACTGGATAATTGATTCACCCCCCTCTCAGTTATTCTAACAATTGGTATCAGAGCGTTGGTTTCTTGGAACAATGTTTTAAGGACTTAAGCATAAAGGTCTCAAGATGTATAAGAGGGAAGTAATGAAACTGAATAAAGAGAACTTTGTAGTATGGCAAAGCAAAATGAAGCTTCACATATCTGGAATTGGGAACTCAATAGTAGATCTAATGGAAAATGGCTACATGTAACCACCCACTGGTCCCCTAACTGTTGATCAACTAAAGGATAAGCATGAACACAATGTTACTATGATGGAACTTGTTGCTGCCTATACTGACACTGAATTTGAAGATATCAAGACATGTACAACTACCAAAGGAATGTGGGATAAATTAGCACAAATCTATAGTGGAGATCTGAATGTCAAAATAGCCTGAGTTGAAAGTCTAAGAGGTAGATTTGATGATATGAGAATGAAAGAATGTGAGAACATTGTCCAATATTCAAATAGAATCAAAGAGGTGGTACATGCTATTAGAGCATCTAATGGAGTGATTGATAATGAAATAGTGATAAGAAAGATTCTCAAAACTTTGCTACCAGTTTATGCAATCAAGATTTCTGCAATTCATGAAACAAGAGCTACTTCCAACCTCACTCTTGGCACTCTAATTGGTAAACATACAACCTTTGAATTAAAAAATTTTGATAATAGTGTTGTTCCTTCTGTTGAATCTACTTTCATGTCTTCTCTGAAGATTGGAAAGTCTAGTAGGAATAGTAAGAATTGTGATAGTGATGACAATATTGATGATGAACTTGATGAGCTTTAAGCACTTATGGCCAGAAGATTGCCCAAAGGAAAAGGAAGTTATAGAGGCAAGCTACCTTTAGCATGCTTTAATTGTAAAGAAGTTGGTCACATCACTTCTAGATGTCCACAGAAGAAAGATGATGATAGATCCAAAGACCAATCTGATGCAAGCTATGGAAGATGAGTCAACAGAGACTACCGACACTACAACAGAGACAATCGAGATGAAAAAGGCAAAAAGATATGTCACATAGCTAAAGATAATGAAACTAAATCTGATTCTAATGACGATATAGAAGTTGTATTTGTTGCTATGAAAGATGACTCAGAAGAGGAAGAGAAACATGAAGAGACAACCCTGATCTCTAAAGTAAGCAGAAATGATACATGGATCATAGATAGTGGCTGCACACATCATATGACTGATGATGTAGAGAAGTTTGATCATCTTGTTGAATATAATGGAGGATCTATGAGAATGGGAAATGAGGCACCTTATATGGTGAGAGGTAAAGGCTCACTAATGATCAATGACAGATTACAATGTGAAAATGCATACTGGGTAGATGGATTGAACTATAATTTGTTAAGCGTGGCTTAGCTAAACAATTCAGGCCACTGACTGGCTTTTGAGAGAAAAAAGGTGAAGATCTATGATGATGGAGGAAGACTTGTTGAAACTGGTACACAATCCAGATGTAACCTATTATATCTTGATATGGATCAGTCCTCTTGTTTATTAATAAAGGATGAAGATGTTTGGTTGTGGCACAAAAGGTTATGCCATGTGAACTTTGACAATATGATCAGGATTAGTAGAAAGAAAAGAGTTAGAGGACTTCCTAACTTAACAAAACCTGATCGTTCTATATGCCACAAATGTCAAAGAGATAAGATGACTAAGTCTAGTTTTAAAAGAAAAGACTATTCAACAAAGAAGATACTTGAGTTGGTTCATACCAACCTATGTGGTCCTATGGGAACTCAGAGCTATTATGGTGATAGATATTTTATTATTTTTGTTGATGACTATACTAGACTGATGACTCTTATGTTTCTGAAAGAGAAATTTGAAGCTTTCAAAATGTTTAAGTGGTATAAAGCTAAGGTAGAAAAAGAAATTGGTAAGGAAATAAAGTGTTTAAGATCTGATAGAGGAGGTGAATTTATCTCTAATGAATTTACTAACTTTTTCAATGAGCATGGAATCAAGAGGCAGGTATCAGCACTGAGAACACCTCAGAAAAATGGCATTGCTAAAAGAAGGAATAGGTCTATAATTGACTGTGCTAGAACATTGATGATACAGAAGAATGTTTCTTAGAAATATTAGAGGGAAGCTATCAGTATAGTTGTGTATGTTCTTAACCGAGTACAAATGAAGAAGGACTCCAATCGAACACCTTATGAACTATGGTTTGCACACAAACCTACTGTAAGTTATTTCAAAATTTTTGGAAGTAAATGCTTTATCTTGAAAGATGAGAGAAATGACAAATTTGATTCTAAAGGAGATGAAGGAATATTTCTTGGATATTCCACTACAAGTAAAGCATACAAATGTTTTAATAAGGCTACAAATAAGATTGTTGAAAGTACTAATGTTCATGTTAATGATTTTGATGATAAGTACATAGAGGAAAGTACAAAGGAATTGGAAGATTATGGTAGATTCACTTACATTGAACATCTAGAGTATCTACCGACACCGCAAGCTATGATAATTGGTCAATAGGGAAACAATGTAGGACAATAGGCAACACAAACTAATGAACATGAAGGAGCTACCGAGCAAGGAAATGACCCTGAGTAGGATGAACAAGAAAGGAGAAATCAATTTTTGGCTAGTTTTGTCAGGAGACATCATCCTGAAACATAAATCATTGGAGACAGACATGCTGGAATGCAAACTAGAAGCAAAACAAGATAAGGTACATGTCTAATTTGTGAGTTTGAACCTAAAACTATGAAAGTTGCATTAGAGAATGAAGAATGGGTTAATGCAATGAAAGAGGAAATAGAGCAAATAGAGAAGAAAAAAACTTGGTCCTTAGTACCCTGACCAAAAGATAAGAATGCTATCAGTACTAAGTGGATATACAGTAATAAATTGAATGAAAATGGTGAAGTCACAAGAAATAAAGCTAAATTAGTATGCAAGGGATATGCACAGGAAGAAGGCATTGACTATGGTGAAACATTTGCACATGTTGCTAGATTAGGAGTTACAATGCTACTTTCATATGTTGCACATAAGAAATTCAAAGTCTATCAAATGGATGTGAAGTCAGCATTTTTGAATGGTATACTTGAAGACGAAGTCTACATTGAACAACCTGAAGGATTTGTTGATCCTGACAATAAAGACATGGTATGTAGATTACATAAATCTTTATATGGACTAAAGCAAGCACTGAGAGCATGGTATGAAAGATTGCATACTTACTTGTTAAGTATTGGATTTGTTAGAACAAGTGAAAACAACAATTTGTACATGAAAGGTGATACTCATGATACTATTATCATTGCTGAAATATTTGTTGATGATATCATCTTTGGTGGCTCAGATCTTGTCTGCAAGACATTTGTTGATGAAATGCAAAAGGAATTTGAAATGTCTATGTTTGGAGAGATTAAGTTCTTTCTTGGATTACAAGTGATTCAACAAAAGGATGGCATATTCATCACACAATCTAAATACATAAAGGAAGTACTGAAGACATTTGGCATGGAAGATGCTAAACCTGTGGGAACACCGATGGCTACTAGATGCAAATTGACAAAGGAGGATGAAACTACTGAGGTAAATAAGACACTTTATCGATCCATGATTGGTAAGTTAATGTACGTAGTTCATAGTAGGCTAGATATAGCACATGTTGTGAGAATTGTTGCAAGATTTTTTGCTAACCCTAGAGAATCACACATGATAGCTACAAAAAGGATATTAAGATACCTGAAGAAAATAGAGAATTATGGATTATGGTATCCTAAGGAATGGAAGCTTGAACTAAAAGTTTACACCGATGCTGATTGGACTGGAAATGTGGATGATAGAAAAAACACCACCAGAGGAGCATTTTTCTTTGGTGAAAGACTTGTAACCTAGACAAGTAAAAAGCAAGCTTGTGTTTCTTAGTCTATAGATGAAGCAGAATATGTTGCTGCTACTACTAACTATTCAAACATTGCATATATCAAACAAGTGTTGGAAGGAATGAATGAGGTAATCAATGACTCGACAATTATATATTGTGACAACACTAGTGCTATTAATATTTCAAAGAATCCTATGATGCACTCTAAGACAAAGCATATATCTATTAAGTATCATTACTAAAGAGATCTAGTGCAAGAGAAGCAAGTAAAGTTAGAATTTGTTACATCTAAAGAACAACTTGCTAATATTTTTACAAAACCTCTATCGAAGGACACATTTGAATACTTGAGGACTAGACTTGGGGTCTGTCCCCTATCTATCAGTCACTAAGGTGATCTGGATGTTGCATTAGCCTAACTTTAATAGAAGATCATTCATGTTGATGTAGCATAGTTCACACTTTGAATCATGTTCAAGGTTGTGATTAAGTTTGAGAACTTGAACCGATGAGATATTAGTATACAGAGATACAGAGGAAGCACTGAACACCACAAAGAGCTACTTGGCTACTACAAAGTTGATTGTTTATTTGTTTCTTTGGCATTTTTGTCAAAGGGAGAGATGAAGAATATGAAAGGAATGTACAAAAATGAAATGGAGAGATGAAAAATATGAAAAAGGTTGAAAGGTTTGAAAATACAAGTACCGATGAGAACTATCTAAGGGAGAGACAATCTAAATGGAATAGAAGAACTAAAAACATTACAACTACAGAATGGTAAAGTTGTATTACTCAATGCCAGTTCAGTAATGTAGTGATTAAACATATTAAGTCTATTCAACTTACAACATTTGTTCACAAATTTGTGGAATGTATGTTTGGTATGTGTATGGTACATTTCATATTACTTGAGTTGCCATCAATGCCAAAGGGAGAGATTGTTGGACTACAACTGATTTGGAATCTAATTGAAGGATCTGTGATTGCAAGATCACTGAGAATTTGTTGATTAGATATGTAATATGATTAAATTAGTATTATGTTGTCATTGATGTCAACTAGTTTGATAGCACTTATCTTGTAAGTTACTACACTGAGACATCTGAAGAAAGGTGAAAAAGATGAAGAACAGAGAAATCTACATGAGGAAAGATGTACATGACAGATGAGGATAAGGAACACATTGAGTAACTTGTTGATGAGTCTATGACTTGATGATCTTAATTTTATTATGTTGCATTCATCTATAATGAAGTATAGAGCTGAAAGACACAAAGCAAGCATTTCTAGTATACACCGATGGAGTGTAGTGTATACCAACTATAGTATTAACCGAGCAGTGTTCACCAACACATTCTTTGTTAATCGAGCATAATAGATTGAATTAAATTATTATTTTAGTTGATAAGATTGATGAGCTGGCAAGAGTATAACATCGAGGTAATAGATAATGTTTGTTACAAAGATCGACGGCTGACAAAATTCAAGGAAAATGTAACAGAGAAAATTGAAATGTGTTATTGACACAAGTGTCGAGAAAGTTTGAAGTGAAAAAATCTATGAATGAGGTTAAGCTACAAAATCTAATGGTGGAGAAGAAAATGATTTACTCATCTATATAAGAGAACAAAATTTCTTTAGTAAGATGCTGGGAAGAAGAAGAAGCTGCAAGAATTTCGTGTGAACAAGGTTATCATGCATTATGATCATACTGGTTAGTACGAACTGAGCTACAGAGAGCTATTACTGACAGATAGTAAGTTGATACAATATTGAATCTGGAGTGAATTATTGATCAAAAGGATTTGTATGGACTAAATATTGATCTGTAATCTACAATTGAAGTTGTATTAAGGAAGGTCATTTTACTGTTACATATTTAACCATTGTATACAGTCTAAATCTCTTAACCGAGTGGACTCTGAAAGTCTTATGATGTATCATTCATAGAATTAACATTGTTATCCTGTCAACCCCATAGTGAATGCTGGTTGGATGATAACTTCTAGTCTAAAATCCTCTAACAAGGTCACACCTGACAGTGTGTTTGTAACCTTTAATAGGGTTGGGTCTTAACCGACCTCACTTCAGAAGAGTGAACATTTTTTTGGTTGCCGGTCCTAGGTGGTTTTTTCCTTTTCAGGGTTTCCATGTTAAATCTCTTGTGTTATATGTTGATTTTGATATTTGTTTGTTATCATTCTTTACATGTTACATGTTAGACTTGATCGGTAAACTGTTATAGTATTAGACTGGTAATCGGTAAAAGCACAGATAGTGAAAGTATTTAGTGTTTATTGACGACCAAAAATATGAGAAGTTTTTTTGAATTATACATTTTTTTTTGGGACACTGGATAACTAATTCAACCCCCTCTCAATTATTCTAACATTACCCTCCAATTTGTCATAGGCTTTGATAGTGATTACTTCATGTGATATATCAGCCTTTGTGAACCCAATCTGCTGAATGAATTTTAGAGTACACAAGTTCAAGGCTGAGCCATTATCTATTAAGACCCATTTGATGGAAAAGTCTCTAACCATAATGGTTATGTGGAGAGGGAGAGTGTGGTTAGGTGCAACGTCTGGCATCTCGAATGGTTTGAAGGACAAAGTAGAGGATGCAGATACATGTCCCACGAGGTTCTCAAACTGGATGGTGTTAATGTTTCTGGGGACATGTCCTTCTTTAAGGGCTCAGTCAAGGATCTCTTGAAGGAGGGGTGAAGTAGGGAGAAGCTCCAAGATGGAGATTTGGGCTGGTGTGTTCCCAAGATGTTCTATGAGGTTGTATTGTGCATTGTGTGCATTATGTGCTAGTCTTGGATGGGCACAAGTGACAGTTATCTGGCCTCTCCGGGTGGTAATGACACATTGACTATCTACTCCTTTGATGTGGATGACATTGACTGTAGGTTCAACTTGGGTTATACATCCAAAAAACTTGTCATAATTGATATAGGCAGTAGTGTAGTCTTGGTCGCCAGTGTGATCTTCTTGCATTCCTTTGCCTTGGTTCTGAGGATGATTGGCATTATCTTGGTCCTTCCCAGCATTGTGTTGTGGGAACACATTCTGATAGATTTTTAAATTGGCATTAGGTGAGGCTTCAGTAGGTGCATCTACTTAGATCTCCTTTTGGTCAATGAGATGTTGGATATAATTCTTGAGTTTCATACACCTTAGGGTAGTGTGTCCTTTGATATGATGATAATCATAATACTCATGATCGTTATACCATTTAGGTTTAGGAGTGTTATCATCGACCTACTAGATTGGTGGGTATGTAATCAAGTTGGCCTTGGCCATTCAGTGGAAGATAACATCCAAAGGTTCACTCAGTGGTGTGAAGGTTTTCTTCGGATAGTTCTGAGCTCTGGGCTTATGCTGATTGGGAGTATCATTGATGGCATTGACCTGATTGTTTAGATTACCTTGATAAGCTTGATGTGCTTGCTAATGATAATTCTGCTAATTCTTTTGAGGTTGATATTTTGATAAAGGGTGCTCCCCTTAATACCACAAACACATAACAAAAATGGAGAAACAACAACAATATGCAAGAATAGAAAATTGGCTTCTTATTATCTCCACAAATGTGGAATTACAAACTTTCAGAATTACAATATGCATAGCCACATAGGCATTCCCTTACAATATTCTATAGGACAAAGCCTCAAATCAATACCTAGATCTACTACCAAAACTGTCCTAGACAACACTACGGGCCTTCTTTATATAGGCATTTTCCACCGCCCGAGAAGGTTCCAGAAATTTTCCCCTTAGGGCCAACCAAACATAGAATTATTTTATTTTTTAACTTATTAAATCAAAGTCAGCTCAAAATAAATTTTGAAACCCAAACAAAAATTTTGAAGGAAAATTATTTTCTGCCATTTCAGGTGGCCCGAATTCCACAGACCATAAGTCATCACCAGTTGACCAAATTGACTATTATAACCCCATTTTGGAAAGGCCACGAAGCACTCTATATGCTTGACTAGTGCAAGTACTTGCTACACAAGTTTTTGACTTCTTTCATGGCCTCTAAAGCCTTCAAAACTGAGTTCAAAGTTTCTATACCCTTCTACCAATACCGAAAATCTTCAATATCTTCAAAACTAGATCCGATCTAGCCATGAAACTTTACTGGCAAGATGATATGACTAAGATGAACCTCCACATGTAAAATCAGAACATTCTGAGGTCATATGACCAACTTACTAAAAATAGCAAGTTTCCATAAATAGCAGCTCTGCACAAGATAGCCCTTATTAAATACAAAAATATAAATATTTTTGGGTGATACAAGATTGCTCTTACACCCAGGATGCTCCTGCATCAGACACTCGAGGTAATTTGAGAAGTGACCCTGTCACAACTCAGGTGTGCAGAGGAAAACCAAGATGGTTAACCTCCTCCTTTGTTAGCCATGATGAATCTTCAACAAGTCATCCTTTCCATTTGACCAAATACTCTTCATATGTCCTATTCATTATTCTTTTGCCAACATGACTATCCATTATGTCTTCAATCTCCTTGATATATGAACTGGTTGCTAGAGTACTCCACTGTGCTGCTATAACCTCATCTTCAACACCTCCTTCGTGATACTCTGTCAAATTTGAAATGTTAAACACTGGTGAAATATTCAGCTTAGTAGGCAATTCTACCTCATATGCATTTCTTGAATCATGCTTCTTTAGTATCTTACATGGCCCAAACTTCTTCATTTTCAACTTGTTATATGTACCAACCGAAAATCACTCCTTCTACAAATGAACCATGACTTCATCTCCAACCTAAAATTCCTTATGCCTCCTTTTCTCATCTACCTTAGCCTTATACTACACATTCATCTTGGTAATATGCTTCCTCACCTCCTCATGGACGTTCTTCAAATGTTCTACAAAATCCTCAGCTTCAGCACTACTTATTTCTCCTTTATCTATCTTTCTCAACTCAGATGCATTTCTGGGACTACACCCATATACAATCTAGAATGGTGATTTGCCAATGCTCTAATTGACAGAATTATTGTATGCAAACTCTACCTTTGGTAAAATCAAATCCCATCTTGTTGGCTTATCTCCAACCAAACATCTCATAAAATTTTCCAAACTCCTATTCACCACCTCTGTCTATCCATCTGTTTGTGGATAATGTGATGAATTGAACTTCAAATCTATCTTCAACTTCTTCCACAATGTACGCCAAAAATATCCAATGAACTTAGTGTCCCTATATGACACTATACTCTTTGGCAAACCATGTAGTCTCACTACTTCTCTGAAAAACAATTCTACTACATGAAGAACATCATTAGTCTTGTTGTAGGGAATAAAATGTGTCATCTTTGAAAATCTATCAACTACCACCAAAATTGAATCATGTCCCCACTGTGCCCTTGGTAAACCAAGAACAAAGTCCATACTGATATCCTCCCAAGGCTTCTCTGGTATAGGTAATGACTAATACAACCCTATATTCTGCTTCACTCCTTTCACCATCTGACATACTCTACAACTCTGTACAAACTTCTTGACATCTTGCTACAACTATGGCCAATAATAATTCTCACTAACCAAAGCAAGGGTCTTATCACAACCAAAATATCCAGGCAATCCTCTGATATGCTTCTCCTTGATGAGATTCTCCCTCATAGAACTTCTTGGAATGTACAACTAACTCCCTTTGAATAATATATTATCTTCAATGATAAAATCTAGCCTCTTTGTCCTATCTAGAGTAACAAGTTCTATACAAGCTTTCCAAGCTTCACCAAAATTAGGATCCTCTAGATATAAATTCTTGAGTTCCTTGAACCCAACCACCTCAGTCAGTGATCTGTTTACACAGAAACCCTAACCCATGGTCCTAGTGCAAACTACCTCTCAATTAGTGATCTATTTTCACACTCAGGAACTCCTGCTTTGATACCACTTGATGAAGGGTGCTCCCCTTAATACCACAAACACATAATAGAAATAAAAAAACAATAACAATATGCAAGAACAAAAAATTGGCTTCTTATTATCTCCACAAATGTGGAATTACAAACTTTCAGAATTATAATATGCAAAGCCACATGGGCATTCCCTTACAATATTATGTAGGACAAAGCCTCAAATCAATACCCAGATCTACTACCATAACTATCCTAGACAACACTATGGGCCTTCTTTATATAGGTATTTTCCGCCACCTGAGAAGGTTCTAGAAATTTTGCCCTTAGGGTGGACCAAACTTAAAATTATTTTATTATTCAATTTATTACATCAAAGTCAACTCAAAATAACTTTTGAAACCCGAACAAAAATTTTGAAGGAAAATTATTTTCTGCCATTTCAGGTGGCCCGACTTCCAGAGACCATAAGTCATCACGAGTTGACCCAATTGACTATTATAACCCCATTTCAGAAAGGCCGCGATGCACTCTATAGGATTGAATAGCACAAATGCTTGTCATGCAAGTTTTCAACCTCATTCGGGGCCTCTAAATCCTTCAAAATTGAGTTCAAAGTTTCTATACCCTGCTGCCAATACTGAAAATCTTCAATATCTTGAAAACTAGATCTGATCTAGCCATGAAACTTTACTGGCAAGCTGATATGATTGTGATGAACCTCCACATGTAAAATAAGAACATTCTAAGATTGTATGACAAACTTACTAAAAACAACAAGTTTCAATAAATAGCAACTCTACACAAGATAGCCATTATTAAATACTCAAACATAAATATTTTTGGGTGATGCAAGATTTCTCTTACACCCAGGATGCTCCTGCATCAAACACCTAGGGTAATTTGAGAAGTGATCCTATCACGACTCAAGTGTGCAGAGGAAAAACAAGATGGTTAACCTCCTCCTTTGTTAGCCATGAGGAATCTTCAATAGGTCATCCTTTCCATTTCACCAATTACTCTTCATATGTCTTATTCCTTGTGCTTCTGCCAACATGACTATCCAGTATGTCTTCAATCTCCTTGATATCTGAACTGGTTGCTGGAATACTCCACTATGCTATTGTAACCTCATCTTCAACACCTCCTTTATGATACTTTGTCAAATCTGAAATGTTAAACACTGGTAAAATATTTAGCTCAGTAGGCAATTCTACGTCATATGCATTTCTTGAATCATGCTTCTTCAATATCTTACATTGCCCAACCTTCTTCATTTTCAACTTGTTATATGTACCAACCAGAAATTGCTCCTTCCACAAATGAACCATGACTTCATCTCCAACCTGAAATTCCTTATGCCTCCTTTTCTCATTTGCCTTAGCCTTATATTGCGCATTCATCTTGGTAATATGCTTCCTCACCTCCTCATGGATGTACTTCAAATGTTCTACAAAATCCTCAGCTTCAACACTACTTACTTCTCCTTTATCTATCTTTCTCAACTCAGATGCATTTCTGGGATTACTCCCATATACAATCTGGAAGGGTGATTTACTAGTGCTCCTATTGATAGAATTATTGTATGCAAACATTGCCTGTGGTAAAATCAAATCGCATCCTATTAGCTTATCTCCATCCAAACATCTCAGTAAATTTCCCAAACTCCTATTCACCACCTCTATTTGTCCGTCAGTCTATGGATGATGTGATGAACTGAACTTCAAATCTATCTTCAACTTCTTCCATAATGTACGCCAAAAATATCCAATGAACTTAGTGAACCTATATGAAACTATACTCTTTGGAAAACCATCTAGTCTCACCACTTCTCTGAAAAAAATTTGTGCTACATAAACAACATCATTTATCTTCTTGCAGGGAATAAAATGTGTCATCTTTGAAAATATGTCAACTACCACAAAAATTGAATCATGTCCCCACTGTGTCCTTGGTAAACTAAGAACAAAGTCCATACTAATATCATCCCAAGGCTTCTCTAGTATAGGTAATGGATGATACAACCCTGTATTCTGCTTCACTCCTTTTGCCATCTGACATAATCTACAACTCTATACAAACTTCTTGACATCTTGCTACAACTATGGCCAATAATAATTCTCACTAACCAAAGCAAGGGTTTTATCACAACCAAAATGTCTAGCAAATCCTCTACTATGCTTCTCCTTGATGAGATTCTCCCTCATAAAACTTTTTGGAATGCATAACTGACTCCCTCTGAATAGCATATCATCTTGAATGATGAAATCCAGCCACTTCATCCTATCTAGAGTAACAGGTTCTATACAAGCTTCACCAAAATTAGGATCCTCTGGATACAAATTCTTGAGTTTCTTGAACCCAACCACCTCAGTCGGTGATCTGTTTACACAAAAACCCTAACCCATGGTCCTGGTGCAAACTACCTCACAATTGGCAATCTATTTGCACTCTCAAGAACTCCTTCTCTGATACCACTTGATGAAGGGTGCTCCCCTTAATACCACAAACACATAACAGAAATAGAGAAATAACAGAAAATATGCAAGAACAAAAAATTGGATTCTTATTATCTCCACAAATGTGGAATTACAAACTTTCAAAATTACAATATGCAAAGCCACATGGGCATTCCCTTACAATATTCTATAGTTCAAATCCTCAAATCAATACCCAAATCTACTACCAAAACTATCCTAGACAACACTATGGGCCTTCTTTATATAGGCATTTTTCACTGCCCGAGAAGGTTCTAGAAATTTAGTCCTTAGGGGCTGACCAAACTTAGAATTATTTTATTTTTCAATTTATTACATCAAATTCAGCTCAAAATAACTTTTGAAACCCGAACAAAAATTTTGAAAGAAAATTATTTTCTGCCATTTTAGGTGGCTTGAGTTCGGGAGACCATATGTCATCACCAATTGACCTGATTGACTATTATAACCCCATTTTGGAAAGGCCACAAAGCACTCTATAGCCTTGACTAGTGCATGCGCTTGGTACCCTAGTTTTTGACCTCATCTGAAGCCTCTAAAGCCTTAAAAATTGAGTTCAAAGTTACTGTACCCTACTGCCAATACCAAATATCTTCAATATCTTCAAAACTAGACTTGATCTAGCAATGAAACTTTACTGGTAGGCTGATATGACTGAGATGAACCTCCACATGTAAAACCAGAACATTTTGAGATCATATGACCAACTTACTAAAAAAAAGTTTACATAAATAGCAGCTTTGCACAAGATAACCCTTACTAAATACAAAAACATAAATATTTTTTGGTGATGCAATATTGCTCTTACACCTAGGATGCTCCTACATCAGACACACGGGATAATTTGAGAAGTGACCCTATCATGACTCAGGTGTGCAGAGGAAAACAAAGACAGTTAGCCTTCTCCTTTGTTAGCCATGGTGAATATTCAATAGGTCATCCTTTCCATTTGACCAAATACTCTTCATATGTCCTGTTCCTTGTGCTTCTGCCAACATGACTATCTAGTATGTCTTTAATCTCCTTGATATCTAAACTAGTTGTTGGAATACTCCACTATGCTATTATAACCTCATCTTCAACACCTCCTTCATGATACTCTATCAAATATGAAATGTTAAACACTGGTGAAATATTCAGCTTAGTAGGCAATTCTACCTCATATGCATTTCCTGAATCATGCTTCTTCAGTATCTTACATGGCCCAAACTTCTTCATTTTCAACTTTTTATATGTACCAACTGAAAGTCACTCATTCCACAAATGAACCATGACTTCATCTCCAACCTGAAATTCCTTATGCCTCCTTTTCTCATTTGCCTTAGCCTTATATTATGCATTCATCTTGGTAATATGCTTCCTCACCTTCTCATGGATGTTCTTCAAATGTTCTACAAAATTCTCAGCTTCAGCATTACTTATTTCTCCTTTATCTATCTTTCTCAACTTAGATGCATTTCTAGGACTACTCCCATATACGATCTGGAATGGTGATTTACCAGTGCTCTTATTGACATAATTATTGTATGCAAATTCTGCCTGTGGTAAAATCAAATTCCATCCTATTGGCTGATCTCCAACCAAACATCTTAGAAAATTTTCCAAACTCCTATTCACTACCTCTGTCTGTCCATTAGTCTGTGGATGATGTGATGAACTAAACTGCAAATCTATCTTCAACTTCTTACACAATGTATGCCAGAAATATCCAACAAACTTAGTGTCCCTATATGAAACTATACTCTTTGGAAAACCATATAGTCTCACTACTTCTCTAAAAAACAATTATGCTACATGAACAACATCATTAGTCCTCTTGTAGGGAATAAACTATGCCATCTTTGAAAATTTGTCAACTACCAAAAAATTGAATCATGTCCCCGATGTGTCCTTGGTAAACCAAGAACAAAGTCCATACTGATATCCTCCTAAGGCTTCTCTGGTATAGGTAATGGCTGATACAACCCTATATTCTACTTCACTCCTTTCACCATCTGACATAGTCTACAACTTTGTACAAACTTTTTGACATCTTGCTACAACTGTGGCCAATAATAATTCTTACTAACCAAAACAAGGGTTTTATCATGACCAAAATGTCCAACCAATCCTCTGCTATGATTCTCCTTGATGAGGTTCTCCCTCATAGAACTTCTTGGAATGCACAATTGACTCCCTCTGAATAGCATATCATCTTGAATAATGAAATCCAGCCACTTCTACCTGTCTAGAGTAATAGGTTCTATACAAGCTTTCCAAGCTTCACCAAAATTAAGATCCACTGGATACAAATTCTTGAGTTCCTTGAACCCAACCACCTTAATCTACATTCTATCAGCAATACTTGCCTTCTACTAAGCATGTCTACAACCCTGTTAGACTTTCCACTTCTATGTTTCAAAACAAATGTATAACTCTACAAAAACTGAACCCATTTCAAATGCCTTTGATTCAACTTTCCTTGACTATTCAAATATTGCAAAGCTTGATGATTAGTATACAAAACAAACTCCTTAGGAAGCAGATAGTGTCTCCACTTCTTCAATGCTTGAACTATACCATAAAATTCCTGATCATAAATATAATATTTTCTGTTGGCATCATTTAACTTCTCACTAAAATAAGCAATAGGTTTACCTTCTTGGCTCATAACAAGTCTTATTGCAGTACCACTAGCATCAGAGTCTACTTGAAACACCTTATTAAAATTTGGAAGTGCTAAAACAGGTTGTTCTATAACTTTCTATTTCAAATGTTTAAAACTCTTATCTACCCCATTAGTCCACTTGAACTATTTTCTATCCCCTCTCATTGTTTCAGTCAAGGGTCCACAAATACTACTAAAATTTTTGATAATTTTTTGTAAAAACTAGCCAAACCATGAAAAGATCTTACCTCAATAGCACTCCTTGGAGTAGGTCATTCAAGAATAGCCTATACTTTCTCTAGGTCCATTTTCAGACCTTCTTTTGAAACTACAAATCCCAAATATACTAACTCCTTCACAAAACTACACTTCTTCAAATTAATCAATAATTTCTCATCTCTCAGCTTCTCAAACACCATACAAATATGCATCATATGTTCCTCCAATGTCTTGCTAAAGATCAAAATATCATCTAGGTAAACAATGACAAACTTACCGAAAAATTCTTTTAGAACCTCATTCATGAGACACATGAAAGTGCTCGGTGCATTGGTTAGCCCAAAAGGCATGACTAACCACTCATACAATCCTTCTTTTGTCTTGAAGGCAGTCTTCCATTCATCTCCTCCTCTAATATGAATCTGGTGATATCCACTCTTCAGATCTATCTTTGAGAAATACACAGCCCCAGTTAAATAGTCCATAATATCATCCATTCATGGCAATGGAAACTGGTACTTGATTGTGATCTTGTTTATTGCTCTAGAATCTGTAGACATCCTCCATTCTCCATTCTTATTTGGTGCTAATACTGCTAGTAGAGTATAGGGACTCAGACTGTCTCGAATCAACCCCTTCTGCAATAACTCATGTACTTGTCTATTCAACTCTTTAGTTTCTACTAGTGTCATTTTGTGTGTTGCCTTGTTTGAAAAATTGGCTCCTGGAATCAAATCCATCTAATGACCGATCTTCCTTACCGATGGTAATCCATCAGGTACATTATCAGATACAATATCTTGAAACTCATTCAAAAAATTTGCAACCTCTACAGGTACCACATACCTTTTCTTCAGTCTTCTTCAGTGGCTTTAGCTTATGTCACACTCCATCCTTTGTCAGGGAATATGTATTCACATGACCATCGTGTACAACACACCTGTCAAACTGCCATGGCCTACCCAAAAACATGTGACATGCATCCATAGGTATGATATCACATAGTACCTCATCATGGTACCCTCCAATCTTGAACTTTACTAGGCACTATGCACTGACCATGACCTTGTGGTCATCTTGCACCCAAGAAATCCATTATGGATGTGGGTGTTTCTGTCTCTTGAGATTCAACTTTGTCACCATCTCTTCTGACACCAAATTGTCAGTCGTTCCACTATCAATAATCATATCAGAGAATTTACCGTCACACTTGCATCTAGTGTGAAACAGGCTCCTCCTTTGCTCAAGTTCATTCTCACCACTCAACAGGACTCTTCTATTAATCAATGTTTCTCCTCTTTTAGCATCTTCAGAATTTGATGATCTGGCATCTTCATCTACATGTGCAACTTTGGTCTGGCCTTCATTCCTCCTATCCATCCTTCCTTGGCATTAAGGAGATTTAAATGCCCTATGACCTTCTTCTCCATAGTGAAAACATGTTCCACAGAAGCCTCCTCTTCCTGAACCTTGTCCTCTTCCTCTCCGATCTCTATTGTTCTAATCTTGGAAATGATTAGAATTGTTCCCTCTTTGATTTTGACTACTACTGGCCTCATCCTTCTTTTTTGGATCTTCATTTTAGCCTCCATATGACTGTCCACCAGATCATCCACCGTGACCTCTTTCATTTTGTTTTCTCTGAAATTTTTTGTTCAATTTTTCTTCTACTTTTAGGGAAAACTAGTATGCCTCTTCAATATTGTTCATTCAAACCAAATTCATCTCTTCCTAAATGCTCGGCCTCAACCCATTAAGGTAATGAGAAACTTTCTCCTTATCTGCTTTTGCATTGCCTATTCTGATGAGGATTCGATAGAACTCTTCTATATACTCCTGAATAGATCTTCTTCCTTGCTTCAAACTTTGCATCTTCTTCAGTAGGTCAAGCTCATAATCAATAAGAATGAACTTTCACTTGAATTTATCCACCATTCGATCCCATCTTGTGATTTTATCTTTCCCTCATCTATTTTTCTCCAATTGAATCTCTTGCCACCAGATCTTTGCATGAACTTTCACTCTAGCCTTCATGAATTTGACCCTATCAGGATCCTTAATATATTCATACTCAAAATATTCTTCACATTCATTGATCTAGTCGATCAACTCCTCTGGGTTCAGATTTCTTGAAAATATAGGAACCTCAATCTTAGGTCTTTTTCCGATCTTGGAAATGGCTCAAAAAAGTCTTTCTTCCTCCTGGTTCACAACTTTGACTTCTCCTTCTTGATCTTCTTCTTCAGCTTCATCCTCACTTTTGTCTTTGACATTAAGATTCATTCTTCTATGAATCTCCTCTTGCAATGCTCGCACTTGTCTCTGGAGCGCTCTAACCTCAGATGTTACAACACCAACTCTTTTGCCACATTCCCTTCGTGGAGGCATTTTCATTATTCTCGTTGAAACCCTAACCATGGTCCTGGTGCAAACTGCCTCACAGTTGGTGATCAGTTTACACACAAACCTTAACCCACGGTCCTAGTGCAAACTACCTCACAATCACTGATATGTTTACACACTCAGGAACTCCTACTCTAATACCACTTAATGAAAGGTGCTCCCCTTAATACCACAAACACATAATAGAAACAAAGAAACAACAACAATATGCAAGAACAAAAAATTGGCTTCTTATTATCTCCACAAATGTGGAATTACAAACTTTCAGAATTACAATATGCAAAGCCACATGGGCATTCCCTTACAATATTTTGTAGGACAAAGCCTCGAATCAATACCCAGATCTACTACCAGAACTATCCTAGACAACACTACGAGCCTTCTTTATATAGGCATTTTCCACTGCCCGAGAAGGTTCCAAAAATTTAGCCCTTAGGGCTGACCAAACTTAGAATTATTTTATTTTTCAATTTATTACATCAAAGTCAGCTCAAAATAACTTTTGAAACCCGAACAAAAATTTTGAAGGAAAATTATTTTCTGCCATTTCAGGTGGCCTAACTTTCAAAGACCATAAGTCATCACCAGTTGACTCGATTGACTATTATAACCCCTTTTCAGAAAGGCTACAAAGCACTCTATAGGCTTGACTAGTGCAAGTGCTTGTCACCCAAGTTTTCAACCTCATCCAGGCTATCTAAAGCCTTCAAAACTGAGTTCAAAGTTTCTGTACCCTACTACCAATACTGAAAATCTTCAATATCTTCACAACTAGATCTGATGTAGCCATGAAACTTTACTAGCAAGCTAATATGACTGAGATGAACCTCCACATGTAAAATTAGAACATTCTGAGATCATATGACCAACTTACTAAAAACAACAAGTTTCCATAAATAGCAGCTCTGCACAAGATAGCCCTTATTAAATACAAAAATATAAATATATTTGGGTGATGCAAGATTGTTCTTACACCCAAGATGCTCCTGCATCATATTGTTGCATGGGTTGCTGATGAACTTGAGGAGATTGCTTATAGATAGCTGCTTGTTGTTGTTGGTATGCAAGAGTTGGTGTAGGACCAGCCACAACAATTTGGACATGGTTGGTATTAGTGGCTCCATTAGTAACAATGTTTTTGTTATGATTCCAATAACAAGATTTATCATTGTTGGGTTTATTTTGGGAATCAGTTTTGAAATGTCAGATTGTGCCTTTGTCTAGGAAGGCCTTTTCAATACCTATCCCTTTTCTCTTGATATCCTAATATGTTTGGAGATAGTTCATCCTCATGAAGTGGGATAGTTTAGGATGTAGATTATCAATGAAGTTTTTGGTCAAATGCTTCTCAGGCAGTTGGCATGATAATTTGGTGGTAAGGTTCTGCCATCATTGTAGGTATTCTGCTAGGCTTTCTCTTTGGAGTTGTGAAGGTCTAATAAGGTCAACTCATTCTCAACATTATGGGCATATTGGGCAACAAACTTCTTAGAGAGATCGACAAAGATTGTGATGGTTCCACATGGTATCTTGTAAAACCACTCAACAACAGTTCCTCCCAAGCTTTTAGGGAATAGCGGCAAAATATAATTATCATTGTAAGCCACTTCTTGGCATGCCATATAGAATTCTTTGATGTGATTGACTGGGTCTCCTTTTCCTTGGTATTTTTCAAATTTGGGTGTCTCGAAGTTTTTAGGAAAAGGAACAGTTATGATTGATCAGTCAAATGGGTAAGGACACACCTCTTCGAACTTGAAGGTGTTATTCTTTGTACCAATTTGGATTTCCTTAAGAGCTTTCTTCATTTCTTCCCACTCAGAAGGGATTGGCATTGGAGCGGGTATTTCTATTTGAAAAGGATCTAGTGGTGCTAGTGAATAAGGGTGATTTTGAGGTGGGTATTGTGGAGTGGGATATAGAGATAGCCCAGAAAGATATGTAGATTGGAGTCAATTTTGGAGTGATGTTTGTTGGGGAGGATACTACTGATGTGGTGCAAGGGTATATTGTGGTGGAAGATATGGAACTTCTTTCTAGGGTTGTGGGATGATGAGGACTTGTTTCTATGACTAATAGGAGGAAACTTGTTGTTGCTGGGGAATGATGGGGGTTTGTTGCTATGGATGATAAGAGGAGGCTTGTTGCTGCTGGGGAATGATGGGGGTTTGTTGCTATGACTAAAAGTATGGTTGTTGTGGGGGAGGCTAGCGGAATGATGCAGCTTGTTGGTAAGATGGCCCTTGCTGAACTTGACTTTGTGCTTGGTTGATGTAGGATGGATGCATTCCTACATTGCTTAAGGGTGGAATAGATGTAGGAAAGCTAGAAGAAAAGGGTGATTGGGCAAGATAACTTGTGGAATAAGAGGAACTTTTCTACTGAGGTGGAGGAACTTGTTGAAAAGAACTCGGTGTTGTGAATGGGTAGCTTGAAAAGGATGAAGATAGCAGAGGTTGTGATGGTTGTTGTTGTGCTACCTAGGAGAAGATGGCTTGTTGGTTTGCAAAAATAGATGTAGGAGAGTGAGTTGGTATACCAAAGGCTTTCATTTCTTCTTGCATGAGGCCCCAACAAGAACCAGTGTGTAATAGGAATTGTGTTGTAGAGGATGCTGGGAAGGTAGATGTGATGGGAGTTTGGGACATGAAATATGGACTTGAAAAACCCATAGAAGGCATTCCTGTGGTGAAGGTATTTTGTTAGACTTGAGCTTGGGTAGATGTTTTCTAGGGGGTGAATGAAGAGAACATTTGTGCTCCCCATGAAAAGGGTGATGTTGTTATGGAAGCTTGCTGAGTATAAAAGGGAAATGATTGCACTGTCCCTTGAACAAATGATGGTATGGATGCTAAAGCTTGTGGAGTGAAAGGAAAGGATGATTGCATCCCTCTTGGCATGAAAGGTGTGGATGTAGAAGCTTGTGAAGTGAAGGGGAAAGATCATTGCGTCCCTCCTAAAATGAAAGGTGTTTCTTGGCCCATGGAAGGTGGTAGAACTGTTTGTGAGGCAACTTGTGTAAGAGGTGGGAGTTGATTTTGTGACAAGTGTTAGATTTGAGCAAAATCTTGGGAGGTCATGGAGGATGGTGATGTACCTATTATAGAGGATGGAGAAGATGGTGCTATAGCTTGTGTTATGGGACTTGTGAAGTTTCCTTGCAAAATAAGGGGAATGGTGGAGGTTTCTTGAGATGTTTGCAAGGTCAGATCTGGGAATGGTTGGATGAACGGAGAGTATGCTTGTGCTAGGATTTGGACAGTGTTTATGGGAATGTGAGGATGGAGATATGACATAATGGGAGTATGCACTTGTGCAAAGTTAGTGAACATGCTCTACTAATTTTGGGCCATGAGTGCATTGACTACTAGTGGATTCCCTGGATGATTCACAAATGTTTCTATTGCAAGAGGAGCCAAGGGGATATTGGGATCATCCCATGCATTACTAGTTTGTTGGATCTATGGATCATAGGCTACCATTGCACTGGTAGAAATTTTGGAATCAAACGAGCTGGTGGTTGCATAAGTATCCACGTCCCTTCATTTTCTAGATCTAGATCTTGTCTCTATAGGCATGGAGTGGAGATGCAGATGCTATATGGATGCAAGATGTTTCCTAAAGATTCTAAAGAATGATGGATGAAAGCTTAAGGAACTTCTAAGGATGATGAATTTATAGAATGTAATGCAAGGATTGGTGAAATGCTTGGATCTAAATCAAGGATGGCAGAAGATTGGTGGAAGATGGTGAAAGATTGGTGAAATGCTTGGTGATGATGGAGGCTTGGTGGGATACTCTGATTTAGGTCAAGATTTGGTGGAAGATTGGTGGAATGTTGGTGAAAGATTACTAAGTTTAAAAAATGAGTTGTTTTTTTCCGATGGAGGATCAGTGATAGGATTCAGTCAACCAAGGATAGACTAATGATCTTTGGTCAACTAGATTTTTATCAATTGAAGCCAATCTCTTTCTTGAGATGATGAGGCTGTGTAGGGACAAGTTGGATTTCCTTTAGACAATGCTCTATCAAAAAGGGGATGATTTTTTATTTAGGATAGGGGATGAAAACAACTCAAAGGTCTTGAATGCTAAGTGCTTTTGGATTTGGGTCTCTTGATTTGGTGCAAAAAGATGGTGGGTTCTAATTTGGATAATGGATGCTAGATTTGGATCAAGGATTTGGGATTCTAATTTGTGGATTGTTGATGGAACAATGCTATTTCTAAAAAGGATGATGTAGATGCAACTGATGGATGATCTATGATGCTACTAGGAAGATGATGATGAATGCAACTAAGAAACGACTCTAAAATACAACTAAAGATTTGGATGATGATGCATAGATGAAACTAGGATGAAACTAGGATGAAGGACTATTAAGATAGGATTTGAGCTCTGATGGTAAAATGGGACATGTGATGTATCTAGCTAGTCCTCTCTTTCAAGATTGGTGTAGCGATGGTTCACTCAAAATCGGTAGGCAAACTATTTGACTCTTGCGTTATAGACAATATTATCAAGCTTTTCTTGATACTTTTCTTCTACTTGGGTTGTTTGGACAAAGGATTGATGGCTTTTAAGATTTTCCTTTGCAACTTTCTTCTCTTGATAATCTTGAGATTTGGGCAATTTAGCTTTTGGATGTTTGATCAAATTGGGCATATCTTGGGGAAATTCTGATTAAAAAGCTTTGGGTATTTGATTGCAAGGGTTTCTTTGCAAGTTATTTTGAGTATCAAGTTTGTAGATTAGTTTGATGTTTTCCAATGGAAAAGGATAGATTTCAACAAAGATTTTTAGAAAAGCAATCTCCACAAGGGACAAAGAAACCTTGTGGGATACAAACAAGATAACTGACTCTGATTCTGAAAAAAAATCTTTGAAGAGTGTATATTCCAACAAGTGTTTTCATAGAGTTTCTGACTGTCAAGCACTTCAAGCAGATCTACCTAAGGAAGGTGAGTATCAAAATCCTTGCCTATAGTCTGGTACCCCATAAAAGGGGATAGAAATGGTGAGTAATTTTAAGGTGATCCGATAAACCCCTTGGATCAGTCCTTGCACAAGGATTTTGATACCTTCAGATGTGGATAGGGTAGCCTTTATTTTATTAGGTTTGTAATTGTTCCATGGAGTCCCCCCAATCAGTTTGTATGCATGTGACTCACTTAAGAGCCTAGTTGACCATGCCGAAATAGTAGGGATTATTCATCTACCCTGGGCTACCATCAACACGCCTCGCTTGAGCTTGAGGAGATATAAGTGAGAGTTTTCTCAACAATTTATTTATATACCAATCGGGGAAGATACTGGTTGAGGTCATTCTCCAAAGAGGAAGTGCTTTTCTCCCAGGATAGGCCTTGCTAAAAGTAAAACAAGTGAACTTGTCTGAGTTCAAATGTTTTACGTTGCTTACTTTAACAAGGATTTGCAGAAAATGAAAGCTCCTAGATGCACACCATGAAGAGTTCTTTTCCAAATTGAATTAAGTGTGTTTTGATTGAAAACTTCCAAAGACACAAGTGTTTATATTTTGAGTTGTTCGTTCTCCAAAAAGTAAGTGTTTTGAGCGATTGCAAGTTCTTTTCCTGAGCATTCAAGATTGAGATTGGCATGTTGCTTTAAGAACTTTGAAGTGCTTTTTTTTAATCCTTTAGGTCATTGAAGATTTGATTTTGTGTTTGCTTGAACTGAAAAAAGGAAGGAATAGAGATGCTCATTTCTTTTAGTGCATTCAAGAGTGTGTTTTATTTTCAAAATGACAATGACTCCTTAGGACTTAGCTTCATTCCTTTAGTTTCATTCAAGACTTTGTTTGCTCCATTTTTAGACCCCAAAGAAAAGTTCCTAGATTAGTTTGATGTAGAAATTTTGAAAAGCAATCGAGATTTTGCAAAATGAACTTAGTTTTCAACACAAACAAAGCTTTTAGGATTGATTTTAGCAACTTTGGCATGCACTCTTAGCATTGATTTTGAATGTTTTTAGAAATGAGATGCAAATTTGAGGTTCTTTTTAAGTACCCAAACTTTGAAGTGTTCCTAACTTTGTATGAATGCTCCCTAAAACCTTGATGCTGCAAGGATGCAATTTTGAGTTGATTTGATTTGTGACTTGATGTAGAAAACCTTTAGAAACAAAGATTTTTGCATGATTTTTGTTAAGGCATTCAAGAGTGCATTGATGTTTATTTTAAGCCAATGAAATGAAAGTTTGAGGTTCCTAAACATGCAAGAAGGTTCATGAGCCTTAAGGCTTTATCATTTTGGTGATCTCCTTTCCCTCCAAGAAGTACCTGCAAAGCATAGAGTTTAGAACCTATAAGAAAAATCAAAGTTCAAAAACTTTAAAAACATCAAATTACCTCTTTCTAGAATAAATGCACAGTTACTAAGAACAAATGCACAACTATAAGTGATAAATGCGCACCTTTTTCAATTTTGCACATATATGCAGTAACAGAGCATGTATGTGCAACTCTATCTATTTTGCTAAAATGCTTTTAAAATGAAATTTTTTTACAAAAAACATATGTGCAGCAAGATTGAACATATGCGCAACAAAATTGAACATATGCGCAACAGAATTGAACAAATACGCAGTTGTGGACAACAAATGCGCAATTTTAGTGATAAATGCACAGTTTTAATGGATAAATGTACAACTTTACAAATTTTTGTACAAATGCACAAATTGGACCGAGAATGAAATGTTACAACCCAAATTTTTGAGAAAAATTTGAGAAAATGGCCAAAGAACGTCAATTTTGGAGTAGTTGATCAGGACAAGGGTCCCACCTGGTGTGCCAAAATGTGATCAATGGAAACCTAGTCTGTTTTGAAAGGTGTAGACACGTCAAACATTAGCCTAAACAACATATACCTAACAAAAACAAACAGTAATTCACAATGTCATTTAGATTGAGCTTAAATAGAAAGCACCCATGCATTGTTTGATTTTTTCAAATAAAAGGAATGTGGGTATTCTCTCAAAGCACCTGGAGCATGTTCCTAATGTAGGTTTCGAGGGATTGAGATTCATGAGAACCCCAAAAGTGACACAATATTGGGTAGAACACCCAAAATTGCCCCTAAGGCCTCAAGAATTCAGATTTATGCAACTAATATGATTAAGTAGATTTTAAGCCCAAAATAGATGTGGAAATGATGCATAAACAGGAATTAAACTAAGTTAATCCATTAGTTCTATGCTAAGATATGAGTTAAGAAAGTTTGAAAATCTATTAATTAGGAATGATTATGCTAAAAGCTAGAACTAATTTAACATGATAACAATGCTATTAATTGAAAGTGAATTGGTGCTTTTCTCTTAGAAATGAGGAGTATTTATAGGATTTTGGAAAGGGTTGGGTTAAGAGGTTGAGTCAGGGTTTGGGGTAAGGTTAGGGGTTGAGTTTGGGTCAAAGATAAAGATTGACTTCTTCTAGAAGAGTCTAGGGTTTTTGGATGAGGATGAAGACTTTCTAGAAGAGTCTAGGACTTTCTAGGATAAATAGGAATTTAGAAAATAAATAAAGGTTTATTTATTTCAAAGGTTTTAGGTTTTGAGGATATTTATCAAATAGATTTAATAAATATGAGGATTTAATATTTAAACTTATTTAAATATTTTTGAGTTGGGATTAGGCTTAGGAAATGAGTAAATCATCCTTTAATTAAAATTAAAGTGAAATTAGGAGATTCTAGAAGAGGTTAGTGATCTTTAGGATATTTCTAAGGTTTTGGGTAAAAATAAATAAATAATTTATTTTTTGGTTTTTTGGTAAATTTATTAATTAAATAATTATTAAATAGGGAAAAGGTGTTTAAATAAGATTTAAACATTTTTGGCAAGGATTTCTTAATTAAATATTTTTAATTAAGATAAAGGGATTTAATGACATAAAAATAAATTAATTAAATAAATAAATAAATAATTAACAAATGATGATGTCATCAGGGGTTTTTAGAAAAATAAAAATACTTTTATTTTCTAAAGATTTTTAAGTGTCTAAAAGTAGTATAGAAGAATCCTCAAACTCTATGGAAACCAGACCTTAAATCACTACAAAAGAGAGTGATAAAAGATGGAAACTTGAAAAAATTGGACAAATATTATGAGAGGTATGATTCTAAGAATCAAACAATTATAGAAGATACTATCATTGATTATCTATTGATCTTTAAGAAAAATCTATTGGAAATTGAAGGAAGTATCCCTAAGGACCTATATAGTAAGCTGGAGATTAGAAAGTAGTTGGCGCAGTTAGAAGATGAGAATATAAAGAACAAGGTAATAGAAGACATGCTACCTATTGTCTCTATACTAGAAAGGGAGAGGATAATAAATGCATTGAAACCCCTATTAAGGACAAAGGCTAGACTAGTGAAAATCATTGCTAGAAAGTATGATGAAGTTATTGAAGACACTCAAAAGGCATTGGATCATATCTTAATGAGTTATATGCCAAAGAAGACATCACCTCCTAAGGTTATCAAGCCTACATCTCTGGGATTGGGAGAAAGTTCCAAGGTAGTAGAAGCAAGTGAATAAGATAGCATGGAACCAGACTTCTTTGTCTCTGGTGTGCTTGTGACCCTTGACACTTTGCATGATGTAAATGATCCATTTTTGGATAAATCAAATAGTGTGATGGAAGTAAAATTACAAGGACAGGTAGAGGAAGAGAAAATGGAGGATAAACAAGAAGAGAAGTTACAGGAAAATGAAATTCAGAAAGAAGAAAGGAAGGAAGAAGATACTAGAGCAGAGGAAGTAGCTGAGGTTAGAATGGAACAAAAACAAGAATCTGACACCTCTTCTACTTTTTTGTTGGAAATTATAGCCAAATTGATGAGTTTTGATGTAGATAGCATGGATTAGGATGAGTTTATGAGGCTATCCTTCATGGCCTTCACTAAGGATAAGGAAAGATCAATACATAAAGGTGAAAAAAGAGTTAAAGTGATGACTAGGGTTGTAGAGATAGTAAAGAAGTTACTTCCTACACCTATTGACCTTCAAGGAAAGCATGAATCAGAGAACCTAAGCATGATACTAGATAGCTTTGATAGTCACTTTGAGTCATTGCTAAGGAGTGCAAAAGAAAAGGCAGAAAAGAGGTTCTTGGAAAAGAAATTAAAAGAAGTTTTTCAGTCCAACTTATGAGACTTAGACATTCTCAAGGCTACTACTATTAAGGCTAAGAGTTGTGTAGCACAAGGTAGAAATATTTACAATTACTGCATAAGTCTGTGCAAACATGTAAAGAACATTGAAGACAAAATAGCCAAGGATAGGGCTACACTCGACTCTCTGAAGGATAGTTGTGAAACATCTTCACTAACTATAATTGAAATGGACAAACAAGCATCCACACTTTTGGATAAGATTAGTGCACTGGAAATAGAGAAAGGGAGAGTGGTAGATAGATTTGGCTTATTAAAGAGCCTATTAACTCCTAAAATTTCAATGCTTGAGACACATCTATCAAATATGTAAAAGGTTGAAGGATCAATGTCACTATCTATACCTACTAAGCTTAAGGAAGTGCAGACAATGTCATATGCACTAAATGGATTGATCCATTTCAGTGATCTATTGATCAAATCATGGGCTAAAGAAGTGAAGACCTTGGAAAACTCTTTCCAATATGTCTTAAAACTAGTGAGTAAGAACTAAGTCTTTTTTGTGCTTAGTAGTTTTTTAAAATTGTTAATGTACCTTTGCCATTGATGTCAAAGGGAGAGGAAGAGAAGAGAAAAATGAGGAGAGGAAGAGAAGAGAGGAAGAATAGAAAAGAGAAGAAGAGAGTGAATAAAAAATAAATAAAAGAATTAAAAAAAAGAGAAAAAGAGAAAGAGAACAAAAAAAAGAGTTATGTATATAGTAGAAGGAGATAGTGCTTAAACACTTAGTCATTTTTCACTAAGTGTTTCCATTAATGCCAAAGAGAGAGATTGTTGGTAAGTGGTGTTTTGGGGCACTAGGGATCACTTAAGGGTTGTCATTTATGGAAACACTTATGCTAGAGTGATCGCATGCAAAAAGCTTTTGCATTGGAGTCACAGTCATGAAAATGACTAAGTAGAGAATTAGGACAATAGTGTACTGGTGTACAGTTTTGATTAGTGATGATAGTGAATAGGTATAAAATTATGGATAGGTTGGACCATGCATCTAACATTCCCCACTATTTTTTTTTTGCTGAACAAGAATAAGTAATGTAAACCTAGAAATGCTTGAAATTAGATAGGATAAGATACATACCTCATAATCGAAATAATTTGGAAATACCTATTTTCTAATGCTTGTGTGCACTCTCTGGAATGTCTGTAACCAGATCCAAAACCAGAAGACCGCAATAGAGAAAACCCAAAAAACTTTTATCTTTATGAAGGTAGGTCATCCTTGACCCAAATAGTGGGGCAAGGTCTTACCCCCTACTAAAGGTCATCCTTGACCCAAAATAGCTCTGACAGAAATTTTGTTTGTGGATCTAGGAAGTTTTCTGAAAAGGGTACTTAGATCTGCACTTCAATTCTGAAAACAAAGACTGTAGATATTTGAAAATGGTGTTTTGGGTTGGCTATATAGGGTTTTGCCTTAGTCAAACCCCCATTTTGGTGATCTCCACCTCTGCAAATAGTCGATTGTAATAAAATGTGTGTGTGTGTGTGTATAGAATTTGTAATGCCGAGATCTAATCCTCTAGATCAAAACCCTAGCATGAATATATATGAGAAATTAATGCATAGATTTGAATAAGATAAGAAATCATACCAAGCTCCCATGGCTAAAGTACTCTCACCAAACTCATAATCTATAATTGCTACGCCATGATTGTGTCTTTGAATGCTTGAATGTTGAAAATGGTGGATCAAGGAAGAAGGGATCTCTCTTGCTCCAAGTAAATGTTCACAATGGTGTATTCACAAAGATGATTGGTATCAATAATGGCTTGATATTATATATCATCCTCTTTCAATATTGCCTCTTCACTTCACCATCAATTGCTTGCTTGAATCCTTGATATTGTGCTTGTGTGTAAATGAAGGCAAATGAGAGTCTTTATATAGAGGTTTCAATGTCAGGCTCCTAGAGTAATGTGATGACCCATAATTCAAATTTCACCTCAGATTATGATCCAATCACAATAACCAACTAAGGAGGGAAAATAATTAAATGAATTTTTAATTAAGACCTTTCCACTTTCAGATTCGGGCACCTAACATTGATTTTGGGGCCCATTGGGATCAAAATTTGGAAAGGTGAATCAAATCCTAAAGGAGGTTAAAGATGAACTCATCTCTAAGCTAGGTTATAGATGACCTAGAATCTGACCTAGGTTAGGGATGACCTCATCCTTGACCCAGGAGTCCAGATCCAGTTAGAATCAGAATAGGAGGTCCCAGGGATGCCCAAAGACCTAAAAATGATGTCAGAATAGAGAAGAGTACCAGGGAGAGGCACAAAATCCTATTATGAACATGATGAAGGCTAGGAGGACCTATTTTTAAATTCTACCTATAAAATAGAGCCATAGGAGAGGGAAATTAAGGATAATCCTCGTGATTCTAACCCTAATTTCACCTAGAATGAAGGAATCAAGTGCAGAATGCATCCTAAATGCAAGTCTATCATGATAAATGCACTAAAAGAGGGTGATAACCCTATCAAGATGGAATTTCTTCCATTTTAAGATGATACATTTAGCCCCCACTTTAGCTTAGATATGACACTATGTGAATATGCAAGCTAAAGTAAGAAAACATCATAATAAATAAAAAGGATATAGCCAAGTCCTCGATGTCGAGATCCTATAGAAAATTGTTAGAACCTAAAACACAAAAGGTTAATGAAAATCCATAAATCACCTAAAGATTACTATATGACAATTGAGAAGTGTATAAACCCCCTTATGCCCCACTTGTTTTGGCTTTTTACTTCTGAAGGGTGAAACGAGGTGATAAGGAAAATCCTATACACTAGATATGCAATTTTTTGAAAAGCTCATTACTAAACCAATTAGAAGGATTCCTAAACTTCCTAAAAATTTTCAAGAGGTTAGGTATTTCAATCATAATTCCAATACCACTGATGGCACTGAAAAAGGAGTTACTGAACTCAAGTTATGATGAAAAGAGTGGATGTCTATCTAAATGCATAGGAAGGGAAATCTGAGTTTACCATGAATAAACCCTAAAAGAAACCCTAATAAAACCCTAATTATAACTATAAATAATGAAAAGGAAGACATAATTACTCATTCTTACCATTTTTAGATTTGAAAAGAGGAAGCAAGATGCCAAGGAAAAAATAATTTTGAGAGATGCGCATGGAGCTTCTGAGACAGAGCCTGGATATCGAACGGTCACTTCCTAAGGTGAGTTTGCTGTTATCTGTCCTGTATTTTCCAAATTACTAATTTTTGTAGGCAAGGTCGATGCTAAATCTTAAAGGTTAACCCTGACCTAGCTATGTCAACCTTGACCCAAGAAGGTTGACATTGACTGTAAGGTTTCCACATGTTCTAGGATGAGGTCGACCTTGACCCAACAAGGTTGTCCCTGACCTAGGAAAGTCAACCTTGATTTAGTAATGTCATCCCTAACCTAACTAAGGTCAACCTTGACCTAGTCTAGTTATATTTGCATATTTGATGATATGGATTACTGATATGATGTTTTTTTGTACTTGCATGACTTGGTCCATCTCTGAGAGTATCCCTTTGGAGAGTTGCTAGGATCAGTCAAAGAGACATTGTCCGAGCTTGATGATGATGAGATGCAATTACTGAGAGATGTGGGACTATACTGGGTATCAGTCTTACCATAGATTAGGCTACATCAAGCCATGCTATTGGCTCTGATAGAGAGGTGGGATGAGGATAAATCCTCCTTCCATCTTCCCTCCAGAGAGATTATAGTGACATTAGAGGATGTCTACAGGATCCTACAACTTCCAGTCCAAGGTGAGACCGTCAGACCTAGAGCATAGTGAATTTCCAAGGAGATTCATGCAGATAAGGAGTATTGTATAGGATGGATTCCATAGATGTGGACCTGGTTAGATCAGGTCCTATTATCATCCATACTATCAAGCCCTACACCTTTAGTACAGAGGGTGATGCTTTGCATAGTATCCTTGGTTGTGTTACCCAATGCAAAGGGTACCATATTTTCTACACCTTTTACACATCTTATAGAAAGAATGGAGAGGGAGAGGACTATGTTCTCATGGGGTTGCAACATGCTAGTCTAACTATACCATGAGCTATGTCATCTAGTGAGATATCAAAGAGAGAGTCTATCGATATGCACACTCTTGCAGATTTGGCTATTTGAGCATTTCACATGTACACATCCATAGGGTGTTCTAGTGATGGTAGATGTGGGTACACCGAGAGGTTTTACATATCCTTTGATAGATACTTGGCATTTTGGAGATATCCTCTATTGGAGAGTACATCTAGACTATATTCCAGGCATTGATGTGATATGGAGACCCTACTTCCAAATGACAAAGTGGCCCGATACACAATTCTAGATGAGACATTCATAGTAGTGAAAGCTACTAGAGGGTCATCAGAATCATATAGTGATTCCATATTATTATGATCAAGTGATGAGATAGTTTGGCCTATTACAGGTAGTCCATAGAGTAGTAACTCACTATGTACATCTGTCGAGGTACTATTAGAGACCTAGTACCATACACCAACCATCGATAGCAGACATAGAGGATAGTGATGCAAATGAAATAGAGGATAGAGAGGAACAATTAGATGTGACCTATTCAGGCATGAGCTAAGATTACATCAGGTACTGGGGTCTACAGGGGACCCATACCATATTCCTTGAGGATTATACTATAGGTGAGCTAGGTATTTCAGAGAGGATACACTAGGATAGTGGTATAATAGAGGAGGAGTAGGATGTCAGAGATGAGGAGGAGCACATATCTAAGGGATATCCCATGGAGGAGGAGAGAGCAGAGGAGAGAGTAGAGGAGATGCCCCCAATGGGTGATACTAGTGTAGATGTACACATTGTTCACACATCACCACTAAGATCACAATGGTCTCCACACCCCCACATAAAGACACCACCACCGAGGCCTAGACATACTAAGCATGGAGAGAGTAGTCACTCTATGCCTCCGCCTTCTAGACATTTTAGTGATGTCCAAGAGGGAGACCTAGGTATGACATATGAGATTTGATTAAATATGTAAGTTGATTTGAGATAAAGTAAGACATTATATTGATAAATGTACTTGTTACCCTAATTTTCATATGCATGCAAATTTGGCTAATACCTATTCTAGGGTCTCTATTTTTATCCTGCCAAGCATCCTTGAAAGTTTCATGAAGTTAGGCCATGTCCTCTAGCCTCTGCAAATTGTTTTACTCCCTAGTCTACAGGTCAGAAAATTCATAAAAACTAGCCATTGTGCAAACCCTTGAAAACCCTCTAGCCTATTGTATTTTTATGTTACTTTATTCGGCCACTTAAGTCCCTTCATTTTGCATGTGCATTTTAAAATCCTTCAGTCACCAAATCTCCAATTCTTGGTGGTTAACCCCTTAACACTTAGTGATTTGGTGAGCAGTTACCTTTTCGGTTGGTAGTCTCTTCTTAGCAGCTAATACTAGAGATTATCATCTGATGGTTGTCACGAGATAGCATGCATCAGAAAGATTCATTATGATCTTGCAATAGCCATTGATCTTCCCTTTTGTGCAACAATTCATTTGCTAGGTGGGTCCACTACCACGTTGTCCTACATGGAGGCTTCCTATTGGTCGAGAGGTGTTGACTTGTCTAATTTTTAGAGCGGGCCTAAAAGATTGTGCCCCTTTTAATCCTATGGCTGGTGCATGATCTCAAGCATTTGTGTCAGAGCATCAGATTATGTGCAGACCATCGATCTTGCTTTGTTGTCAGAGCTTCCCTCGGTGGGTCCTTTCTTTCTAACATGGTCACATTCAATTGGTCCACATAGCGATGAACTAGAACATGTCAGTGGGGCTATGTCAGAGTCTCTATAGGGATGTTAGAAGGATAAGGATCAATGGTTGGTGCATGTTTGCAAGGAATCTTTCTGACGCATGAGATCATGTGCCTGCCGTTGATCTTACTTTATCTCTAGGCTTTGTCAGGTGGGTACGCATTGTCAGATGGCCTGATGTGTGAAAAAATTATTGGTTTCCATGTGTTGTGATGGAATATGGATGAAGTGACTGAGAGGGGGGGGGGGTGAATCGGTCAACCATAAAAACACTTCACAATTAATTCTTTGCAGATCCCTTAGGATATCTTAACAATGTTATCTGTTTTAGCACTCGGTAAATAGATTGCAGTAACTTTGAAGATGCAGAAATTATTAGCAATATTATCTTTAGATATTCATCAGCACATGTATATGATTGAGAAAGCAATTAAGAACACAAGAGACACAAGATTTAACGTGGAAACCCAATATGGGAAAAACCACCAATGTATCTAGATACTGATTTTCACTTTTCTAAAGTGATGCCCGGTTAGAAGCCAACCCGGTAAAAGGTTACAAAACACACTGTTAGGTGTGACCTTGTTAGAGGATTTAAAACACCCTGCTAGGAGTGGCCTGGTAAGAGGTCTTGAAAACAATTCAATGGAATTGTCACCTTGTTAGAGGATTTACATTATGGTTGTTAAACCAACTCGGTTAAGAGATTTAGAATTCACTGTTACAATGATAAGAAGGTAACAATGAAAAAGTGACCTGTATAATAATGCAACTGTCTTGCTGATTACAGATCTTTGTTCTGCATAAGTCTGATCCTTTCTGATCGAATAAAACTCTGCTGCTCCTCAAGGATATCTGAACATCCTTCACAAATTCGCATATACCTTTCCTTCTTTTCTTCTGTAAATCTTCTGCTCTATATATTTTTATTTTTCACATTTGACCTTTTATTTATATGATTTTGGATTTGTCAAATCGACATTATTTAGTATAACAGTCAGCTGAATTAAGCAAACTCTATTTGCAAAAGTCCTTCAAGGGCCGACAGTGCTCGGTGACCATATCTTTCTATAATCTTTCAGTGATCGACGGAACTCGGTAAACACCGACAATCCTTTACCTTTGATAACCGACTGAACTCGGTAAACACTAACTTTTCTCGATGACTGACTGAACTCGGTAAACACTATCTTTTCTTTGATGACCGACTGAACTCGGTAAACACTATCTTTTCTTCGATGACCGACTGAACTCGGTAAACACTATCTTTTCTCGATGACCGACTGAACTCGATAAATACTATCTTTTCTCGATGACCGAGTGGACTCGGTAAGCACTAATATTCCTTTTTGGCAGACCGACTGAGCTCGGTAGGAACTGATTGCTGCAGACTATGACATAGTGTGACATCAAAGACAATACATAATTGAGTAGCAATTTCCTTCAGACAATTGTTTCCAACAATCTCCCTCTTTGGCATTGATGGCAACACAATATGTCATAGCATAAGAAATTTGAAAGAGTTAGCTCGGTTTAGATTCAAATCTCCCTCTGTCAGCAAACTTCTTGTATCCTGAAAATTCTTCCTTCTAACTATTGAAAATTTCTTGAAAATAATAGCAAAGACATAGCAAACACTCCCTCTTTGACAACACATGCCAACGATAATTCACATATTACCGGTGAAAATTAATGTACCTCAAGTACTGATTCATATGCAATGATTCCTTTAATATGCTGCATCAACAAGTTGATTTTCAATCATGTTCTGGTTGATGCATCACTAAAACTGTATTTAGTGAGCCTCGGATAGGGGAATGACCCCTAACTTACCTCTTAGATACACAAATGCATCCTTAGGTAATGGTTTGGTAAAAATGTATGCAATCTGTTCTTTTATATGAATATATTCTAATCTGATTTCCTTGTCCTGCACCAATTCTCTGACAAAGTGATATTTAATAGCAATGTGCTTGGTTTTGGAATGCATCACTAGATTCTTAGAAATGTTTATTGCACTGGTATTGTCACAAAATATAACAACTGGTTCTTTGATTTCAACCTTCATACCTTCTAAGAGCTGTTTAAACCACACAATATTTGAACAGTTTACTGCAGTAGCAACATATTCTGCTTCAGCTGTGGATTGAGATGTGCAATTCTGCTTTTTACTAGTCCAGGATACCAGTCTTTTTCCAAGAAAAAATGCTCCACCACTTGTGCTTTTTCTGTCATCAATGTTTCTTGCCCAATCAGCATCAGTAAACACTTTCAAGTCTAGATTGCCTCCAAATTTATACCGCAAACCATATTCTTCAGTTCCTCTTAAGTATCTTAAGATTCTTTTGATTTCCGTCATGTGATTTTCCTTAGGTTTTGCTGAGAATCTAACTACTATACCAACTGCTAAGGCAATATCAGGTCTTGTATGTACTACATACTGCAATTTTCCAATCATAGATCGGTATAGGGTCTAATCAACTTCTTTTGAATCATCATTTTTGGTAAGTTTCAGTCCAGTACACATGGGTGTACCAACTAGTTTTGAATCTTCCATACCAAACTTCTTAAGTATCTCCTTAATGTATTTGGATTGAGTAATGTATATACCATTCTTGCTTTGCTGAATTTGAAGACCAACAAAGAATTTTATTAAACCAAACATAGACATTTCAAATTCTCTGTTCATTTGCTCTGAAAATTCTTTGCACTGATCCTCATTTCCTGTAAATATAGTATCATCCACAAATATTTCTGCCAATACAATTTTGTCATCCGGTCCTTCTTTAATATACAGATTGTTGTTATCATTAGCTCTTTTAAAATTAATCTGAATCAAATAGTTATGGAGTCTTTCATACCATACTCTAGGAGCTTGTTTTAAACCATACAATGCTTTTTGTAACCTGCAGACCATGTCCCTTTTATCTGGATCAACAAAACCTTCAGGTTGTTCAATGTAGACTTCTTCATCAAGAATTCCATTGAGAAATGCAGATTTTATATCCATCTGATATACCTTAAATCCTTTGTGTGCTGCATAAGCAAGTAGAGTTCTTACACCTTCTAATCTTGCAACAGGAGCAAAAGTTTCTCCATAATCTATACCTTCTTCTTGAGAGTAACCTTTACATACCAGTCTAGCTTTATTTCTAGATACTTGACCATCTTCATTCAGCTTATTTCTGAATACCCATTTTGTTCCAATTACATTCTTATCTTTAGGTCTAGGTACAAGAGTCCAAGTTTTTTTCTTTTGTATTTGTTCTAATTCTTCATTCATTGCTTCAATCCAACTTTCATTTTCCAATGCATCTTTGATATTTCTAGGTTCAAAATCAGTGAGTAGACATGTACCTTTTAGCTTGCTTCTTGTCATAGTACCATCTGATTTGTTTCCAATGATTTGGTCTGGTGTATGATGTCTTCTGACATATTTGGCTAGTATAGGTTCCTTGCCTTTTGAATGATTCATGCTGTTGTCTTCTAGGATCTCTTCTTCAGGTTGCTCGGGCTCGATAGATATTTGCTCGGTAACTTCAGGCTGAGACTCGGTCTGAATTTCTTCCTGTGACTCGGTTTGAACTTCTTCCTGTGACTCAGTAAGTGTGCTCAGCTCGGTAGATATAGTTTCCTTACTGATAGTTGTGTCTGCCAATGTTTCAGGTTCAATGTAAACAAATCTTCTGTAGTTCTCAGGTTCCCTTTTTCTTTCTTCCTCAGTCTTTTCTGCAAACTCATCAAATTTTACATGTATACTTTCTATGACTTTGTGAGTAGATAAGTTCAGACATTTGTATGCCTTGCTTTTGCTAGAATATCCTAGGAATATGCCTTCATCACTTTTCACATCAAATTTATTTCTTCTGGATTCTTTTAAGATATAACACTTGCTACCAAATATTTTCATGTAACTTACATTGGGTTTATAGCCATACCATAATTCATAAGGAGTTTTGAATGTGTCTTTCTTCAGTTGTACTCGGTTCAAGGTATGAACTGCAGTGCTGATAGCTTCCTTCTAGTACTTTATAGCGATGTTCTTTTCTATCATTAGAGTCCTTGCACAATCCATAATAGATCTGTTTCTTCTTTCTGCTATTCCATTCTGCTCGGGAGTTCTAGGAGCTGATACCTATCTTTTGATTCCTCTTTCAATGCAGAAGTTGTTAAAATCATGGGAGATGAATTCACCACCTTTGTCTGATCTTAAGCATTTCAATCTTTTTCCTGTTTCTTTTTCTACTCTTGCTAAGTACCATTTGAACTTTTCAAATGCTTCTGATTTTTCTCTTAAATACATAACAGTCATCATTCTAGAATAATCATCAACGAAAAGAATAAAGAATTTATCTCCAATATAGCTTTGTATTCCAATAGGTCCACATAAATCAGTATGCACAATTTCCAAAAAAATTTTAGACTGATAGTTCTTACTCTTGAAACTAGTTTTACTCATTTTGCCAATCTGACAATTCTTACATAGACCAGTGTCAGGTTTCTTCAAAGTAGGAATGCCTCTAACCTTCTTGAATTTGCTTATTTTTATCATGTTATCAAAATTCACATGACATAACCTTTTGTGCCATAGCCAACTTTCTTCTATTTGAGAAATAAAGCATGAATATTCATTGAGATCAAGATAAAATAGGTTACCTTTTGTTTGTTTGCCTGATCCAATGAGTTTTCCTTTTCCATCCAGCAGTCTTGCTTGACCATTCATGAATTCAACCTTCAAACCAGTGTTGATTAGCTGTGCTACACTTAAAAGATTATGTTTTAGTCCTTCAACCCAATAAGCATTATCACATATGAGTTCTTTGGTTAAAGAGATTCTTCCTTTTCCTTTTATACAACAAGGTTCATTGTTTCCAAATCTTACATTACCACTATCACAGTCTTCTAGATATTCAAATTTTGTCTTGTCACCAGTCATGTGGTGTGAACATCCACTGTCTATTATCCATATATCATCTTTGCTTATATGAGAAATAAGTGCCATCTTATCTTCATCATCATCAGATTCATCTTTTATAGCAATAAAGACAATTGCTTCTTCACTATCATCAGAATCTTTAGCCATAAAACATGATTTCTTACCTTTATTCTTGTATGATTTGAAATTCTTTTTGCCATAGTACTTGTGACTTCTCTTTTCTTCTTTGACTTGCTTGTTTGGGCACCTAGCTGCAATATGTCCAATTTCTTCACATGAAAAATAGATTAAAGGAGTTTTACCTTTATATTTACCTTTCCCTCTAGAGTACTTCTTTGCAAGTAATGCTTCTACAATTTCAAGATCACTATCAGAACTTTCTTCTGATTCTTCTTCACTTTCTGATTGAACTTCTTTAATTTTCTTGTTCTTCTTTAGTGAAACCTTGGCCTCAAATGCTGATTCAATATTTTTGGAACTAGGAACATAGTTATCATAGTTGTCTAATTCAAAAGCTGTCAATCTTCCAACTAAAGCATCCAAAGTTATATTGTGGTTTGTTTCACATCTTCTTTCTTGAATAGCTGATACTCTTATTGCATAGATAGGGAGTAGTGTTCTGAGTACCTTACTTATAACAGTCTCATCTGAGATTGTTCCTCCAGAAGCTCTAATTGCACTTACACTTGCTTTGATCCTTTCAACATATTTTGCAATGTTTTCATCTTCCTTCATATTCATCTTGTCAAACTGTCCTCTTAGGCTTTCTACTTTGGCTCTTTTCACATTTGCATCACCACCATATATTTTCTTCAGTGCCACCCACATTTCATATGCAGTAGTGCAGTCTTTAATATCATCAAATTCTTCATAGTTGAGAGCAGATGCAATGTCTATCATCATGGTGTTGTGAGTCTTTTTATCTGCAATGTCTTCAACAGTTAATGCACCATTAGGAATTGTGTACTCTTCATCAATGTATTTGCATCCTGAATCACCAATGGAAGCCAGATGAAGTCACATGAGACCTTGCCATGCTGAAAAGTTATCTCTGTTGAGCTTTGGAATTTCCCTCTTATAAGACATCCTGATTTTTAGCTTAGGTCCTTGAAACCCTTCCTGCAAGCACCAAATGCTCTGATACCATTTGATGGAATATGGATGAAGTGACTGAGAGGGGGGGGGTGAATCAGTCAACCATAAAAACACTTCACAATTAATTCTTTGCAGATCCCTTAGGATATCTTAACAATGTTATCTATTTTAGCACTCGGTAAATAGATTGCAGTAACTTTGAAGATGCAGAAAGTATTAGCAATATTATCTTTAGATATTCATCAGCACATGTATATGATTGAGAAAGCAATTAAGAACACAAGAGACACAAGATTTAACGTGGAAACCCAATATGTGAAAAACCACCAATGTATCTAGATACTGATTTTCACTTTTCTGAAGTGATGCCCGGTTAGAAGCCAACCCGGTAAAAGGTTATAAAACACACTGTTAGGTGTGACCTTGTTAGAGGATTTAAAACACCCTGCTAGGAGTGGCCTGGTAAGAGGTCTTGAAAACAATTCAATGGAATTGTCACCTTGTTAGAGGATTTACATTATGGTTGTTAAACCAACTTGGTTAAGAGATTTAGAATTCACTGTTACAATGATAAGAAGGTAACAATGAAAAAGTGACCTGTATAATAATGCAACTGTCTTGCTGATTATAGATCTTTGTTCTGCATAAGTCTGATCCTTTCTGATCGAATAAAACTCTGCTACTCCTCAAGGATATCTGAACATCCTTCACAAATTTGCATATACCTTTCCTTCTTTTCTTCTGTAAATCTTCTGCTCTATATATTTTTATTTTTCACATTTGACCTTTTATTTATATGATTTTGGATTTGTCAAATCGACATTATTTAGTATAACAGTCGGCTGAATTAAGCAAACTCTATTTGCAAAAGTCCTTCAAGGGCCGACAGTGCTCAGTGACCATATCTTTCTATAATCTTTCGGTGACCGACGGAACTCGGTAAACATCGACAATCCTTTACCTTTGATAACCGACTGAACTCGGTAAACACTAACTTTTCTCGATGACTGACTGAACTCGGTAAACACTATCTTTTCTTCAATGACCGATTGAACTCGGTAAACACTATCTTTTCTTCGATGACCGACTGAACTCGGTTAACACTATCTTTTCTCGATGACCGACTGAACTCGGTAAATACTATCTTTTCTCGATGACCGAGTGGACTCGGTAAGCACTAATATTCCTGTTTGGCAGACCGACTGAGCTCGGTAGGAACTGATTGTTGCGGACTATGACATAGTGTGACATCAAAGACAATACATAATTGAGTAGCAATTTCCTTCAGACAATTGTTTCCAACATGTTGATGAGGACTTCCAAGGGTACTGATGTGTCAGTGGGGTCATAGCTTAATGAAGATCTATGGCGGGTGTATTATCTGAAAGAATATTTGAAGGGTATAAGATCTTGTGCCCGCCATTGGATTAGAATCTTGTCTTAAGTGGGTCTGATGTTAGGGAATAGCTGAGGTGTTTGTTGATGAGGTGAATGAAGTGAATGAGGATTTGACATGTGGCAATTCTAGGCCTAGGGTTAGTAAGCTTTCTATGAATTAGCAACTAAGGGTTTATTGTGTTCACTTAATGTAACCTAGGGTTATCAAAAGATTCAGCTATTCATCAACTGTAGTATTCACTGAATCACTTGACCTAATTGGAGTTAAGAAATGTATTTCATGACTTAGAATTCTTTAGTTGCATAGTCACCAAGCAACTTAAAAGACAAAAGGTTAAAGCGGGTCCAAATATGCTGACATGCTCGATGCTCATTGGTCAAGACTTCCTGATGTGGACTCAAACTTTTCAAAGGGTTTCATGACCATTTCAAAGTTAATCTGAGCTGTTCATTTTCTAGGAGATAAAGGATATCAACGGTCACATTTTAAAATGATCAGCTAGCCGTTAGTTTTCAAATTCAAATAGTTCTAAGAGGATTTTTTTCCAGTATTTGATTTGTAGGCCGCAAGTGGCGAGGTAGTTTAGAAAAATTTATGTCTTTAGGACATTTCTAGTTAAAGGAAGATGATGAGGAGGTCTAGGCAGCTGTCATAGGTCATTTCTTGTCTCAGAAATGTACCAGATATGCATTCATGGCAAGACTTTGTACAGGAAAGTAGATGAATTCAGGTTGCTTGTCTGTAGGTTGATGTAGTATAGGGATGGGCACACAAACTTGAGGTTTGATTGGCCATAATTTCATAGAAATAACATTTATGATCAGACTTGATTGCTAGGGTTTGATTATTGTATTGTAAAATCTTGTAACCCTAGTTACGTTTTGGTCCCACTTGTTTAGACGAGATGTATATATTGTATTTTTAGAGCTTTTGAGCTCAGAGTTAGACAATTGTAGAAAAAATTCATCTTTTATTAAGGGTCATCTATGGTATTATTTCTACCCTCCAACTTATATAGTTGTAAACCTTTCATTAATTATTCAGATATTGCAGAGGTATTTTGTGACAATCTTTCATGTCCCTATGCTTCCTTTGTCTAAATTATCTCTTATTGGATCAAAGTATATGATGTTTTCAGTGATATCTTAGGGTTCCTGATCCCTCCTAATTTTTTTAATTATGTGTGTTATTGTATTTGATCTGATTTAGATATTTTTTGGGTATACTTCAACCCCCTAACAGTCTTGTCTCAATCCTACACCGAGTTGCAGAAGTGAATGTCTGCTTGCAGGTCATAAGTTGTGTCTTATGTTTAGGCCCTCCTATGAAACACTTATGCAAGCCTATTCAGTAAGTTGTGACCTAATATACCTAAGCCTTTCATTGATTCTATTCCTTTATACTGAGATCCAAACCCTAATTTTGGTGTATCACCTAGTAGGTAGTTTTCTTTCAGTCATTTCCCTTTCCAAGCATTCCTTCTATCCCTTTCCCTCAAAATTTTTACTTTTCCATGTCTAGAACAAAATTAAGGTGATTATCCAAGAGGAACTAGCCTAGAACATGGAGGTCTCATCTTAGTTAGCATAGGTCCCACAACCTAGAGATGATTCCCATGTTATACTAGGTTATCAAGACTACAAGAGCTTGAGACAAGGGTGCAAACTTAGTGTATAACAATTCTGGCATGCCTGGTGGGACTACAAAAGAAGTTCATTGTTTGAGGATTATGTTATCTCTGATATGCAGATTGCATAATACCAACTTTTAAGAAGTGTTCTATCAGGTATATCTAGTGACTTGACTAATTTCACAGATCTAGGCCAACCTTGTTGAGGGTTTATGAGAAGGATTGAAACTAGGAGCTCAAAGCCTACCAAATTTTTAGAGTTGCCCTCAAAAAGAAGTCATAAAGGTAGGTCAACTCAAAGAACATCCCCTATAAGGAGAGTTCAGTCTAAACACCTGGATACCTCAGAAAGGAGACCTTTTCCCTTTCATTCCAAAAGAAGAGGCAGATCTCTAACTAGAGATCTAGAAGAAGATTCAAATTCAGCATCAAATACAACTCACATAGTTGTTAACCTTTAGATTCCAACTCCTGTAATGGCTAGACAGTTTTCCTTTGCACCATTTAACCAAGGGAGTACATTGGCCTTTGCTCAACATCATGATGTGCCCTTAGTAGCACCAAAGAGTATACCTGATTTCACAAGTGAAGGGTAGACAACTAATTTTGAACACATAAGAGATGTGACCACCATCTGTAGCATACACAACATTACTCAAGAAGATGTGGCCATAAAATTATTAGCAACCTCTCTAAAAGGTAAGGCTCTTGAATGGTTTAGAACTTTAATTTTTGGTTCTATTACTTCATGGGATGAGTTAGGGGATGCATTAAGTAAGCATTTTGAGGATAAATCAGATAACTTGTCTCTAGTTGAGTAGTTAACAACTATTAAGAGAGACCCTCAGGAGAAAATGATAGATTACAATAGTAGATTCCTTAAGACATGGAATAGAATTCTAGTATCTATAAGACCATCAGCTGACCATACTTTTCTATACTACTTGCAAAGTCTAAATGGTCAAATTTCTATCATGATCCAGTCCATGGGTGGTACTTCTCTACCCCAAGCCTTTGACATAGCTGTCGGGGCTAAAAATTGTTTAATCCAAGTAGGCATGATTGCTAGAAGGCCTCTAATGCCCATTTTTCCTAGCCTTCAACCCATTGCACCTACCCAAGTACCTCCATTTACCCCTACTCCCACCATATTAGCACCTCAGGCCAGTACCAGTGGTCAGGAACTGAGAACAAGTTTCTGTCAAGAGTTATAAGAAATAAAGAATAGCCAACAGAGCAGTCAGATAGAAATGAAAAACTTTTTGCAGACCTTGGCTAAAGAGGTCACAAATTTGAAGAAACAAGGTCAAGGAATCAAACCACCATTTCAGCCACAAGGCCAAGGTCCTAGTCAGCAATATCAAAATCAAGGACAACCTTATCAACAAAATTGTAAGGAAACTCAGGTGCGGAAATAGCTTCCTAGGGTAAAAGCACAAAGTTGTGTCACGTTTCAGGACAACTTATCAGCACAGCTAAATTTCAGTATTTCTAACTAAATTTTTTTTTTGTCACACATATGGTCTAGCTAGATTCATTCTAGCTAAGTTAGATAAGTTCTTCACCTTTTCCAATTGGAAATATCTATTAAATGCATGTTTTATAACAATTACTAAAGAAATAAAATTATTTCAGAAAAGCGACGTTTCAATAACTCTTACTCTTTTTAATGATATTTTTTTACAAATATAAAAATACCCTTTTTAGAGCACAGAGTCAAGATTATCATCATATAATTTTTATAGTATTTTAATTAGATCTAATATATTATAATTTCAAAATACTACAAGTAGGTATTTTAACATTCGAGAACAAGATGCTTCAAAAATAGAAAAAAATAGTAAAGCTTATCAAAAAAAATTGAAAATTTATATTGAACACTAGAGGAGAGAGTTATATTCGAGAGTGTGTAATTTATTTTCTAAATGGTGTAGATTTGATAGGGGAAATTTGACGCGAGATGAAAACTGTCGATTTTAGGTATGTTTGACTTTGAGTAGTTATAACAGAGAAAATATACATTGAAAACTAATTTTTCTTCTTTTATGCACTAGCTATACATTTTATCTATGACATATTTTGAAATCAAAGGAAAAAGAGATTATTTACATATACTTTTTTGGTGTGGACAAGACCCTCGTTTTTCAGCATTTTTCAGCAAGTAAAAAATGGACTTAAAAAATTTAAAAACTATGTGAATTCTTGTTAAAAAAAAATTAAAAAAATTATAGCCATAAACTTCATCCACTTTTACACATTTCATTAGTTTACAGCATCTCCAAATTTTAAACATAAATGCCATTTTTATGTCATTAAAGTTAAATTTTTTGTGTGTTGTTGACCTTTTCCTTTATAAAAGTGTGACACAGCTTTGTACTTTTACCCCCTATGCTAATCTCTATAGGAAAGTATTTTGCAAATTCTTTTAAATCCTTACAATTTCAAATTCATTAACTATTTTAACAAAGATATTGCAACCACATACCATACATACAAAAAAAATAGAGAAGAACACAATGATATACCCTGGGGAAACCTTTCGGTAAAAACCCAAGCACTCCAAAACCTGCACAATGTATTGATCAAAACTATTACAGCTTACAATACACTTGCAATGCAAGTTCTTTCAGAAGATTTCAAAACCCTTGAAGACAAATCATGATAGCATAAAACATTCCAACAATACACTCGCAACACATCTCTTCACAACCCTAAAAAATCTTATATCATGCGCTTCACTTTTTAGGGCTACTCCCAAAGATAACCGTATTAGGGTTTTACCATTCTCTTAGAAAATAGGCACCCCACGATTGGGGAAGAGTGTACAGTACTCAAATTTATCAGTTGCCACATGTCTTCACCTATCATTGAATCTTCCTGACATAACTCTTACGTGTCATGGGAATCCATCATAACCATTTTAGCCATGATCTCCTTACACACAATTCAAGATGCCGACACATCAACATTATTTGCAAGAAATACATTTTACAAAACAAATAATAAGAATAGGAATTATCCAAGGTTAAGACACCTTATTACTAACAAAAATAGACCACCATACCAAGGAGGCTATCAAGGACAAAGGAAAATTTTCAATCAGAGACCATTCCAATCATACAACCTTGCACCTCTCAATTCTGCAAATCCAGTGAGGGATATGGTTCCTAGTCAAAATAATATGGCTATGGATAATGAATGGTGTTTCCCTTGTAATTAGCCTCATAATTAGGCTACATATTCAAATGGATGGATGATTCAAGCTCTAATGGTTCAAAATGCCTCACAAGCTCAATCAGAGGCTTCATCCAGTGGGTCAATTCCTCAACAAGAATCACAAGAGAGAGAGACTGCTCTCTTTAATTGGGAGCAACCAGAATTCAATGGAGTCAATGATGAGGTTGCTTTTTTTTCCTATACAAGAGCAAAAAAAAGATCTCAAGACATGGAAAGAGCAGATTCCAATGCCAAGGCCACTACATCTGCAGAGCCACTGCAACAAGCTAATCCCATCACACCTAAGGAGGCTCTTGTCATTACAAGCAAAGAGGGCCAATAGTATAAATAAGTGGAGCCCATCATGCCAAAGACACAATAGAGAGTACACACTATGACACCTTTTAATATTGTAGACAACATGAAGAAGGTGAATGTCACCATTTCCATGTGGGACTCTTTGGCTCTTCCAGGACAACCTGAAATTTTGAAGAAAGCTATGACAGTGGTAGCAACTCCTCAACCTGCAAAAGAAGATACAAAGCCAGTGTTGGTTAACACTGATCAAGAAAAGGAGGCTCCAAGTAGAAACTCCAAGGCCAATGTCACACAAGGTAGGAACTCAAAGACACCTCCCTTTTATGTATCTTTAATCATTGGAAAATCTTTAGTACATAATTGTATGGTAGATAGTGGAGCTACTAGCACTGTAATGCCCAAGAAAGTAGCTGACCAATTAGGACTAAAATATGAGCCCTTCCAAAAGAAGGTTGCACAACTTGATGGGTCCTCAGTCAATACTATAGGTGTGGCTAAGGATACCAATTTAATCTTGCATGCTAGTCCTAATTTTTCCATCCTCCTTGATATATACATCATAGATCTCCCTACATTATTTTCTATATGTCTTTCAAGGGAGTTCACAGCCAAGATAGGAGGGTATCTATCTTCTGACTGGTCTCACATATTATTTCATACAAGGTATGGGACCAAGGTCACCATTAATTTAGAACCATTAGTAGCACACCATATAGAACCATATGTGTCCAACACCATCAATGTAAATTGCCCCATATTTGATAACAGTGACTTCCAAACCACTAGTGAAGCAAACAAAAAGATAGAAAGTATCCCTGATATTTTTCTAGATGCAAGAGCTTCAGTGACCTAAGAAATTATTGTTTTGGATTTTGGTTTGGGAAGTTATTTAATACAAGAAAGTGGGGTCATAGAGCCAAGCCTCCTCAAAGAAGACACTAATTCAGAGGATCACAATAATCAGATTTGGGAACTATTTTTTGATGGAGCTAAAAGTAGACATGGTTCTGGTGGTGGTGCTATGTTAGTGTCCTAAAAAGGAGAAAGGTATTATACTACCTTTAGATTTAGTTTCTCCTACACTAGCAATATTGTAGAATATGAAAGCCTAGTCAATGGACTAGAATGGGCTAGAAAAAGAGGGCTTAAGGCCTTGAAAGTTTATGGTGATAGTGAGTTATTTGTCAGCCAAGTAAGAGGGATAAGTGCAACCAAAAATGACACTTTGAGAGCATACAAACATAGAGTTTGGGATGTAATTGAATGTTTTTTTGCTTTCAATTTTGTTTCTATCCCTAGGAAGCTAAATCAAAATGCAGATAGGTTAGCTACTCTTGGATCTCAGTATGACATTCCAAATAGAATTTCAAAAGAAATGGATCAATAGCATATCAAGGTTATTGTCAGACCTTCGATCCCTGATAATGATGTCAATTGGCAAGTGTTTGACAATGATGAGCAAATTTTGCAGTTCTTGTTTGAAGAAGATGCTTTTTCAGAGTACAATCAAGATAGGCTATCACAAAACTATGGTGATCAAGTGATACAACTCAAGTCGAATAAGATGCCTAGAGTTCTTGTTACATTGGAGGTTATCTTCAACAAGGATGATCAAGTGAAGAAAAACAAAGTTGGCCTGGTAGTTCAACAAGAACATTATGTTGAATTAGAGTTGGAACTAGGTAAGAGTTTACAATTTGGAAAGATAAACACTGAATTGGAGAAGCAAGCTTATACCCAATTATTCAAAGAATTTAGTGATGTTTTTTCATGGCAATATGAGGACCTTAAAGGTTTTGATCTTGCTCTTTCTTAGCACACTATTGAATTAGAACCTAATGCCAAACCGGTAAGGTAGGAGCAAAGACTTGTTAATCCCAAGCTTGAGCCACTTATGCATAAAGAAGTACTCAAACTAATAGAAAGTGGTATCATCTACCCCATTAAGCATACTAGTTGGGTTTCCAACCTCATTTCTATTAGGAAGAAGAATGGGGAGCTGAGGTTATGTGTTGACTTCAGGGATCTTAACAAGGCCTCATTAAAGGACCGCAATCTATTACCCTCTATGGAACAAATCTTACAATGTGTCTCTGGATCTGAGATATTTTCATTATTGGATGGCTATTCAGGATATAATCAAATTTTAGTGAATGAATGGGATCAATACAAGACTACATTTACAACCAAGTGGGGAACCATGGCTTATCAAAAGATGCCCTTTGGTTTGTCAAATGTAGGTGCTACATTTCAAAAGGAAATGGATATGGCCTTTAAGAGCCTCATGTACAATTTTGTCCTGGTCTACTTAGATGACATAACTATCTATTCAAAGCATGCAACAAATCACATCAAACATTTGGGGAAGATTTTTGAAAGGTGTAGAGAATTTGGGATATCTCTTAATCCCAAGAAATGTGTGTTTGTAGTTCATGAAGGAAAATTGTTGGGATATGTAGTATCCAAAGAAGGGATCATAGTTGATCCTGAGAGAATTGTAGCTATCTTAGAACTACCCCTACCACATCATTAGAAAAGTCTCCAATCTATCATAGGAAAGATCAACTTTGTTAAGAGGTTCTTGCCTAACATTGTAGATTTATTAAAGCCTTTGATAGCCATGTTAAAGAAGAGTTCAGATTTTAGTTGGACCAAAGAAGGGAGAGTCAATTTCTAAGCTATCAAAGAGGCTTTAAAAAAATCCCCTTCTCTCCTAAACCCAAATTTCAGTAAGGATTTTATCCTTTATGCTTATGGGGGTCATGATGCTATATTTTCAATGCTAACTCAAGAAAATTCAAATGGATTGAAGCAGCCTATTGCTTTCTTTACCAAAGGTTTAGAAGAGTATGAGTAGAGATACTCTTTTGTAGAGAAGCATGTACTTGCTGTGGTGAAGAGCCTTAAAAATTTTAGATATTTGTTGACCCATAGCAAGGTACACTTGAAGGTTACTCATCCAAGTGTCAAAGATTTTTTGCTTTCCAAGGACCTGAATGAGAAAAGAGCTGGTTGGATCACCAAGGTGATGGAATATGACATAGACATTCAAAATACCAAGCTAGTCAGAGGAAGAGGTCTTTGTGAGCATTTGGCATCAGATGAGAGTTCAAAGAAATCAGAGAAAATAGATGCATCTCTGGTGGTGCATGATATAGAAGAGCAAGCCAAGGAAACAAGCTAGTTGCCTAATATGATCAATTATTTGAAGATAGGACAATGTCCTGCAGGTTTGGATTCAATAAAAAGAAGGTATTATAGATTACAATCTATTCCTTTTGTGTTGATAGATGAAGTTCTTTTTAGAAAGGATCACAATGGTGTCCTTTTAAGATGCATAGATTCAGAAAAGATAGCCGATCTCCTCTTTGAGTTTCGTGATAGACCTTCTAGAGGTCACTTTTCTCCTAGGACTACTAATTTCAAAATCATAAGGGCTAGATACTATTGGCCATCTATCTTTAAGGATAGTGACGAGTATGTGAGAAAATGTATCAAGTGTGCCATGTTTGCAAGAAAAGAAAGGTTTTCAGCCTTGCCCCTATAGCCAGTTACAACAGAGCAACCTTTCATGAAGTGGGGTATAGACTTCATTGGCATGATCAATCCTCCATCTAGTGTAGGCCATAAATGGATAATCACTACAACAGATTATTTCACTTGGTGGACAGAAGTAGTTGCATTAAAAGAAGCCAATGAGAGTGATTTCTTAAGTTTTAATGATGATATAGTCCATAGGTTTGGCACTCCTGACTCCATCATTTCAGATAATGCATTGGCATTCACAGGCCTCAAAGTCTTAGAATGGGCAGTCAAGAATGGCATTTATCTAAATACAAGTTCTAATTATTACCCTCAAGGAAATGGCTTAGTAGAGTCAAAAACTAAGAATTTGATTAAGATAATCAAGAAGACTCTGCAAGACAATTAGAGAGATTGGCATACAAAATTGAAGTCTGCCTTGTGGTTCAATAGAATTTCCCCAAAGAAGATCATTGGGAACTCTCCTTATGTGTTAATGTATGGCAAGGAGGCTAAGTTTTCTATCTCAGTTGAATTTCCCACTCTGGACTTGGCTACTCATTATGCCCTATTTGAAGAAGGAGATCCTTTGCAGATCAGACATGCTCAACTCATGGAATTGGAAGAGATCAGAGATAAATCAATGTAGGATATGGAATTCCATCAGAACCAAACAAAGAAAAGATTTGATAAAAGAGCCAGGGGAAAGAATCTCAAATTTGGGGATGTAGTCCTCAAATGGGATGAGTTGAAATCTAGGCCTGGAAAACATACCAAATTTGATTCATTTTTGGGTGGGCCATTTGTTATAATAGAGTGCAAGGGTTCCAATGCTTTTCAACTATCAAATATGGAAGGAGTTCCCCTGCCTATCTCAGTGAATGGTTTCCACTTGAAACCTTGTTTTGAGGTTAATCCCTTTTTGTGAATCACTGTATATAAGTTTCCTTGTTTTCTTTCCTTTCTTTCTAGGTTAGTTCCCTATTTTCCAAGAAGTGCTCTGAGCACAATTCCATTTCTACCTCTCTAAGAGAATATTGAGCTTTTTCTTGCCCCATGCCCAATGGATTGTCAAGGTCACTGGTCCATGTCTACCAGGCTGACATCCAAAAGAAATCACCAAAATGTTACCCTAATTTTCATATGCATAAAAAATTGGCTAATACCTATTCCAGGGTCTCTATTTTTATCTTGCCAAGCATCCTTGAAAGTTTCATGAAGTTAGGCCATGTCCTCTGGCCTCTGCAAATTGTTTTACTCCCTGGTCTATAGATTAGAAAATTCATAAAAACTAGTCATTGCACCAAACCCTTGAAAACCCTTTGTCCTATTGTAGTTTTATGTTACTTTATTTGGCCACTTAAGTCCCTTCATTTTGCATGTGCATTTTAAAATCCTTCAATCACCAAATCTCTGATTCCTGATAGTTAACCCCTTAACACTTAGTGATTTGGTGAGTGGTTACCTTTTCAGTTGGCAATCTCTGCTTAGCGGCTAAGACCAGAGATTCTCATCTGATGGTTGTCACGAGATCGCATGCATCAAAAAGATTCCTTGTGAACTTGTGATAGCCGTTGATCTTCCCTTTTGTGCAGCACTTCATTTGCTAGGTGGGTCCACTACCACGTTGTCCTACATGGAGGCTTCCTATTGGTTAAGAGGTGGTGACTTGTTTGATTTTCAGAATGGGCCTGATAGATTGTGCCCCTTTTAATCCTATGGTTGGTGCATGATCTCAAGGGTTTGTGTCAGAGCATCAGATTATGTGCTAACTATCAATCTTGCTTTGTTGTAAGAGCTTCGCTCAATGGGTCCTTTCTTTCTAATGTGCTCACATACGATTGGTCCACATAGTGATGAACTGGAACATGTTAGTGGGGCCATGTCAGAGTCTTTGGAGGGATGTCAGAAGGATGAGGATCAATGGCTGGCACATGTCCATAAGGAATCTTTCTGATGCATACGATCATGTGCCCACTGTTGATCTTACTTTATCTCTGGGCTTTGTCAGGTGGGTCCACATTATCATATGGGCTGATGTGTGAAAAAATGAGTGGTTGCCACGTGCTAATGAGGACTTCTAGGGGGAACGATGTGTCAGTGGGGTCATGGCTTAATGAAGATCTACAACGGGCATATGATTTGAAATAATATTCGAAGGGTGTAAGATCTTGCACCCGCCGTTGGATTAGAATCTTGTCTTAAGTGGGTCCAATGTCAGGGAAGAGCCGAGGTGTTTGCTGATGAGGTGAATGAAGTGAATGATGATTTGATGTGTGGCAATTTTGGGCCATGGGGTTAGTAAGATTTTTGTGAATCGGTAACTAAGGGTTTCTCATGTTCGCTTAATGTAACCTGGGGTTATCAAAAGATTTAGCTATTCAGTGACTATAGTGTTCGCTAAATCGCTTGACCCAGCTGGAGTTAAGAAATGTATTTTGTGACTTAGAATTCTTTAGTCACACAGTTTCCAAATAACTTAAAAGAGAAAAGGTCAAAGTGGGTCCAAATGTGCTAACATGCTCGATGCTCATTGGTCGAGACTTCTTGATGTGGACTCAAACTTTTCAAAGGGTTTCACGACTATTTCAAAGTTAATCTAAGTTGTTCATTTTCCAGGAGATAAATGGTATTGATGGTCATGTTTTAAAATGACTGGCTAGCCATTAGTTTTCAAATTCAAATAGTTCTAAGAGGATTTTTTACTAGTATTTGATTTGTAGGCCGCAAGTAGCGAGGTAGTTTAGAAAAATTTATGTCTCCAGGAGATTTGTAGTTAAAGGAAGATGATGAGGGGATTTGAGTGGCTAGCATAGCTTGTTTCTTGTCTTAGAAAGTTACCAATTATGCATTCATGGCAAGACTTTGTGCAGGAAAGTAGATGAATCCAGGTTGCTTGTTTGAAGGTTGATGTAGTAGAGGGATGGGAACACAAACTTGAGGTCTGATCTGTTAGAAAGTAAAGAGCCCCAAGATAACTGAGAAGGGGGGTGAATCAGTTATTAGATAATTTATCCATTCAATAGCTTTAAACAATATAATCAATGTACTGATCAACCATAGAAAGATAATCATACATAATTGCACAATAACACAAGATATGTTAACTAGGGAACCTCTTGAAAAGAGTAAACCCTAGTGGGAATGATGCCCACAAAATGATAAACTAATATGAAAGTTCCTTGTTAGAGGATGGACCCTATTAGGAGTCTTATGAAATACATTCAGTACATATAAATCCCTATTAGGAGATTTTGAATCCCTGTTAAAAGATTCTAACCTAGTTAAGAGTTTATGGAAGACAGAAGGACCCACTACCCAAATAGCTTCAATGCAAGATCTCTGAACCCACTATCCAAAAGATCTTAGAATTATTCAATAGAATAATATGAAATATATTACCTCCTTCACACTATGCCAAAACTGCACTCTCTACTACACAAGATCACAATTCCAGATCTCTGTACTCACAAGTCTTCCTTCATCACTGAATTAGCTCTTTTCTTCACTTCATGCATATATTCATATCTCAATCTTCATAGTACACATTACAATAAGGAAAAAATTCCTTCTTATCTACCAAACTCAAATAATTACAAATGAGTCAGTCCCCAATTACAAAATAATAAATTCTACATGCTACACACAGAATTCACATAAAACTGTCGGCTTCCAGTTACTATAACTTTCTCCAAACATATCCTCGAAGTTTGCACTATGAACCACATCATCATTAATGAGTCTCCAACATCCCTTTAACTATGCAAAATCAGATTCCATCCCAGCTAAGAGATATCCTCTGATTTTTGAACATCACTACACAGAAACACTGTCTAAACATTGCTTTCACCAAAATGTAAACATTTCTTCCACCAAAATGCTCATAACTCTTACAAATGAATGAATTTATTTTTGAAATGTTAACCATAGGTTAATAACACACCAAAGAACATACCATCAACTACGCAAAAGCCAATCTACAATACAACATTTGCGCAAAACAAAACTGTACCTACTTTCCTGCTAATATCCAGAATATCACTGTGTTGACATCAATGACAAAGCAAGTCATGAATGCAACAACAAATACTACAGAATGATTGCCAAAACACTTTGCATTCTTTCCTAACAATTTCCTCCATTGGCATTGATGGCAACATAGATGAAAAACATCCAATGTTCCAAAAATCCAATACTGCAACATCATTGCAAAATATCAAATCAAATCTTGCTTCGTTTATACAGCTCTCTCATATAATCCAAAAATTTTTTCATGTATATCTCTCCCCCATTGACATCAATGAAAGAAATTATATCACTAAGTCAACAAAAACTTAATGTCAAAAGACACTTTTCATAAAAATACAATAACAAGAGTCCTCATGACTCAGCTCATAAACTCCACCATAGAGGAAGTTCCAACATCCAATCTAGAAGAAAGATAAGGTTCATATACCACTAGATGGATGCAATCATCTGCATCAATTCTCAAAAATAGGTTGGGGCATAACCCCAAGCATACCTCTCAGATACACAAATGTATCCTTAGGTAAAGGCTTTGTAAATATATCTGCTATCTGCTCCTTTGTACTTATATACTCCAATCTTACTTCTTTTTTTGCAACTTTCTCTCTTACAACATGATACTTGATCTCAATATGTTTAGTCTTAGAATGTAAAATAGGATTTTTTGACATACTCACTGTACTTGTGTTATCACAATGTATAACAATAGGCTCATCAAACTTTATTCCAATATCCTTCAACATCTGCTTCATCCAAATAATCTGATTACAATTATTTGCTGCTGCAACATACTCTGCTTCTGTTGTGCTTTGTGAAGTACAATTCTTCTTCTTACTTAGCCAAGAGACCAATTTTCCTCCAAGAAAAAAGGCTCCACCACTGGTGCTTTTCTTTTCATCAACGCTGCCTCCCCAATCTACATCAGTATAGGCACATAAAGTAAAATCATCAAAATTCTCATACCATAATCCATAATCCATTGTTCCTTTCAGATATCTTAGTATCCTCTTTACTACTGCATAATGTGATTCTCTAGGTTCTGCTTGAAATCTTGCTACAATCCCAACTGAATGTTCTATATCAGGTCTTGTATATGTCAAGTACTGCAATCCTCCAATCATAGATCTGTACTTTTTCTGCTCAACTGCTGGTGTCTCATCTTTGCTAGATAACTTATGTCTGGTTACCATAGGTGTTTCAACAAGTTTAGAATATCCCATTCCAAATATTTTCAATAATGCATTTAAATACTTAGTCTGACTTACAAATATACCTTACTTTCTTTGTGTTATCTGTAATCCCAAAAAATATTTCATTTCTCCAATCATGCTCATTTCAAATTCAGTCTTCATTTCATCTGCAAATTTGTCACTAGCTTCATCTTCTCCTCCAAAGATAATATCATCAAAAAATATAACTATAACCAACAAACCATTCTCAATTTCTTTTGTGTATAAGTTACTATCTGCTATTCCTTTTATAAATCCCAATTTCAATAAATACTTATCCAATCTTGCATACTAGGTTCTAGGTGCTTGTTTTAATCCATATAAAGCTTTCTTTAACTTACATACCATATCTCCTTCTTATGTCAACGGAAAACCTTCAAGCTGCTCAATGTAGACTTCTTCTTCCAATTCACCATTCAAAAATGCTGACTTCACATCCATCTGATACACTTTGAATTTCTTGTAAGTTGCATATGCTAGAAACATTCTCACTGCTTCAAGTCTAGCCACAGGTACAAAAGTTTCTTCATAGTCAATTCCTTCTTGTTGTGAATATCCTTTACATACCAATCTTGCTTTGTTTCTTATCACTTCTCCTTGTTCATTCATCTTGTTTCTGAATACCCACTTTGTTCCAATCACATTCTTGTCTTTAGGTCTAGGGACCAATTCCCATGTCTTGTTTCTTTCACTCTGCTCTAGTTCTTCTTTCATAGCATTAATCTAATGTTCATCTTCACAAGCTTCATTATTAGTCTTAGGTTCAATTTGAGAAATCAAACATAAATGTACCTTATTCCGAGTCAAAACTCCTCTATCTAAACTTCCAATAACTTGCTCAACAGGGTGATGTTTTGAAGTATACTTGTTAGGTGTCATAGTTACTGATCTTGTTTTGACTGTATATTCTTCTCTCCTTTCTTCTCTATTTTCTTCTCTTTTTTCTTCTCTTTTTTCTTCAGTATGACTTTCATTCAACAAATCACTATTAGTTTCAAAAAATAATTCTACATTTTCAATGTTAGGCTAAGGTTGTGCTTCTTCATCAGATTCATAATCAAGCATTCTTTCTTGAATTTTAAACTTCTCATCAACTTTTACATTTGCACTTTCAACAATAGTCTTAGTTCTTTTGTTATAACATCTATATGCTTTGCTTTTTAAAGAATATCCAAAAAATATTCCTTCATCACTTCTAGGATCAAACTTTCCTATATCATCATCTCTCTTTATATAACATTTACTTCCAAAAATTCTAAAATACTTAACTGAGGGTGTATGTCCAAACCATAATTCATAAGGTGTCTTGTTTGTATCTGCTCTGATTTGTACTTTGTTCATAGTGTATACTGTTGTGTTCACTACTTCTCTCCAAAAAGTCTTAGCCAAATCATTTTCAAACAACATAGCTCTTGCTGCTTCAATTATTGACCTGTTCCTTCTTTCTGCAATACCATTTTGTTCTGGAGTTCTAGGGGCTAAAAGTTGTCTCTTAATACCATTCATTTCACAAAAGGTGTTAAACTCTCTAGATGTAAATTCACCACCTCTATATGATCTTAGACACTTAATCTTCATTCCAGATTCATTCTCAATTTTTCTTTTCATGATCTTAAATTTATCAAATGCTTCAGATTTTTCTTTCAAAAATGCAATCCACATCATTCTTGTAAAATCATCAACAGGAATCATAAAATACCTTTCACCATAGAATCCTCTAGTCCTAGTAGGACCACTCAAGTCTATATGAACAATCTCCAGCTTCTCTGTCGATGTGAACTTCTTGTTTGGAAATGAACTCCTTTTCTGCTTTTCCATCATACATTCTTTGCAAATCATGTTAGTAGGTTTCATAATTCTAGGTAAATCTCTTACCGCAAGTGTAGTGCTCACCTTAACAATATTATCAAAGTTTATATGCCAAAACCTTTTATGCCATAACCAACTGTCATCAATCCTAGTTATCAAACATGTCATCTTAGTAGGATTCAACTGAAATACATTACCTCTGGTTCTGGATCCTTTTCCAATCAAATTTTCATCTTTATCTTTTATCACACAAGTTTTCTCAGAAAACCAAACTTGATAACCCTTATCAGCCAATTGTCCAATGCTTAGTAGATTATGTCTCAGTCCATCAACAAAGTAAACATCATCAATGTTAGTCTTTCCATCATGAGTAATAGATCCTATACCCTTAATCAAACAAGGTGCATTGTTACCAACCCTAACAATTCCTCCATCATAATTATCTAACTTAACAAACTTTCTTTTATTTCCAATCATATGATGTGAACAACCACTGTCTATAATCCAATCAGATTTCTTTTCAACTTGTGAAACTAATGCTTTTTCTTCCCTTTTATCAGATTCGAAACTTTCTTCTTTAATTGCTACAAATCCTATTTCCTCAAAGTTATCATTATCACTGTCACTTAAATGTTTTTCAATTCCTACTTCAAAATCTTCATCATTTGCATAATAACATTCTTTAGATCTCCTAGGTTTAAAGTTGCTTCTATACTTCTTAACTCTTTTAGGACATTTAGATGCAAAATGACCATATTCTTGACAAGTCCAACATTTAAAGATTTTCTTACCATCTGGTTCTATTTTTACAAGTAATGCAATACCTTCTTCAATCTTCTTATCTTCCTTAGATCTGCTATTGCTGGCATAATCTCCATTCACACTAGTACTTCTTGTAGGTCTAATGCTAAGAGCACTGAATGCTATTTCCATTCTAGGTAGCTCTACTAATAATCTCAAGTTCATCTCTGCTAGTTCTAATCTTCCAAGAAGAGTCTCTCTTGAAAAGTTTGATGTACAAGGTATCACTTGTTCAATCATCTGCATTGTCTTCTTGAATACTAGTGTCAAAGTTCTCAGAATTTTCCATATCACTTCATTCTCTATCTTATCACCTCCACAAGACTTTATTCCTGTTACAATCTCAGACATCCTACCAATATAACTTCTAATAGATTCATCTTCCATCATTCTGATATCTTCAAATGCACAAATCCAATTATGTAATCTAGCCTTACTTGCATGTTCGTCACCTTCAAAAGTAGAATGTAAAGCTTTCCAAATTGCATGAGATGTTTTCAAACATCTTACCTAATTATATTCATTCTCTGGTAATGCTGACAAAAGTGCTTCTCTTGCAAGTATGTTACACATGAATAGATCTAGTTCATCTTTAGTTCCTGTCTCTAGATTGTCTTCCTCAATGATAGTCTTCTCATTCTTTGTAATCAACCAATAACTTGGTCCTAAACACAATAGATGTGTCTTCATCTTTTCTTTCCAGCTATCAAAATTTACTCCATCAAACTTAGGGCTTTCTTTTCTAAAATTCACCATGGATCTCCTTAAGTTGTTAAACTTTTCTTTCAAGGACCTGCTGCTCTGATACAAATTGTTAGAAAGTAAACATCCCCAAGATAACTGAGAGAGGGGGGGGGGGTGAATTAGTTATTAGATAATTTATCCATTCAATATATTTAAACAATATAATCAATGTACTGATCAACCATAGAAAGATAATCATACACAATTGCACAATAACACAAGATATGTTAACTAGGGCACCTCTTGAAAAGAGTAAACCCTAGTGGGAATGATGCCCACAAAATGATGCACTAATATGAAAGTTCCTTGTTAGAGGATGGACCCTGTTAGGAGTCTTATGAAATACATTCAGTACATATAAATCCCTGTTAGGAGATTTTGAATCTCTGTTAAAAGATTCTAACCCGGTTAAGAGTTTATGGAAGACAGAAGGACCCACTGCCCAAATAGCTTCAAGGAAAGATCTCTGAACCCACTGTCCAAAAGATCTTAGAATTATTCAATAGAATAATATGAAATATATTACCTCCTTCACACTATGCCAAAACTACACTCTCTACTACACAAGATCACAATTCCAGATCTTTGTACTCACAAGTCTTCCTTCATCACTGAATTAGCTCTTTTCTTCACTTCATGCATATATTCACATCTCAATCTTCATATTACACATTACAATAAGGAAAAAATTCCTTCTTATATACCAAACTCAAATAATTACAAATGAGTTGGTCCCCAATTACAAAATAATAAATTCTACATGCTACACACAAAATTCACATAAAACTATCGGCTTCCAGTTATTGTAACTTTCTCCAAACATATCCTTGAAGTTTTCACTATGAAACACATCATCATTAATGAGTCTCCAACATCCCTTTAACTGCACAAAATCAGATTCCATCCCAGCTAAGAGATATCCTCTGATTTCTGAACATCGCTACACAGAAACACTGTCTAAACACTACTTTCACCAAAATGCTCATAACTCTTACAAATGAATGAATTTATTTTTGTGATGGTAACCATATGTTAATAGCACACCAAAGAACATACCATCAACTACACAAAAGCTAATCTACAATACAACATGTGGGAAAAACAAAACTGTACCTACTTTGCTGCTAATATCTAGAATATCACTATGTTGACATCAATGACAAACCAAGTCATGAATGCAACAACAACTGCTATAGAATGACTGCCAAAACACTTTTCATTCATTCCTAACATGATCGACCATAATTTCATAGAAATAAAATTTATGATCAGACTTGATTGAGCTAGGGTTTGATTATTGTATTTTAAAATCTTGTAACCCTAGTTACGTTTTGCTCCCGCTTGTTTAGAGGAGATGTATATATTGTATTTTTAGAGCTTTTGAGCTCAAAGTTGGACAATTGCAAAAGAAATTCATCTTTTCTTAAGGGTCATCTATGGTATTATTTCTACCCTCTAACTTATATAGTTGTAAACCTTTCATTGATGATTCAGATATTGCAGAGGTATTTTGTGACAATCTTTCATGTCCCTATGCTTCCTTTGTCTAAATTATCTCTTATTGGATCAAAGTATATGATGTTTTCAGTGATATCTTAGGGTTCTTGATCCCTCCTACTTTTTGTAATTGTGTGTGTTATTATGTTTGATCTAATTTAGATATTTTGTGGGTATACTTCAACCTCCTAACAGTCTTGTCTCAATCCTACACCGAGTTGTAGAAGTGAATGTTTGCTTGCAGATCATAATATGTGTCTTATGTTCAGGCCCTCCTATGAAACACTTATGCAAGCCTATTCATTAAGTTGTGACCTACTAGACCTAAGCCTTTCATTGATTCCATTCCTTTATACTAAGATCCAAACCCTAATTTTGGTGTATCACCTAGTAGGTAGTTTGCTTTCAGTCATTTCCCTTTCCAAGCATTCCTTCTATCCTTTTCCCTCAAAAGTTTTACTTTTCCATGTCTAGAAGAAAATTAAGGTGATTATGCAAGAGGAGCCAGCCTAGAACCTAGAGGCCTCATCTCAATTAGCATAAGTCCCACAACCTGGAGATTATTCCCATGTTATAATAGGTTATCAAGACTATGAGAGCTTGAGACAAGGGTGAAAACTTAGTGTATAATAGTACTTTCATTTTGTAGCTAGCATAGTGGAGTGTAGATTTTTGTATTCAAGATTCTAAAGGATACAATTATATCCTACCAACTACCAGCTAGCGAGTGAGATTCTTTATTGGTCACAAAGATCCTGGCAGGCATGCCAACATCTTTGCATGCATCCAACGAGAGCTGAGATTATGCAGAGAAAGGGAGGAGAAGCTGATATCTAAGCTTTAGAGTGGCCGAGAATGTTCACATAGTATGATCATATCTAGAATCCACACATAGATGCACAAATCTACATCTTCCTATCATAGACCAGAGAGATCTGGGAGCCATCGACCTTCAGTGTGTAGTGATAGAGGTAGTGATAAATAGGGCCATTGGCCACATATCTATCAAAACTTAAAAGCTTTTTGATGAATGAAAAACTTTCCCTACTAATTAGTTCTATGTTTGATTACTATGCTTTCATCAATATAAAACTTAATAGAAAGAAAGAAAGTGCATAAATATATTCAATATGTAATTTTTCTAGAACTAAATAACCTATAAAACAAACATAATTATTTTATAAGGAACATATAAATGCACAAGAAAAGAATGAAAATTAAGGATAATAACATTTGAGATGCATGATATTAATAGGTTCCTTAAAAGAAACACCATCCATATCAAAAATTTTATAAGCACCTGAACCAAAGTATTCAATAACAACAAAAGGTCCAAGCTAATTGGGGCTAAAATTTCCTTTGTCGCCCGGTAAAGCATTCAGATTTCATTGATTTTCATATAAGACTAGATCACCAACCGAAAATGTTCATTTAATTGCATTATGATTATATTGTTTCTGAAGAGATTTATGATAAGATTTTATATGTTCTAATGCATGTATTCATTGTTCATCCAACATTTCTATCCCTTGTAAGCATTGTTCATGAAAAGTATCTTTGTCAATTATCCCATGAAATGAAACACGTAAAGAAGGCATTTATAATTCCAAATGGATAATAGCATCAGTACCATAAATAAGGTTATAAGGAGAAGTACCCATGGCAATACGAACACTAGTCCTATAAGCCCACAAAGCATAAGTTAGTTGAGTATGCCAATCCTTCACATGCTTACTAATTATTTTCCTCAAAAAAATTTCAATGATTTTATTTGATGCTTCAGCTTGACCATTAGATTGAGGATAATAAGGAGTTGAAAATATATGTTTAATTTGATATTTCTCCAAGAATTTTGTGACTTCTTTGTTTTTTAAAGAGGTTCTATTATCCCAAACTATCGTTGAAGGTATACCAAATCATGTTATGATATTGGTAAGGATGAAATCACAAATAATATTTGTAGTTGTTGAATGAAGAGGGACAACTTCAACCCACTTCGTGAAGTAATCTATAGTAGTCAGAATGTAAGTATGTCCTTGAGAGGAAACTAGTGAGATTTTTCCAATAAGGTCAAAACCCCAAATACTAAAAGGCCATGGAGAAACTTGATTACAAAGCTCACAAGCAGGAGCATGAATCAAATTACTATGTTGTTGACATTGAGGACATTTTTAAAGAAACATGAAAGAATCTTGTTCCATTGTTTTCAAATAATATCCCATTCGAAGAAATTTATTAACCAAAGATTTTCCACCAAAATTTCCCCCACAAGAACCAGAATGAGCTTCTACCAAAGCTACTAGGATTTCAGTTCTATTGAGACATCTTAACAATAATCCTTCGTAAGAGCTTTTGTAAATCCTATCTCCTAGAATAATGCAATGTGCTACAAGTTTCCTAATATGATTATGCGTGTTCCTCATTGTCGATTCAGGAAAAGTACCATCTTTCAAAAAATGGAAAATATGTGAATACCATTCATTCAAATGCAAATTAAAATAATCAGAGGTAATCTTTTTAGAAATTGTAGGACTTTTAAGAGTTTGTATAGTAAATTGAAAGTTTTCAGCATTATTCTCAAGACAAACCAAAGAAGCTACACTTGCCATGGCGTCTACATGTTGGTTATCTTTCCTAGGTAAAGTCTGAATTGTGTAAGAGGAGAATTGTGAAAGCACATCAAGATCTAAATCTCTGTATTATGTCATCTTATCATTCCTAGTTTGATATCCTCCTTTAATTTGTTCAACAATTAGCTGTGAATATCCATATATTTTCAAGTGTTTGATATTAAGGGATGAAGCTGCTCGTAGTCTAGCTATAAGAGCTTCATACTCCACAATATTATTAGTACAAGGAAAGGTTAATTTGTATGATAAAGGGATGGGTTTTTTCATAGGGGTAATAAAGATAATACCCACACAAGAACCTATCTTACATTTAAACCCATCAAAGTATAATTCCCAAATATCATCCTATTGAATAGCTAGAATATTATCATCAGGAAATTCTATTGAAGTAGAAGATGTATCTGAATGAGGACAAGGAGCTTCAGCTAAATAATATGTTAAAGCCCGTCCCTTAATAGACTTCTAAGAAATAAAATTAAGATCAAATTTTGTAAGTAACATCACCCACTTTTCCAAACGGCCATGGAGATCAGTTTGTGAGAAAAGATGTTTCAAAGGATCAAATTTGACAATCAAATTGACTTCAACATTTATAAGATAATGCCTAAGTTTTTGACACACATAAAATATAGCTAGACATTATCTTTCCAAATCTGTGTAGCTTGTTTCATAATCAATTAACATCTAACTAATGTAATACACAGGTCTTTCCTTACCATCATTATCATTTTGAGCTAACAATGCACCTATGGCCTTCAGAGTCACTAAAGTATACAAATGGAATGGTTTATTAAACTTAGCTAGCTACAAGATAGGAGGATTTTCAAGATGCTCTTTAAATTTCTCAAAAGCTTGTTTACACTCATCATTCCAAGAGAAAGTAGTATCCTTTCTAAGAAAGGAAGTAAAAGGGATATTACAATCCGCTAAATTAGAAATAAAGCAATGAATAGCTTGTATTTTTCCTTGTAAACTTCCTAATTGAGAAATATTCTTAGGAGGAGGCATGTTAACAATAGCTTCAATCTTTTCAATATCTACTTCTATCCCTCGCTTAGAGATTATAAATCTTAATAATTTACCAGAATCAACTCCAAAGATACATTTCTTAGGATTCAATCTCATGTTGTAACATCTAATCCTTTCAAATATTTGTCGTAAAATAGTAACATGATCTTTTCTTTGTATAGATTTTTCTAAAATATCATCCACATAATCTTCAAGGATCTTATGAAAGTAATCATGAAAAAATCAAAGTCATAGCTCATTGATAAGTTGCTCTTGCATTTTTAATCCAAAAGGCATCATGACCCAACAAAAGGTTCCCCAAGGTGTTATAATTGTAGTCTTAAATTGATCTTTAGGAGGGATAAAGATTTGATTATATCCTGAAAAAATATCCATAAAAGATAACAAGGCATGACCCGTTGTTGAATCCACAATCATATCGATGTTAGGTAATAGGAAATCATCTTTTAAGGATGCCTTATTTAAATCTTTGAAATTAGTACACATCCTTATCTTATTTTCTCCTTTTGAAATAGGCACAATGCTTGAAATCCAACTTGAGTAATCAATAGAATAGATAAATACATAATCCAATAATTATTCAATTTCACCTTTGACTAATAAAGGAATTTTTGGATTCATCTTTCAAATTTTCTGCTTCACAGGTTTCATATTCAGTTTTAAAACAATGTTATGAGTAACAATCTTAGAGTCAATACCTAGCATATCTAAATATGTCCAAGAAAAGATGTCCTTAAATTCAAGAAAAAAGGAAACTAACTAATCTCATTCATCCTGGTTCAACCATTTCCCAATCTTTATCATCTTTTCAATGTTGTTCTCATCCATTTGAATATCAATAGTCTCAGTTATTAACAAATCACTTCGTAATGGAGGATCCATCGATAAAGGGAGAGTATCATGTTTATCATGTTCCCCAAAATAAGCATCGGTACTTAAACAATAAGGCTTCCATCATTTGTGATGGAACTTAGGTATGTCCTCATAAACCCCTAAAAATTCCATTAAGGCTTCATCTTCAAGAAAAATATCCAAATTAGGTGCTTGATTAAGGTCAATAAGAAGTAGGTTAACCAATTTCAACTATCCACCACAAATATGATTAACATTAAGAGGAAAAGCTGATGGTTGTCTGTAAGGATTGAATCCTAATCCATATGTATGATCATAAATTTCATTATCCGAAGGTACTTGTATACCTTGTTCATGTTTACCACATCCTTTCCCATTAAATCTTGATTTCTTAAGAAAATGATAACCAGGACCATATCAATTAGTCATATTAGATAGAGTCCAAGGAGCAGCATATATCACAATATCATAACAATCAACTTTTATAGTTTCAATCATTTCATTAATCGAAGTGGCCACAAAATTACTTTTTAGCACCTCAGCAAGCGGGGAAGGAGTAAAGACTTTTTTCACAAATTCATTTTGTTGCTTCATGAATTCCAAATCAGAGACCTTATATTCTCCAATAAAAGTAGGATTAAAATCCAATTTCCCCCAATCATCCTTAGTTAAAGAATAATATGGAGCTTCCGATTATTGAGTCTCAGGTTGTTTCATCTCAAATTCTTGTGTCTTTGGTTGTTTTTCAATCTCTTTACTTGGTTGAAGAGGCTCAGAGATTTTATCATATTCTACATTTAGGCAAGGATTCGATGCATCACCTACATGTAAAGTATGTTAGGAATGAATGCAAAGTGTTTTGGTAGTCCTTCTCTAGCAGTTGTTGTTGCACTCATGACTTGGTTTGTCATTGATGTCAACATAGTGATATTCTGGATATTAGCAGGAAAGTAGGTACAGTTTTATTTTCCACACATGTTGTATTGTAGACTAGATTTTGTGTAGTTGATGGTATGTTTTTTGGTGTTTTATTAACCTATGGTTAACAGCACAAAAAGAAATTCATTCATTTGTAAGAGTTATGAGCATTTTGGTGAAAGCAGTGTTTAGACAGTGTTTCTGTGTAGCGATGTTCAGAAATCAGAGGATGTCTCTTAGCTAGGATGGAATCTGATTTTTCATAGTTAAAGGGATTTTGGAGAATCATTAATGATGATGTGGTTCATAGCACAAACTTTGAGGATATGTTTGGAGAAAGTTACAGTAACTGGAAGCTGACAGTTTTATGTGAATTCTGTGTGTAGCGTGTAGAATTTATTATTTTGTAATTGAGGACTGACTCATTTGTAATTATTTGAGTTTGGTAGATAAGAAGGAATTTTTTCCTTATTGTAATGTTTACTATGAAGATTGAGATGCGAATATATGCATGAAGTGAAGAAAAGAGCTAATTCAGTGATGAAGGAAGACTTGTGAGTACAAAGATCTGGAATTGTGATCTTGTGTAGCAGAGAGTGTAGTTTTGGCATAGTGTGAAGGAGGTAATATATTTCATATTATTCTATTGAATAATTCTAATATCTTTTGGACAGTGGGTTCATAGATCTTGCCTTCAAGCTGTTTGGGTAGTGGGTCCTTCTGTCTTCCATAAACTCTTAACCGGGTTAGAATCTTTTAACATGGATTCAAAATATTCTAAAAGGGATTTATATGTACTGAATGTATTTCATAATACTACTAATAGGGTCCATCCTCTAACAAGGAACTTTCATATTAGTACATCATTTTGTGGGCATCATTCCCACCAGGGTTTACTCTTTTCAAGACGTTCCCTAGTTAACATATCTTGTGTTATTGTGCAATTGTGTATGATTATCTTTCTATGGTTGATCAGTACATTGATTATATTGTTTAAAGATGTTGAATGGATAAATTATCTGATAACTAATTCACCCCCCCCTCTCAATTATCTTGGGGATCTTTACTTTCTAACAATTGGTATCAAAGCAGCAGGTCCTTGAAAGAAAAGTTTAACAACTTAAGGAGATCCATCGCGAATTTTAGAAAAGAAAGCCCTAAGTTTGATGGAGTAAATTTTGATAGCTGGAAAGAAAAGATGAAGACACATATATTGTGTTTAGGACCAAGTTTTTGGTTGATTACAAAGAATGAGAAGACTATCATTAAGGAAGACAATCTAGAGACAGGAACTAAAGATGAACTAGATCTATTCATGTGTAACATACTTGCAAGAGAAGCACTTTTGTCAACACTACCAGAGAATGAATATAATCAGGTAAGATGTTTGAAAACATCTCATGCAATTTGGAAAGCTTTACATTCTCCTTTTGAAGCTGATGAACATGCAAAGAAGGCTAGATTACATAATTGGATTTGTGCATTTGAAGATATCAGAATGATGGAAGATGAATCTATTAGAAGTTATATTGGTAGGATGTCTGAGATTGTAACAGGAATAAAGTCTTGTGGAGGTGATAAGATAGAGAATGAAGTGATATGAAAAATTCTGAGAACTTTAACACCAGTATTCAAGCAGACAATGCAGATGATTGAACAAGTGATACCTTGTACATCAAACTTTTCAAGAGAGACTCTTCTTGGAAGATTAGAAACATCAGAGATGAACTTGAGATTATCAGGAGAGCTACCTAGAATGCAAACAACATTTAGTGCTCTTAGCATTAGACCTACAAGAAGTAATAGTGTGAATGGAGATTATGCCAGTAGTAGTAGATCTGAGGAAGATAAGAAGATTGAAGAAGGTATTGCATTACTTGTAAAAAGAGAGCCAGACAGTAAGAAATTTTTTAAATGTTGGACTTGTCAAGAATATGGTCATTTTGCATCTAAATGTCCTAAAAGAGTTAAGAAGTATAGAAGCAACTTTAAACCTAGGAGATCTAAAGAATTTTATTATGCAAATGATGAAGATTTTGAAGCAGGAATTGAAAAACATTTAAGTGACAGTGATAATGATAACTTTGAGGAAATAGGATTTGTAGCAATTAAAGAAGAAAGTTCTGAATCTGATAAAAGGGAAGAAAAAGCATTAGTTTCACAAGTTGAAAAGAAATATGATTGGATTATAGACAGTGGTTTTTCACATCATATGACTGGAGATAAAAGAAAGTTTGTTAAGTGAGATAATTATGATGGAGGAATTGTTAGGGTTGGTAACAATGCACCTTGCTTGATTAAGGGTATAGGATCCATTACTCTTGATGGAAAGACTAACACTGATTATGTTTACTTTGTTGATGGACTGAGACATAATCTACTAAGCATTGGACAATTGGCTGATAAGGGTTATCAAGTTTGGTTTTCTGAGAAAACTTGTGTGATAAAAGATAAAGATGGAAATCTGATTGGAAAAGGATCCAGAACCAGAGGTAATGTATTTCAGTTGAATCCTACTAAGATGACATGTTTGATAACTTGGATTGAAGATAGTTGGTTATGGCATAAAAGGTTTTTTCATATAAACTTTGATAATATTGTCAAGGTGAGTACTACACTTGCGGTAAGAGATTTACCTAGAATTATGAAACCTACTAACATGATTTGCAAAGAATGTATGATGGCAAAGCAGAAAAAGAGTTCATTTCCCAACAAGAAGTTCAAATCAACAAAGAAGCTGGAGATTGTTCATATAGACTTGAGTGGTCCTACTAGGACTAGAGGATTCTATGGTGAAAGGTATTTTATGATTCTTTTTGATGATTTTACAAGAATGGTGTGGATTGCATTTTTGAAAGAAAAATTTGAAGCATTTGATAAATTTAAGATCATGAAAAGAAAAATTGAGAATGAATCTGGAATGAAGATTAAGTGTCTAAGATCTGATAGAGGTGGTGAATTTACATCTAGAGAGTTTAACACCTTTTGTGAAATGAATGGTATTAAGAGACAACTTTCAGCCCCTACAACACTAGAACAAAATGGTATTGCAGAAAGGATAGGTTAATAACTGAAGCAGTAAGAGGCTATGTTGTTTGAAAATGATTTGGCTAAGACTTTTTGGAGAGAAGCAGTAAACATAGCAGTATACACTATGAACAAAGTACAAATCAGAGCAAATACAAACAAGACACCTTATGAATTATGGTTTGGACATACACCCTTAGTTAAGTATTTTAGAATTTTTGGAAGTAAATGTCATATAAAGAGAGATGATGATATAGGAAAGTTTGATCCTAGAAGTGATGAAGGAATATTTCTTGGATATTCTTTAAAAAGAAAAGCATATAGATGTTATAACAAAAGAACTAAGACTATTGTTGAAAGTGCAAATGTAAAAGTTGATGAGAAGTTTAAAATTCAAGAAAGAATGCTTGATTATGAATCTGATGAAGAAGCACAACCTCAGCCTAACATTGAAAATGTAGAATTATTTTTTGAAACTAACAGTGATTTGCTGAATGAAAGTCATACTGAAGAAAATAGAGAAGAAAACAAAGAAGAAAATAGAGAAGAAAGAAGAGAAGAATCTATAGTCTGAACAAGATCAGTAACTATGACACCTAACAGGTATACTTCAAGACATCGCCCTATTGAGCAAGTTATTGGAAGTTTAGATAGAGGAGTTTTCACTCAGAATAAGATACATTTATGTTTGATTTCTCAAATTGAACCTAAGACTACTAATTAAGCTTGTGAAGATGAACATTGGATTAATGCTATGAAACAAGAACTAGAGTAGATTGAAAGAAATAAGACATGGGAATTGGTCCCTAGCCCTAAATACAAGAATGTGATTGGAACAAAGTGGGTATTCAGAAACAAGATGAATGAACAAGGAGAAGTGATAAGAAACAAAGCAAGATTGTTATGTAAAGGATATTCACAACAAGAAGGAATTGACTATGAAGAAAATTTTGCAGCTGTGGCCAGACTTCAAGCAGTGAGAATGTTTCTAGCATATGCAATTTACAAGAAATTTAAAGTGTATCAGATGGATGTGAAGTCAGCATTTTTGAATGGTGAATTGGAAGAAGAAGTCTACATTGAGAAGCCTGAAGGTTTTCCTTTGACACAAGGAGATATGGTATGTAAGTTAAAGAAAGCTTTATATGGATTAAAACAATCACCTAGAACCTGGTATGCAAGATTGCATAAGTATTTATTGAAATTGGGATTTATAAAAGGAACAGTAGATAGTAACTTATACACAAAAGAAATTGAGAATCATTTGTTGGTTATAGTTATATTTTTTGATGATATTATCTTTGGAGGAGAAGATGAAGTTAGTGAAAAATTTGCAGATGAAATGAAGACTGAATTTGAGATGAGCATGATTGGAGAAATGAAATATTTTTTGGGATTACAAATAACACAAAGCAAGGAAGGTATATTTGTAAGTCAGACTAAGTATTTAAATGAATTATTGAAAAGATTTGGAATGGAAGATTCTAAACCTATTGGAACACCTATGGTAATGGGACATAAGTTATCTAGAAAAGATGAGACACCAGTAGTTGAGCAGAAAAAGTACAGATCTATGATTGGAGGATTGCAGTACTTGACACATACAAGACCTGATATAGCACATTTAATTGGGATTGTAGCAAGATTTCAAGCAGAACCTAGAGAATCACATTATGCAGTAGTAAAGAGGATATTGAGATATCTGAAAGGAACAATGGATTATGGATTATGGTATGAGAATTCTGATGATTTTACTTTATGTGCCTATACTGATGCAGATTGGGGAGGCAGTGTTGATGAAAAAAAAAGCACCAGTGGTGGAGCCTTTTTTCTTGGAGGAAACTTGGTCTCTTGGCTAAGTAAGAAGTAGAATTGTACTTCTTAAAGCATAGTAGAAGCAGAATATGTTGCAGTAGCAAATAATTATAATCAGATTATTTGGATGAAGCAGATGTTGAAGGATATTGGAATAAAGTTTGATGAGCCTGTTGTTATACATTTGATAACACAAGTACATTGAGTATGTCAAAAAATTCTATTTTACATTCTAAGACTAAACATACTGAGATCAAGTATCATGTTGTAAGAGAGAAAGTTGTAGAAAAAGAAGTAAGATTGGAGTACATAAGTACAAAGGAGCAGATAGCGGATATATTTACAAAGACTTTACCTAAGGATACATTTGTGTATCTGAGAGGTATGCTTGGGGTTATGCCCCAACCTATTTTTGAGAATTGATGCAGATGATTGCATCCGTCTAGTGGTATATGATCGCTATCTTTCTTCTGGATTGGATGTTGGAACTTCCTCTATGGGGGAGTTTATGAGTTGAGTCACGAGGACTCTTGTTATTGTATTTTTCTGAAAAGTGTCTTTTGACATTAAGTTGTTGTTGAATTAGTGATAGAATTTATGTCATTGATGTCAATGGGGGAGAGATATACATGAAAAATATTGTGGATTGTATGAGAGAGCTGAATAGGAAAATGAAGCAAGATTTAATTTGATATTTTGCAGTGATGTTGCAGTATTGGATTTTTGGAACATTGGATGTTTTTCATCTATGTTGCCATCAATGCCAATGGGGGAGATTTTTAGGAATGAATGCAAAGTGTTTTGGCAGTCATTCTGTAGCAGTTGTTGTTGCATTCATGACTTGGTTTGTCATTGATGTCAACACAATGATATTCTGGATATTAGCAGGAAAGTAGGTACAATTTTATTTTGCACACATGTTGTATTGTAGATTGTCTTTTGTGTAGTTGATGGTATGTTCTTTGGTGTGTTATTAACCTATGATTAATAGCACAAAAATAAATTCATTCATTCGTAAGAGTTATGAGCATTTTGGCGAAAGCAGTGTTTAGACAGTGTTTTTGTGTAGCGATGTTCAGAAATTGGATGATATCTCTTAGCTGGGATGGAATCTGATTTTGCACAGTTAAAGGGATGTTGGAGCCTCATTAATGATGACATGGTTCATAGCACAAACTTTGAGGATATGTTTGAAGAAAGTTACAGTAACTGGAAGCTGATAGTTTTATGTGAATTCTGTGTGTAGCATGTAGAATTTATTATTTTGTAATTGAGGACCGACTCATTTGTAATTATTTGAGTTTGGTATATAAGAAGGAATTTTTTACTTATTGTAATGTTTACTATGAAGATTGAGATGCGAATATATGCATGAAGTGAAGAAAAGAGCTAATTCAATGATGAAGGAAGACTTGTGAGTACAGAGATCTGGAATTGTGATCTTGTGTAGTAGAGAGTGTAGTTTTGGCACAGTGTGAAGGAGGTAATATATTTCATATTATTCTATTGAATAATTCTAAGATCTTTTGGATAGTGGGTTCAGAGATCTTGCCTTGAAGCTGTTTGGGTAGTGGGTCCTTCTGTCTTCCATAAGCTCTTAACCGGGTTAGAATCTTAACAGGGATTCAAAATCTCCTAATAGGGATTTTTATGTATTGAATGTATTTCATAAGACTCCTAACAGGGTCCATCCTCTAACAAGGAACTTTCATATTAGTGCATCATTTTGTGGGCATCATTCCCAGGTTCCCTAGTTAACATATCTTGTGTTATTGTGCAATTGTGTATGATTATCTTTCTATGGTTGATCAGTACATTGATTATATTGTTTAAAGCTGTTGAATGGATAAATTATCTAATAACTAATTCACCCCCCCCCCTCTCAGTTATCTTGGGGATCTTTACTTTCTAACAAAGCATACATTAAGTTATTACAAATGAACCTAACCTTACGATGAAGAGTAGAAGGAACTGCATGCATAGTATGTAACCAAGGTGTTCCTAAAAGAAGGTTATAATTGAGAGGTCCAGGCATAACATGAATAGGATTGTTTAGAATAACAACCATAAGAGCATCATATTGATTTTTCACCTCAGGAGAAGGTAGATCATTATCGAAAAACATAATAGGAGGTACAAAAGTCATAGTATGCATGCAATCTAAAATAGAATGAATGTTCTCTTGAATAGGAGGAGAAGCAAGAAGAGTTGATAAAGCTTTTTTCAATGCCTCATGATATGTCAGGGAAGTTTGAAGTAATTCCCATAAACATATCTTAGCAGGAGTAGCACGTAATTGGTCAACTATGTTAAACTCCTTAAAGGTAGAAGGAAACCTAGGTGCTTGAGAAAACATAGGTTGAGAAGGTGGTAAAGAAATAGGAATAGTAGGCTTGGGATTATTCCATGTGCAATAAGCATGTGAAACAGAATCAATGTTATCAAAGAAATCCAATGGATCTCTAGGTTTACCCTTAATTGTTATGCGAGGACATCCTTTTACCATCATCAAAGGTATAGGATATATCATTTTCGGTTTATCAATGTTGCAAAAAGTGGGACATGAAGGTAACCATGCTTGCACCCTATGGTAAAGGTCAATTGGAGAAGTTTTAGAGGAGAGTGAAATAGGAATAGGATCAATGGTGATCATATTTGGACAATTTTTATCCTCACTACCATATACCTCATTAGAGAATCTATTCTCTTGTACAATAAAAGCCTCATTAAAGTAATCAAAACAAGAATCATACATGTTGAATACAAAGAAATACTAAAAGCATGAAAATGTAAATGGTTTTGTATTTTAAAAAGATTTTTCAATTTTTTTGTATTTTTGAAATATAGATGCAACTAAAGTATAAATGCAATAGATCTAATCTTATAAGCATGCAAGATTTAAATATAACACCAAAAAGAAAGAGCTTTTGTAAACGGGTTCACCAAAATGAATAGGTGTAAAAATGTGGATAGGTTGGACCATGCATCTAACATTCCCCACTATTCATTTGTTTGTTTTGAACTAGAATAAGTAATGTAAATCTAGAAATGCTTGAAATTAGATAGGATAAGATACATACCTCATAATGGAAATAATCTAGAAATACCTATTTTCTGATGCCTATGTGCACTCTCTAGAAATTTTGTAACCAGATCCGGGACCAAAAGACCACATCAAAGAAAACCCAGAAAACTTTTATCTTTTTGAAGGTAGGTCATGCTTGATCCAGATAGCAGGGCGACATCTTACCCCCTACTAAATGTCATCCTTGACCCAAAACAACTCCAATGGAAATTTTATTCATGAATCTCAAAAGTTTTCTGAAAAGGGTACTCAAATATGCACTTTAATTCTCAAAAAAATGACTGTAGATATCTGAAAATGGTGTTTTGGGGTGGCTATATAGGATTTTGCCTTATTCAAAGCCCCATTTTTGTGATCTCCACCTCAACGAATAGCTGATTGTAATAGAATGTGTGTGTGTATTGAATGTTTAATGCCAAGATCTAATCCTCTAGATCAAAACCCTAGCATAAATATATATGACAAATAAATGCATAGATTTGAATAAGATAAGAAAGAATACCAAGCCCCCAAGGCTAAAGTACTCTCACCAAACTCATAATCCGTAATTGCTACCCCATTATTGTGTCTTTGAATGCTTGAATATTGAAAATGGTGGATCAAGGAAGAAGGGATCTCTCTTGCTCCAAGTAAATGTTCACAATGGTGTGTTCACAAAGATTCTTGATATAAATAATGGCTTGATCTTCTATATCATTCTCTTGCAATCTTGACTCTTCACTTCACCATCAATTTCTTTCTTGAATCCTTGATGTTGTGCTTGTGTGTAAATGAAGGCAAATGAGCGTCTTTATATAGAGGTTTCAAGGTGAGGCTCCTAGAGTAATGTGAGGACCCATAATTAAAATTTCACCATGGATTATGATCCAATCAAAATAACTAACTAAGGAGGGAAAATAATTAAATTAGTTTCAAATTAAGACCTTTCTACTTTTGAATCCAAGGACCTAACATTGATTTCAGGGCCCATCGTGAAGAAAATTTGGAAAGGTGAATCAAATCCTGAAGGAAGTCAAAGACCACCTCATCTTTGACCTAGGTCAAAGACAACCTAGAATTTGACCTAGGTCAGGGATGATCTCGTCCTTGACCTAGAAGTCTAGATCTAGTTAGAATCATAACAAGAGGTCTTGGGGATGCCCAGAGACATAGAAATGATGTCAGAACATAGTAGAGTGCCAGGGAGAGGCACAAAATCCTATGATGAACATGATGAAGGCTAGGAGGACCTATTTGTAAATCCTACCTAGAAAATAGAGCCATAGGATAGGGAAATTAAGGAGAATCATTAGGATCCTAACCCTAATTTCACCTAGAATAAAGGAATCAAGTGCATAATGCATCCTAAATGCAAGTCTATCATGAAAAATGCACTAAAAGAGGGTGCTAAACCTATCAAGATGGAAGTGGTTCCATTTTAAGATGATACAAATAGTATAGGATGTATTATGGCTTGTGAAGATAGTAGAAGGTATTTTGGGATATGTAGGATCTTCTATTATAATAGCACATGTTTTGGTGAACAAATCAGTGAGATACAGTGATATGAAGGTATGAAAAGATAGAGAATCAGTGTTTTAGGGCACACAGATAGTTACAATAATTGAGAGAAGAATAGTGGATATGGTAACATGCTAAGTTAGATGGATAAAGTTTATTGCTCACACTTTTGTAATATAAGATTTCCCACTCTATGTTTATCATTTACATAATTTGTTATTATGTTCTGTGAAGTATTTTGAGAGCCGAATGGATGGAAGATTTTGTATAAGTATAGAGTATTTTATTGAAGTGATATGTATGGATGGAATGATGATGTAATGGTTTAAAATATGAGAGAAGAGAAAAGATGTGAGATCAGTATGTGATAGAGTTATAACCAAAACTATATAAGAAAAGAAAGTGCTTGTATTGTTCATCTTTGAGAACTCTTTTGAGACAGTTTTTTGATTTTAAGAGTTGTATGCTCACCACCTTTAACCAGGTGTTTTTGTATCCCCTAACAAGGTTTTGTATTCCTCTAACAAGGAAATGTACTATGTAATAATCAACTCGTAATAGGGCTAGATCTCCTAACAAGGATATAATATTTTAGTGCATAGTTGTGGTTATCATCCCTAATAGGGTTTTCCCTTGGCCAAGGTTTCCTCGAGAACAAATCATGGTGTCATTAGTTATGTGTTGTTCTTATATGTTCTTTTCATTTCAGCATTATTTTGGTTCATTTATAATTGGTTGAAGTTTAAATCAAAGTACAGTAATACTAATTCACACCCCCTCTTAGTAATACCTAATCCTAACAAGAAGGTTGCATCTTATAAGTACATGTCAAAGAAGAAATTGGTCTAGGAGCTCAATAAATACTTCAAAAATATACTCAGAGGAGTGTATCCTAGCTGCACTCTAAAATTACAATCAAAATGGATGTTGAAAAAAATCAGTTCAACTCTGAAAAAAGAAATGGATAGTTGGTAAAACTAAGAATTAGGTACTTCCTCACCCAAATAACAAAAAAATATTATGATGAAACGTTCTACCCCAATAATATAGCAACATCATTTAATATATATAATACTATCAAAGTAACCCTTACACCCTTCAAAGGTGCAAGTGCTAGTTTTAATATTATAAAAATTCAACACAAGATGCATCATGCAAATGCATCTCCTTTCATGGGCCCACCACTTCATTTTTCAAAAAACATGCTTCTCAAGTCTATAATAAAATTGCTTTTGCACAAGAGAATTTCAAGTATGGTGCCTATTAACTGAATTAAATTAATTTTGCATCTTTCACCCTTTGTTGATAATATTTTACTTACTCATGTGAATTCGGAGGGGTTCCACTAGTGCTTGTGCCAACACTACTTATTACTAGCAATTGCATTTTTTTGTGCATGCAACAAGTGAGCAGGATTTGATTGTCTAAAGAGTAAAATAAGTTTGTACAACACAAAAAAATAGATCACGAATGTTGTAAATAAGAAATCTAAAATAAAAGTACTAAAATTAATATAAATTATATCTAATAAAAAAAATATTATTAAAATAAACTAAAATGACAAAATTTATTTATAAATGATGATAAATTCTAAAGGGAAAAAAAGACAAGAATGTACATAAGAAAGTTGAAACAAAAAATAATGAAATTAATATAAATTATACCTAATAAAAAATATATTACTAAAATAGACTAAAATAATTAAATTTATTTATAAATGCTCAAGAAGGAATGTACATAAGAAATCTGAAAAAATAATAATAATAAAATTAATATAAATATACCCAATAAAAAATATATTACTAAAATTAACCAAATTTATTTATAAATATTAAAAATTCTAGTAAAATCTAAAAATCCATGAAATAAGGGTAAAAAAGAAGAGGTAAGGATAAGTAGAAAAAACATGTAAGAGGATAGTATTGAGCTGGAATTATCTCCATGACCGAAAAAAAAATACAGGCGAAGGGGCTCACAATTTTTCGGTGTAAAAAATAGACTATCAGCTAAAAATCACTTTGAAAGGATTTTAATAAATATTTGGATTTTTACTTGCATGTCTCTTCATATTATTTTGAATCATTATTAAATAAGACTATTTCTATGCACCCAAAATCAAAAGATGGATTCCATCAAACGTCCCCAAACTATTATTTATAGCTTGTTTAAATAACCTTATATTTTAATATCATTTAAAACACATGATATTTTAAATAATAAAATAGTGAAGATAAAATTCAAATGAGAACACATTGTCAGATGAGGTGAGTGAGGGCCCCTGGTAGGCCTGACCCTAAAACTTTTGCTTGAAATCAACTAGACCTCAAAATTGACTTTGATCAATGTTTTGTGCATCTAGAGCAAAAATGACGACACTGGTTGTTTTTAAGAAATGAATTGTAACATTTTTTTATATGGTGAGAACTAGTTGGGTGGCCTCTGAGATTTCCCTTAAAAACTCATCAAAGCTTGTCATGAGGCTAAATGAACTAAAGGGTATGCAAATTTACATATTGGGAACCACTCTACGAAGTAATTTGGCATGGATTTTTTTGGGGTGTAAGAAATTAATTGCTAAAGTTGACCATCTGCAACTGCCTAGAAAATACAAGTGCAAAATACAAAAAAATATCATTTGATTTCGAATAGGTAAAAACACCAAACCTTACATTTATACCCTTAGTGTTTGCAAATGTGATCCTTAAAATATTGACAATCACAAGAAACAAACCTTTCAACATTTCATTCAAAAGAGACCGAGATATTAGTGTAATCGCCTAAAAATGGTCAAGATCAATTCAAGTTGGCAACTAGGGTAAAATAAAAGCATTAATGACAATCAAGCCAAAATCCAATAATAATTGAAAATCAAAAGCCAATAAATCAATTTAAATCAATTAATTATGCAATTAATATAACTAATTGTGTAATTAATATAACTAATTATATAATTCAATTTAAATCAAATCAACCCATTCAAGGGGTACACATGGCTGAAAAAAATCAATTAAGTTAAATTATTTAATTCCTAATTTCCCTCACCACTACATGGGAGGAAAATACCTTAACCAATAGGAATTAAGGATTGGTCTCACATGGATCAAGCCAAAATTGAATCTCAATCATAGATAAGGTGAGAGCATCTTGATCACTCAGTTTGTCTCTTTGTCCCAAGCTTTGAGGACAAACCATTTGAATTGTCCCTAAAGGTGGAACCATGGACTTAACCTTAATGTAATCATGATTAACTCAACTCCACCCCCTATGCTTGCTAAAATCTATAAATAGAAGACCAAAATCAGGAGAAAAGGATACACACATCTGAGAATTACATCAAACCTCTTGAATTTTATAGCTAGAAAGGTAATTTTAGGCTTAATTAAGCATAGTTTCTTTGAAATGGGCTTAATTAGCTTAATATCTTATCATTTTCTCATTTTAGAGTTGTCACTAATGGAGGCTTGTTGAGAGCTTACCATTAGCATATATAAATACAGAGCCATAAAGTGCTCATTGTCATTATTTGCAATATATAGCTCAGTTATTGTGGTTAATTTAGTTTATTTATTCATTTATTGACAATCTAACCCTATGAAGGTACTTTCCATAGTACACAAAAATGGGGCCCACCGTGGGGCATTAGGCCTCAATCATTTAAATTTTAGAGAATTTGCTAGATTTCTATCATTTTCTTGTGTTTAACTTTGTTTTACAGGTAAAGCAGCGCATCCAAGATAAATTATTGTGCCTTTACATAGAGAAACAACACATTCAATAACTTCTATATTGTGTCTTTCTCTCTTTCAGTGCTTTCACCTTGACTGCGAAGTGTACTAAACCAATTTTGCAATGTATTCTAAGTTTCCTTTATGTGTATTTGCTTGATTAAACAATACATTTAATTTCTATTTCTATGCATTTGATATTTTCTGCAGTGCATTCAAGGTTTTAAATAGCACATTCAATCATTTCTATAGCGCTTTTGACTATTTTTTAAAATTGATAAATCTAACAGTTAGAATGTATTTCCTTTATTTTTCTAATGGTAGGGCATAAAAAGGTGAAATATTCAGAGAGCAAAAATAATAGTGAGTATAAATCCATAGCAAGAAGGATCAATAAAGAAAATATAGCCCACGTAAATCATGTTTTGGAGGATTCCAAGCAGGAAGGTAAGGCATATGAACATTATTTACAAGTTGTTAATGCTTATAAATCAAAATTCATATCCTTGAATTGGATTTTTATGCTTTGATCATTTTTGTTAAAATTGAAAATTAAATGCTTAGAATTCATTTTTTCTTGTTTTCCTTCACTTTTATTGGCTATGTTGGACTAACCATTTCGAAGAAGAGGCAAAGGACCTAGAACAATCACCACTGGGTGAGTTAAAAACATGAAAAATCAATCAAAAATGCCCCTAGCCTTAGCTACCTTCAAAATAAGGTATGCCTTGAAACTTTAGTGAATTTTTTCTTAAATTGTGGCATTTTCACTTTGAATCTAGTAACCAGTAGCCTATTATTGTTTGAGAAATTTGGGAATAGGCCTATGCTCTTAACTTTTTAAGTGAATCAAAATGTCAAAACTACCAAGTTTCTTGATTAAAATAAAGGATAGGGAATGAACAAGCACTAAAATTAAAAACCCCTTGTTTGTGGAGGAAAGTAGAAACACTTGATTCCCATTAGTTAGTGGGTTTGGCTAAATTGAACATTGTTAATTATGCTTGGGAGTGAAAGAATAGTGGGGATATGCTCTTCACCTTTTGGTGAATCAAACTCCCAAACCTATCTCTTCATTTCATTTGTTCTTTTTACATGAACATGCTAGAACTATATTGGTCTCACCTCGTTAGAAATTGCCTTAATGAGGCCAGTGAGAGGGACAACCCAAAGTGGGATACAATTTCCTTTTCCACATTAATCCAACCCACTATAAAATAAAAATAATTCATCCTTAATGGGATGAATGAAAAAAAGATGTTAAATATCAAACTTCCTCAAGCCTTCCTTTGGGATTGCACAAAACTCTGACATACCAGAGGTGGGAAGCCCCTAATTATTGTGGGATGAGACTTGATATTTTTTTTTTAATAGAATCCATACCAAATCCTTGATAAATTAGCAAGCCTACCTCATTAGAGTCATTTAAAATCCAAATTTGACCTTAGGTAGATTGCCTAGAAGAAGTTCTTGTGATAATTTATAAAATCATTGTGTTGTTCTTGTTGTGCTTAAAGGTCTATGATTACAAAAAGAAAACATCCATTAAGATCCAAAAATCAATTAATAACAAAAATTTAGAAGAATATTCTATTCACAAGAATTCATGATATGGAAAAAGAAAGGGATATATCATCCAAAAAATTATCATTAAGAACAATGTTTCCTTATCTTTATGATCTTAATATTGCATTCATGTCTACATTTTCTTCAAACAAAAGGGCTATCCCAAAATCTCACATTAATTATATCATTGATTAAGAAGAATATTATGAACACCATATCTTTGATAATTCAACCTTTGATCAAAAAGAAAATCATTAATACCCTATATTTGATCAAGAACATCCTAAGGGTAATTCAATCTTGGATGATGAACCTATTTTACAATACCAAGAGAATCTCATCTTTGATCAAGGAAGTCAAGAGGAATTAGTCCTATCTCAACAATTCTTATCACATGATAATAGAAAATTGGATCATCAAGATCTTGAATATAACATCTCTTTGAAAAACACAAATACATCTATATATATATGGGGTAGATCATTTACTCCTTTGGGAAAATCATATGAATCAACTTTGGAAAAACTCCTTGGAAATGATCTCATCACATTGCCTTAAATCACTCCATGTGGTTTCATCTTTTGGAGCAACTATTGCACATATCATAGACATAATGAACATGAAACTTTAGAGTGCATGGAGTTGAAGCAAAAAATCCAAAATCTTATTGATAATGACTTAATCAAAATTGAAGATCCTAATGAATCATCTAATGAAGAAACTACTCTAAAGAAAGATCAAACTTATGAACCTATGTATATAAATGGTCCTCTTATAGCTTTCAACTCTTCTACCATCTCTCCATATCATAAAGAAGCAAAGCTATCCAAGATTCCTCCATCAAATAAAAAAAATAATGCTTTTCATGATAACTATGTATACCCTCAAGGGCTACCTCTAAAAGAGATCCAAGCTAACCTACATATTGCTACAAACTTATTCCATTCTTCAAAGGTTATAGACCCAAAGCCTTCATGTGGTATAATGCCTATCAATACTATTTCAAATGAACATCCTTCCTCCCTTCAAGAATCACTCGTGAAGATCCATACGCTTACGTTGTCCTTAGAAGTGGCTCCATTTCAAGATACTAATCCAAAGTATAAAGAAATAAGTATTATTAAGGATCAAGATAAAGATAATATCCCTCCTTATCCTATGGTTGACCAAAGTCCCATATCCCAAGAGTCTCATGATGATCCCTTCATACTCTTCCATTTATTTCAAGAAGATATCCTTCCATCTCAAACAACCTATATTCCTTCACCTCCTATATCCTACCCATCTCCTAAGCAATATCAAGGTATTCCTTCCATCTCTAATGAACTTATTGAAAATCAAAAGAAAAGTATTCTTCCTAGGCTATAAAAAGATCCTTGTTAATATCAAAGTACCCTAATATCCACTTTTCATAAGCCTCCATATTTACTTCAAAATTATCCCATTCTTCCTAATCCATTGCATAAGAATAAATCCTCTCAAACATCAAATGCTCCTATTAAATTTTCTCCTATCAAAGCTATTCATAAGCCTATTGGTATAAAGATAAATTAGAAAGATGAAATCCTTGGCTATGCAACTCAAAATAAAGATGTTGATATCCCTCCCACATCCCATTTACCTCCATTTTCACATAAGCATCAACCTTCTATATCTTCCAAATCCATCCTTGGTCTCTATATCCCAAAGATTAAACCTCCATATCTTCCATCTATATTGGGCCATTACATACCTCCATCTCCTATACATATTATCCCTAGGACACAATCCACTTACTCTATATCCTATCAAGATCAACAAAGGCATACATACTTGAGAAACAAAACACCCATCCATATCAATCCTCCATATCATACCATCCATATGAACCATTCATATTGACCTTATTCATCCACCAATCCCAAGTCTTTTGGAATAAATTTGAATGTGCAATATGAAAATCAGAAAACCAAGAATCCACTTATGTATGAAGAGCACCATGTCCCATCTAATCAACATGTGAATGCAAGGAAAAAAGAGATATTAAAGAGACCAAAAAGTGTTGGAGATTTTCCAGGAGGCCAGTACTGACTGTTTGTTTGTCATTGATGACAACATATGGAAATTATCATGCGTGAAAGTCTTATGCAGTAATATTTCAGTATATGTAGCATGGACATGATATCAACATGATATCATGGGCGGAGAGGTTAACTATTAGTACATACAGTTATATAGAAGCTTGTGTCAGTAGTGTTCCTGACAGAGTAATAGACAGTGTTCTGTGTATGGTTATCCATACAGTTATCATGGAGCCTTGCATGCTTGGATATATGCTAGAGACATGTTAGTGATGTTAAGTTCATGGACGCATGATATGATGATGAACACAAGTAAAGTTATGTAGTCACTATTCGCTTGTAGCAGTTTCATGTGTTTTTTCAGTAGAGCCAACATAGATCTTATTGGTTCCAGAGTTGCACCTATCTTATGGTATGCACCCTTGGAGTTAAGCTTAGATATTCATATTGATGTTTAGTTAAGATTGTATGAGTTAATTCATCTTATGGAGAAAGATTCAATTGTTTTGGTAGAGCCAACAGTGTGTAGCATGCGCCTACAATTATCTTATTAAGACAGGTACAGAATATGTTGTGTGCATAATAGAACTGAAAAAATGTTTGTTGGAGTTTATTATGGTTTCTCTATTATGATTTTAAGGTGGTTCTAACAGGCTGACTTGACTATATCATTTAGAGGAAAGATACTTATAGGAAGTCATTTGTGATTTCTTGAGTGTGGTTCATGGTTGATTAAGCAGAGCAGAGAAAAGTGTGCGAGTTGTAGAACCATCAGAAGAAGGTCCATGTGACAAAGTAGAGTATTTGTGCTATTCATTGGAACTGACCAAGATAGCAGGTCAAAGCACAATTCACCAAGATCCAGATATAGTGTGTATTTGTTATTCAGAAGGTTGTAGCCTTTGCCCCTTTAAGAAGTGAGCTCTTGGACAGTGCATCCTCTCCTCTAATAGGGAAAATTGTAAAAGACTCCTAATAGGGTTTGACCCTTGACCAAGTCTACTGTACTTAATATATTGTAAAGCTACTCCTAATAGGGTAAAGGATCTTCTAGCAAGGATCATTATACACTAGTATAGAATATTAGTGGGTATCAAGTCCCACTGGGGATTTTACCTATTTGGGTTTCCCCCTAACCAAAATATTGGTGTTGTGTTCATGTGTTCTTTCATTGTGTTTATGCTATATGTTCAAGTATACTTAATTGGATAAATAATTGAATCTTGTAGATAACTGATTCACCCCCCCCCCCACTCAGTTATCTCTTGGGACTATTCCTAACAATTGGTATCAGAGCCAAGTGCCTTAGAGAGAAATTTTAACAACTTGAGGTTGATCAGATGGCATACTTTAGGAAAGAGAGTCCTAAGTTCAATGGAGAGAATTATCTTGATTGGAAGAACAAGATGGTGACACATTTGCAGTGCATTGGTTTTGAATTTTTTAATGTAACTATCAAAGTAGCCAAGATCCCTACCCTAGAAGACCTTGGATAGGATGATGCTAATAAAACACAAAAGGAATTATTTCATTAGAATGATATTGCTAAAGAAGCCCTTATGAGTGCCTTATTAGATAGTGAGTTTTAAGAGGTAAAGAAGGTAGACACTGCCCACAAGATATGGAAGTACCTAGTAGACATATTTTAAGGAGACAAACAAGAAAAGAATGTGCACATGAAAACTTGGAAGAAAAGATACAATGCATTAGAGATGCTACCTGAAGAAAACATCAAAGCTTATAATCAAAGGATCAATGAAGCAATTGTTGGAATCAGGAACAATGCTTGAGAGATCTCAGAGGAAGATATTATGGACAAGTTAATGACTACTCTCACTCTAGAATATGAAAACAAGATCAACATCCTTGATGAGAGCATGTAGCTTACATCCAATTTCAATAGAAAGACCTTGATCAACAAAATCTCAGCTTTGGAGAATTCAAGATTGAAGACCGAACCTAAAAGTGAGACAACCTTCAAAGCAACAGTTCATGGTAAGAAATTTGCAAACACTTCTGGTAATTTTGATGATGATGATGAAGAGAAAATTTTAGATGATTTTATTGCTATGAATGCTAAAAGAGAAAAGAAAGGAAAAGGTAAATATGAAGGTCAATTTTCTTTTAAGTTCTTTTCATTTAATAAGATCGGTCACTTTGCATCTAAGTGTCCTACCAAAGCTAGAAAATTCAAAAAGGATTACAAGCCTAAGTAATCTAAGGAAAGTTACTTTATTGGAGATGGAGTTTTAGATGAAGAATTAGGTGAAGAAGAAATTGGATTCATTTCTATTGTAGAAAAAATGAATAATAAGATAGAACATAAAGATGTAAAGGAGAAACAAGAACTTGCATTGATTTCCCAAGCAGATATAAGGATGGACTGGATTATAGATAGTGGTTGTTCACATCACATGACAGGTGATAAAGGAAGATTTGTTCATCTAGACAAATACAATGGAGGTATGGTTAGATTTGGAGACAACACTCCTAAACCAATTATTGGTAGAGGAGCCATCACCTTGGATGGAAAGAACAATACTGATGATGTTCTCTATGTTGATGGTTTGAAACATAACCTTCTCAGTGTTGGAAAATTACTTGGAAAAGGATATCAGTTGGAGTTCAAAGATGAAAAATGCATCATTAACAACAAGGATGGTGCTATGATCACATCCAGATCAAAGACAAGATGTAATTTTTTTCAACTCAATTAAGAAGCAAGTCAATTTGTTGCTAAAGTTGATGACAGTTGGTTGTGGCATAAAAGATTATGTAATATCAATTTTGATAACATAGTAAAGATAAGCAATGTTAAGGTAGTAAAAGATCTACCTAGCATAGCAAAGCTAGTTGATACTATATGCAAGGAATGTGTGATGGGAAAGCATGTGAAGAATTCATTCAGAAGCAAGCACAATTTAGTAGAAAACAAGTTGGATCTCATTCATACAGACCTATGTGGTCCAACTCAAATAAGATCATACTATGGTGAAAGGTATTTCATTTTTTTTGTTGATGATTATACTAGGATGATGTGGGTTGCATTCTTAAAAGATAAGTCAGAAGCATTTGATAAGTTCCAAATATTCAAAGCTAAGGTTGAGAATGAATCTGGATTAAAGATAAAATGTTTGAGATCCGATAGAGGAGGAGAATTCACCTCTGATAGATTTTATGAGTACTGGGAAGAACATGACATAAAGAGACAATTAAGTGCACCTAGAACCCCTCAGTAGAATGGAATTGTAGAGATAAGGAATAGGATCATTCTGGATATAGTGTGCACCATCATGATAGAAGGAAAAGTTGCACACACCTATTGGAGAGATGCAGACAATACAACAATCTAAACCATCAATAGAATTCAATTAAGGCATGGCACTGACAAAAAACCATATGAGCTATGGTTTGGTAATGTTCCCATAGTAAAACACTTTAGAATCTTTGGAAGAAAGTGCTACATAAAGAGGGATGAAGTAGTAGGGAAGTTTGAAGCAAGAAGTGATGAAGGTATTTTCCTTGGTTACTCTACTAAAAGTAAAGCTTATAGATGTCTCAATTTAAGATTGTAGAAGATTATTGAAAGTTCTAATGTGAAGATTGATGAAAATTTTATGATTCAAGAAAGATATCATGATTTCTCACCCATGATTCAAGAAGAACCCAGACCCTCTACTAGTGAGATAGTTATTGAAGAAATGTTTGACATCATTGATGTGTTATTCAATGATCTTGAGACAAGTGAAGAAGAAACTCCTAGGGTTGATGAGTCAACATCAGCTAAAGCTCCAAAGTTTACATCTAGAAACCATTCCAAGAAAGATGTAATACCTCTCCTATGGTGATACTTAGACTTTTCTGATTTGGACATTTTATTATTATTATGGTCAAGACTATACATTTACATTTATGTTTTGTGGATGATGACATGATGAATATGCTCATTTATGGTTAGTAATTACATGTTTATGAGATTAGAAAATTATCTATTTTTATATGGATCTAACCCAATTATTTGAATCTAACCACTATCATGATGTTTTATGTTTCATGGATGTGTCTGATGTGTTTTTCATGACTCCAGGATGAAGTCGTAGTTACTCACTTAGTTGAGGTCCACACGATGTATCGATCCTGGTCATCTGCTTGCATATATCTGATTTGTATCTCCATATGTATATATATGTATCTCTTCTTGGTGATGCAGGATTGCAGGTACCGGGTGTCATCTCCACCTGGCTTCACAGGTCTGAGTGATCCCTCAAAATCCTCGATCATTGTTGTTGTTACGGAGGTATCACCAGGTCCACAGGAAGAAACTTCACCTTTGATCCTTTTATCCTTAGGTGGGAAGTGTCGAGTCAGTCCCTTGTGTGAATGTCTTATGTGGTTTTGTAGTTGACGGAATTGTGGATCTTGTAGCTAGTTCTTGCCTTCATGATATGTTCAATTCTGTTAGTAGATCATGGATGTAGATTATTGTTCATTTGAGGGTATGATTTAGTAGCGTACCTCATTAGGATTGATTTTGAGTGCAATTAAATCATGTGGTTTTAATACCCATGATAAGGATTAATTTTATGGTATTTTAATGTCTAAGGAAATATTAATAATAAAAGGTTTTAAACAATAGTGGTAAAATTATAACCTATGCTAGTGGCTACTTAATATATACATATATATTTTAGAATGAGGATTAAGGTATGAATAAACAATATAGTTTATAATAATGTTATTCTAATGTTTAACATTAATAATAATGTACCTTATTTATGGTATTATTTTATAATACTAATAACGACAAAGAGTCTATAGCAATAAAAATAATAATATGTTTTATAATAATAATATTATGCTTGTAATAATATTTGTAATAATAATAATATATGTACACATAGGCATATGGGTGCACACATATGCATATGCATACATATATTTATATATAATTAGTACCATGTAGTTATTTATTATATTAATAAATAATTAGATCAATTAGCGGTATGGTAAATAGGATTATCCTATTACCATAGTTGAATAATTTAATAAATTGTTTTAAGATTATAATATTTATTTTAATGTCATTAAATTTGGGGACTCAGATTATAGTTTATTTATCCCTTTTCGGGATTGAGTTTTCAAAACCATCTCTTTAACAGATGGATAGTTGAGATGGTTGTACCAGTTGGATTACCTATGCAACCACCTCCTCCATCCTATTTACAGGAAAGATTTCCTGTGTAAAAGGAGTTGGGAGAAGAGGATTATTATTATTGTTGTTGTAGAAAATTTATCCTGTGAGTTTGGCATTTGGATTGTTACGGGTAGAGGCTGGAAGATTGTGAGCAAAGGGATTCAAAGGAGTGTTGGAAACATTGGAGAGGGTTTGATCTTCCTTCTTCTCCAACTGGTCTTTGCAGGACTCCAGGTTGGAATCCATCCTGAGAAGTAGATTTATTTTGTAGAATGAATGTAAAATCTAGATTTCTGGAAAAGTTTCTGTATATTGTGCTATGGTTGCAATATATATATATATGCATTATTGTAGTATTATTATCTTGTGTATATGAATGATCTATTACTCGATGAGATTATGATTGTTTACCTTTTTGTTTAGAATCAAAAACTATATATATATGTTTTATTTTCTATGTATTTGAAATGTGTTTGTGGAAAGTTATTTTACGAATGTTTGTATGTTCACTGTGGTGAAACCTCCTTGGGAGGGTAGAAGTGGTTTTGATCTGGTAGGGTAGTGTATTTTACTGTCACTAGATGTATTATGAATGCTTCCAGATTTTAGAACTTTTGTTGCAACCTTACTATTTCATGTCTATTTATGTGCCACCTTTCTTTTCCCAGATCTAGAATATTTTTGTTAGATAGATAGGGAGGATTGATGGGCCATTTCTAAAGGGAAACTGGGATATCTCAAATGGGTCGTGCTCATTTTAGGCAACCTTAGTCCCCATAACACCCAGTTTTACCTGCAAGACAAAGTTGACAGTTGTTCTCTGCAGTTCCAGCCGGCTCAGTGTGTTAACCGAGTTAGGTCGGCAATGTGTCAACTGAGTTAGGTCAGTAATGTGTTAACCGAGTTAGGTCGGCAATGTGTCAACCGAGTTAGGTCAATAATGTGTCAACCGAGTTAGGTCGGTAATGTGTCAATCGAGCTAGGTCGGTAGTGTGTTAACCGAGCTAGGTCGGTAGTGTGCTAACCGAGTCAGGTCAATTTAGTGTTAACCGGGCCAGGTCGGTAGTGTGTCAACCAAGAAATACTGTGTCAACCGACCAGTCCAGTATAAACTGAGGAAAATAGGATTCAGACTTTATACAATTATAACATTTAAGTATAAGTTTACGTACTTTTAAGTTATACTTGTATAAAGGGATTAGGTACCCTTTGAATCCATTGGAATAGGTTTCAGGTTCCTAGGAGTTAAGTTGTAACTTTTAAATTTTAGATTTTTAATTAAATCAGACATAGTTAATTTTCAGGATTAGCCAGGTTTTAGGTTTAGAAAGAAATTTTGTATAAACCTGAAGATTGTTCATTCCTAGTTTAGTGGAGATTATTTTCAGTACATTTAGATGCCTTTATTGAGATAGAATGTTTGTAAGGATCAGTTTAGGGTTTAGAGTTAAGACATTTTAAACATTCTTAAACATACTTGATTTCTCTAAACATACATAACTATCCTATTATTTCCAATTCTTTGTAGCAGTTTTCAAATGTGTTTACAGTGTACTTCTACTATGTGTATGATGTAATTGTGATGTATGGGTTGAGGGTAGAAAACCTAACGACACCTAGTGAGTGGCTCTTAGTGCAGGGCCGGGGCCCTAAAGTGGCTAGAACCAGGATAACCGACTGAAGAGTTATTTAACAAGTGAAAATTTAATTAAACTAATGGGAATGGGTTAAAACATTAAAAAGATTAAATGTTCCTCGCCCATGCCATTAGTGCTAGTAAAGGCTATGGATGGGAGTGGGAGAAGGTACCTATGCATAAGTATGATCGAATGGCACTTGTCTATACGAAAGGCATTCAATCCCGCATGTGCCTACTTGGGGGCCAGGGCCCGAAGTGGCTAGTACTAGGACAACCCAAGGAGTGAGGGCTATGCGATGACACTCACTTAGGTTGTTGCTTAGAGTTTCTACCCAAGCCTTAGAACCTTTTGGGAAAGATCTATACTTTGACTCTCTTTTCATTTGCTATTTTGGGAAAGATTACCCAACCCTAGGTTTGGCCTAGCTATTCCTTCTTTGTGGACCTTGGTGTTTATCTCCTAGCACGGGGGAGTGGACCTTATAAGTATCCACATGGTTGGGTGGTAAAATTTTTTATCGAGGTATCTTTTGCAGATACATGCTTGAAGATTCATGCTTGCTTATGTACCAGATTTGAAGAATGAAGGCCTTGTGATTATATTTCATGATGCATAATCTTGTTACCTCTTATGAGGAGTTGAATGCAATGTAATCAGTAATGTATTTCAAAATGATGTAATTGGAATGGGTAGACTTAGGAAGAAGGGAAAAGGGAAATGTGAACTTTATGTTTAAGATGTATGTTGGAAAAGAAAAGGATTTTTCTAACATTCCAAATTATGTAACATGCTTTCATTATTGTTGTTTAAGTGAAGCTATTGAAAAACCAAATGTAGTATATTTTTAATTTATCAAATGAGTTGGATAAATTTTATAAGTTACATTGTTCATAAAGGATATTTAGGAATATAGATGATTTTTAAATGGAAAGTTGAAATGAAAATATTTTGTATTTCTTAAAGATATGATGCAGTTTGCTTTGAGAAATAAATCTTGTTGTTAGTTTACTTAATGGATTTGAATGAATCATGCATTTAAAATGAAAAGGGGACCTTGGAAGGAATCTAAGTTTAAGTTTTGATTACATAACTCTTTTCAAAGTTCAAAATTTTTCATAAATTTTTACTTAGGTTTTCTTTTGTTAAGAGAATCTTCGTTCTCTTCCCTGGTTCCCTTGCGGGGCATGACAAAAGAAATCATTAGAGATTAGAGTGGAAAAGTCTTAACAAGATCACAAGCAAAGAACTTAGTTAGCAGTGATGCGATATGTTTACTATCTCAGATTGAACCTTTAAGTGTTGAAGATACTTGTAAGGATTCAGATTGGCATGATGCTATGAAAGAAGAATTTGATCAGATTATTAAGAATGACACTTGGGAACTGGTCCCAAGACCTAGTAATAAGAATGTGATTGGTACAAAATGGATATTCAGAAATAAGATGAATGAAGATGGTACATTAGTAAGAAACAAAGAAATATTAGTATGTAAAGGATATGCGCAAAGAGAAGGCATTGACTATTCAGACACATTTACACCTGTGAGTAGATTAGAAGCTATTAAGTTGTTTCTATCTTATGCTACAGTTAAAAACTTCAAAGTTTATCAAATAGATTTCAAGTCAGAATTCCTGAATGGTGATTTGAAAGAAGTATACATTGAGCAGCCAGAAAGATTCACCTTATCTGACAGACCTGATATGGTATGCAGACTAAAGAAGGCCCTCTATGGACTTAAGCAAGCCCCCAGAGCATGGTATGAGAGACTAGATGGATACTTAACAAAGATTAGATTCAAGAAAGGAGTAGCAGATTGTAATCTATTCATTAGAGAGACATCTGAAGGTTTGTTACTTGTAGCTATATGTGTTGATGACATTATCTTTGGACGTAATGATAAACTTAGTGCTGAATTTGCTAAGGAGATTCAGAATGAATTTGGGATGAGTATGATTGTTCCTATCAAGTACTTTTTAGGATTGAATGTGCAGCAGACAAAGAAAGGTATTTTCATTAATTAGTCCAAGTATGTGAAGCAAATATTAAAGAAATTCAAGATGGATGATTGCAAGCTAGTAGGGACACCTATGATTACTGGATGCAAGCTTACAAAAGAAGATGACTCACCAATAGTTGATATAGCATTGTACAAGTCTATGATTGGAAAATTGATTTATCTTACTCAGACTAGACCTGACATTTCAAATACAGTTGGCATAGTTGGAAGATTTGTAGTAGAGCCTAAGAAAAGTCACATCATGGCAGTAAAAGGGATATTAAGATATTTACAAGGCACTATATACTATGGTCTATGGTATCCTAATTTAGAAAATGTTGAGCTTCATGTGTACACTGATGCAGATTGTGCAAGATGTGTTGATGACAGAAAGAGTACATCTAGAGGAGCAATGTTTCTTGGTGATAGAATTGTCACTTGGACAAGAAAGAAACAAAACTATATTTCTTAGTCAATAGCAAAAGCAGAGTATGTTGCAGCAGCCTTGAATTGTTCTACAATTGTTTGGATCAAGTAGATGATAAAAGATTTTGGAATTCAGATTGATTATCCTATTGTTATTCATTTTGATAACACTAGCACTATCAATATGTCAAAGAACCCTGTAATTCATGCAAAGACAAAGTACATTGAGATCAAGTATCACTTCCTAAGAGAGAAAGTGGCAAAGAAAGAAGTCAATTTCGACTATGTGAATACTAAAGATCAGTTGGTAGACATATTCACAAAGGCCTTCCCTAAGGATACTTTTGAGTATCTCAGGGAGAAGTTGGGAGCAATTCCCTCCCCTGATTCTACTTAGAAGAGAGAAGGAAAGGCATCAATCCTTAGGGAATGATGGAAGGTTGACTACTCTACCTCATGAGTAGTACCGGTGCTTAAAATGAATGGTGCCCTTTTCCATTGATGTCAAAGGGGGAGTAATATATAGAGTCATGAAAAATAGGAGTAACATACTTAGGGGGAACAGTATTCATTTGTGACAGTAGTTTAGTTGAGGAAATGGAGAATGTTAGAAAATATTATAGCAGATGAAGGATTCATCTTTGGTGGAGTTTTGAAGAGGAAATGGAGAATTTTATAAAAGAAATGTTCATTTGGGTTGGTGGTGGTTTTCCATTCCACATGTTTCCATCAATGCCAAAGGGGGAGAATGTTGGAGATTTGCCAGCAGGCCAGTACTGACTATTTGTTTGTCATTGATGACAACATATGGAAAGTAGCATGTGTGAAAGTCTTATGCAGTAAAATTTTAGTATATGTAGCATGGACATGATATCATGGGTGCATAGGGTAACTGTTAGTATAGATAGTTATATAGTAGCTTGTGTTAGCAGTGTTCCTAGTAGAGTAACAGACAATATTCTGTGTATGGTTGTTTGTACTATTATCATGGAGCCTTGCATACTTGGATATATGTTGGAGACATGTTAGTGATTTTAAGTTCATGGACACATGATCTGATGATGAACACAAGTAAAGCTATGTAGTCGCTATTTGCCTGTAGCAGTTTCCTATGTTTGTTCAGCAGAGTTGACAAAGATCTTATTGGTTCTAAAGTTCCACCTATCTTTAGGGTATGCACTCTTGGAATTAATCTTAGAAATGTGTTATTGATGTTTGGTTAAGAGTGCATGAGTTAATTCATCTTGTGGAGAAATATCCAGTTGTTTTGGTAGAGCCGAAAGTGTGTAGCATGCGTCTACAATTATCTTATTAAGATAGGTCCCAAAATATGTTGCATGCATAATAGAGCTGATAGACTGTTTGTTGGAGTTTATTATGGTTTCTCTATTATGATTTCAAGGTGGTTCTAATAGGCCAACTTGATTATATCATTTAGAGGAAAGATACTTATAGGTAGTCATTTGTGATTGCTTGAGTGTGGTTCATGGTAGATTAAGCAGAGAAAAGCAGAGTGTGTGAGTTGAAGAACCATCAGAAGAAGGTCCATGTGACCAAGTAGAGTATTTGTGCTATTAATTAGAACTAATCAAGACAGCAGGTCAAAGTGCAGCTCACCAAGATCTAGATATAGTGTGTATCTATTATTTAGAAGGTTGTAGCCTTCATCCCTTTGAGCAGTGAGCTCTTAGACAGTGCGTCCTCTCCCCTAACAAGGACAATTATAAAAGACTCCTAATAGGGTTTGACCCTTGACCAGGTCTACTATACTTAATATATTGTAAAGCTACTCCTAACAGGGTAAAGGATCTTCTAGCAAGGATCATTATACACTAGTACAGAATATCAGTGGGTATCAAGTCCCACTAGGGTTTTTACCTATTTGGGTTTCCCCATAACCAAAATATTGGTGTTGTGTTCATGTGTTCTTTCATTGTGTTTATGGTTTATGTTCAAGTATACTTAATTGGATAAAGAATTGAATCTTGTAGATAACTGATTCAACTCCCCCCTCTCAGTTATCTCTTGGGACTATTCCTCACAAAAAGGTCCAACAAGAAAAATGAAAAATCAAAGAAAATGTGGATTCCTAAATTCCTCATTAAAGAAATGCATTCTAAAGCATTAATCAAGTAGAAAGAAAATGTGGGTTGCTAAATCCCTCATTGAAGAAATGCATTCTAAAGCATCCAAAAGGAAAGACAAATCAAAGAAAGTGTGGATTCCCAAGTTACTTTTGAAGGACTTACACACAAAAGAGAAATCAAAGTTGACATTCGAGCTTCCAAAGGTTTCCACTCCACATTATCTCAAACACATTCCATCTTATCCATCCATTTTGGGTCCTTGTGTCTCAATATCCATATCCTCTTTTACATCAAATTCTCAAGATATTTAACCCATTTTACCTCCATTATTCCACTACCCTTCAAGGTGTGTATCAATGTTGATCTTGATAATACTTCTTATCCTCCTATTCATTATCCTTCCATTCCCTTTTTCATGCCTACACATGGGAAAAATTATTATCCTCTCATTCATTATCCTTCCATTTCCCTTATCCAATCCATCGCATAAATATTTAGCCACCCTCTACCTTATCCACCATATCACCTTTCCACCACCCTATCAACATCCTTAAGCATACCTTTTAGCATCTTTGTCCTATCATATCATACCTTTTCAAGGAGTATCCAAAGAGCATGAGGCTTGAGTCCCTCAAAAAAAAAATTGAAAAAAAGAAGAAGAAATTTAAAATAAAATAAAATAAATCCATCCTATGGTGAAAACTACTTCTTGTGGCATCTTGGATAAGTATCATGATGAAAACCTGGCAAACAAGCATCATGCGTAATTCCTCTCTCTTGCACTCTATACTTGGGAGAAAGTTCCATCCATCATATCCTCCATCTTTCTACCACTTATCTCACTTGCATCTGTATTCCATCTTTCACCTTTGATCTTGACAAAGTTGAATATATCTATGAGCATTAAGTATCTTGACTCATGCTATCCTATCCATCAACCTATTCAATTGTTGCATTCATGCTACCCTACCATGATCTTGCTTATCCTGAAGACACCTTCATTATTCTTAAGAAGCCTTCCCATAATCCAAAACCATCCACTCATAGCCTCCATCACCCCTTTATCATGATTATGTGATCCTATCCACATTGATCTCTTGATCTTGATCCAAATGAAGAATAAAAGAAATGGAAAAAATATTAGAAAAAGTCTCTTGATATGTCTACTCCTTTAGACCATTGTCATGACACTAGGTCATTCTTCCATATGCTATCTGACACCACATCATTGGATTATATTGAGATATTATTTTTCCATAGCTTAGATAATCTTGAGGAGATGGTCCTATGGGTAACAAACTTGCTTCATCCATCATTTCTTATTCATTGGTGAATCATTAGTTTGCAAATCCATCTTTCATGTCCTATACCTTGCTAGACATTGGGGGAAGTTCAATGTGATCTTGTTTGAGAACTGGCCATCTCTAAAAAATCCAAAAACATTAAAAATCTCTAAAAATATGAAAATGTAAAAAACCTCTAAAAATATCCAAAAACATAAAAAATCTCTAAAAAAATTTAAAAAAATAAAAAATCTCTATAAATCTAAAAAAGTTAAAAATCCAAAAAATAAAAATCGTAAAATCATAAAATCTTAAATAAACTCTCAAAAGTTGCATTGCCGAACAAAGCATTATCATTGTTGAATCAAATTGGGGGGCACAAATCCCAATTCAATGAGATTAGCAAAATAGACGCAAGTTGGCTCAAAATCATCGCATCAAAATTAAAAAATTGCTACACTTGAACTTATTGATGAATATCACATTTCAAAAATCCAAACACTTGATGTAAACAACAACATTTGACACATTAAATCTTCAAACAACAAATAAGGTCAAAATCTAAAAAGCTTAAACATAACTAAGGATCAAAGTAGATGAAGTTTTTCAAATATGGATCTACAAACAAAAAGCAAAAATGATCAAAGTGTTACTTAATTTTTGGAATCATGTCTTTTAGCAAATCGATGAAGGTTGACTAGATGAGCGATGATGAAGACATGATATTTTCTTGATTTATTCTTGAGTTCTTTCCATGTTGATTCATAGTAGTATGCGAATCTTTGTAATGACATGATCATCAAAGAATCATTGAGGATATTTGTATATGAAAGGGATCAATTCTTTATTCATTTACTTGCAATATTAAAATATGAGGAAAGAGGTATTCATATAATCATGGTTGAACCAGTGAGGGTTATACCAATTTCATGTTTCAAAATCTCAATGATGAAAATAAGCATCCAAATTCTGAATAGTGACAACTAGCTGGATCCATGTTAGATTTATTGCATATTAGCTTGCATGTGGATCCTTTTTCTCAAAATATGTAAGGAAAGATAAAGGGGATAAAGTTATTATCATCAAAGGACCATATCAAGATATATCAATATCTATATAAAAATAAATCAAGGAAATATACATCAACAAATGTCCATCAATGTATAATCAAAGTCCTGATCAACATCATCAATGTCTGAAATATCCATCATAAAATAATATGCTCAATCTGATCATCAAACATACATCAACATCATCAAGATACAAGTACATGTAAATCATGATCCATGCTACATCAAGGACATCATCAATAATCAATCATGTTGATCAAATAGGGGCAACCTAATTCTATTCATCACCTAATCCTATCTCCACACCTATACCCACAGATGATCCTTCTCTTCTACCAGTCCATAATTTTGCATCCTGAGAGCATTTAATCAACTACATATCATCAAAAAATCTAATCATATAATATAAAATATCAATTATTCAAATCATCCAATTGATCATCTAACGTCAATCAAGTTATCCTATTGTCCATTTTCCCATCTTGAGCGCATCAAATTTCCTAACTCTCGATCGTGAGGAAGGAAAATCATTGTTTTTTCTCTCTAGATCTTGAGAGCGAAATATCAACCCATCAACCTACTTATCCTATCAGATTCACATCAACATCAACCAAGTGATTCTGACTGACATCAAGCGATATCAAAACATCAACTTATCTGAACCATCAACAACATTTTATCAATCAAAATCTCTTCTCATCAAATTATCTCATGATCGGGGCATATCCAAATTTCTATATTGGGAAACAAATCAAAATTTTGCAATCCCAACCAAATCATCCATAATAATTTTTATTGATTTCTTGAGGTGGCATGTAATCATATCATCATCAATGCAAATTATAGATTATGTTTCAAATCTTTCAATGTAATTTTTTTTTGCATTTATCAAGTGGGCCATTAAAAACATCAAATCAGGTCAAATCAGGCATCATATCAGAGATCTATCATCAAAATGAGCATCAAGAACTTTAATCAATTGAAATATCTATTAGGAATAGTCCCAAGAGATAACTGAAAGGGGAGAGGGGGGTGGGGGTGAATTAGTTATCTACAAGATTCAATTCTTTATTCAATTAAGTATACTTAAACATAAAGCATAAACAAAATGAAAGAACACTTGAACACAACACCAATATTTTGGTTACAGGGAAACCCAAATAGGTAAAAACCTTAGTGGGACTTCATACCCATTAATATTCTGTACTAGTGTATAATGATCCTTGTTAGAAGATCCTTTACCCTGTTAGGAGTACCTTTACAATATATTAAGTACATTAGACCTGGTGAAGGGTCGGAACCTATTAGGAGTCTTTTACAATTGTCCCTATTAGGGGAGAGGAAACACTATCCAAGAGCTCACTACTCAAAGGGGCGAAGGCTACAACCTTCTAAATAACAGATACACACTATATCTAGGTCTTGGCGAACTGTGCTTAGACCTATTGTCTGGATAAATTCCAATGAATAGCACAAACACTCTACTTGCTCCCATAGACCTTCCTCTGATGGATCTACAACTCGCACACTCTACTCTGCTCTTCTTAATCAACCATGAACCACACTTAAGAAATAAAAAATAACTGCCTATAAATATCTTTCCTCTAAATGATATAATTAAGTCAGCCTATTAGAACCTCCTTGAAGTCATAATAGAGAAACCATAACAAAATCCAACAAACATTTTGTCGGCTCTATTATGCATGCAACACATTTTGGGACCTGTCCAAATAAGATAATTGTAGACACACGCTACACACTATTGGCTCTACCAAGACAATTGGATCTTTCTCCTCAAGCTAAATTAACTCATGTGCTCTTAACCAAACATCAATAAGTCTTCTCTAAGCTTAACTCCAAGGGTGCATACCCTAAAGATAGGCACAACTCAAGAACCGATAAGATCTCTGTTGGCTCTTCTGAATAAACACAGGAAACTACTACTTCCGAATAGCGACTGCATAACTTCACTTCTACTAAATATCTAACTATGCATCCATGACTAAAACATCACTGATATTTCTTCAACATATATCCAAGCATGCAAGCCTTCATGACAACTATACAGACAACCATACTCAGAACACTGTCTATTACTCTGTTAGGAACACTGCTGACACAAGTTGCTATATAACTATTTGTACTAATAGTTAACCTCTGCTTCCATGATATCATGCTGATATCATGTCCATGCTATATATACTAAAAGATTACTATATAATACTTCCACACATGCTACTTTCCATATGTTGTCATCAATGATAAACATACAGTCAGTGTTGGCCTGCTGACAAATCTCCAAAAATCTCCCCCTTTGGCATTGATGGAAACATGTGGAATGAAAAACCACCACCAACCCAAATGAACATTTCTTTTATAACATTTTGCATTTCCTCTTCAAAACTCCCCCAAAGATGAATCTTTCATCTGCTGCAATTTTTTTTCAACATTCTCCATTTCCTCAACCGAATTGTTGTCACAACTAAATACTGCTCCCCCTAAGTATATTACTCCTTCTATTTTTCATGAATCTGTATATTACTCCCCCTTTGACATCAATGGAAAAGGGCACCATCCATTTTAAGCATTGGTACTACTCTTGAGGTAGAGTAGTCAACCTTTCATCAGTCCCTGAGGACTGATACCTTTCCTTCTTCCTGTAATACCCCAAAAATGGGCTATAAGTTCATTAACCTCCTATATCATCAAATCATATGAAATCGACATCAAAGTCCTAATCTAAGGCACATCTAAACATCATCAAACCTAATTGATTATCTTAAATTTTGCATCGGAGAATATTCCTAGTAATATTCCTAATTATCTTAATTATCTTTAATTTTATAATTATTTGGCAATAAATCACATTTATCCTAAAGTTTGATTAATTGAATATTTTCATATTTAATTAATTAGATTTAATATTTGCCACTTAATTGTGTAATTAAATTTAATTATATCTATTATTAATTGTATTATTTAATTTTGACAATAAATCTAATATCATATGAATAATTGATTAAATTCTTATTTAATTAATTAAAGCAAGTTGTCATTATTTAATAATATAATTTTTAATAAAATTTTGATTAAATAATTGATTAACCCATAAATCAATTGTTTTATTTTTAAAAGCAGTTAAGTTGGAAATAAATCACTTTATTATTAAATTAATTCATAAATAAAACATGCACAATCATAAAAGCAAAAAACTATCAATTATCAATTAAAGCTAAACTCTATTTTGAGTTAAAACTTAGCTTTTGCATGTTTTTGTGAGTTAATTATCTTTTATTTAAAAATAACTCAAAAATCAAGTTGAGTTATTTGAGTGATTTATGGCTTTTTCCCATGCACCTCCAAAGCCCTGGATTTCTATAAATTAAAGGCTTTAGCTCTTCACAAATCATCTCTCAAATTTGCATCCAAGCATCTCATATTTTGCACAATCACGCTGGAGAATTGGAATTGAAGAATCAAAGCTCTTGCGAATCGACATCTTTGTGAGATCAATCTTATTTTTGCATTCATATTACATATCATTGTTAGATTCATAGCATATCAGTTTTCAATAGCATTCATATCATATCAGTTTTTATCATTCTTATTGCATAGAAAATATCAAAAATATAGATTAATTGCATTCAATTTCATATCCATCTTTTGCATTCAAATCCTTCATTTAGGTGTCGTCTAGGTCACTGATCTCGATTACAATCTGAGAACATTAATCTCGCACCTATTAGAAGGCAGTAAATCGCTTGGTTAGATAGCTTTCAATTTTGCACGATTTTGATTATAGCTAACCTCTAATGTTTTACTGAGTGTTGTGTCTACAAATCAAGTACAATTTTCACACACACACTTCCTTCTAAGAAGAATTAGGGAAGGGAATTACTCCCAACTTCTCCCTGAGATCCTCAAAAGTATCCTTAGGCAAGGGCTTTGTGAATATGTCTTCCAACTGATCTTTAGTACTCACATAGTTGTTAAAAAGATAACAAAATATAGAGAATTGTAGGAAATTGTTTAATCAATTGAGTTAGGAGTAAGAAGATTTACCATGAATTAATGTAAGAACTAGGAGCATACACGAAAAATAAGCAATGAGGAGACAATATTTTGAAGGGGAAAAACATAAAAAAACCCCTGTGAATTTAATGAAAGTGGCAAAAAATACCTAAGAATGAGAGAGAGAGAGTGAGTGAGAGCAATGCTCATACAATAAGAAGATAAATCTCATGAGAGAATGAGAAAAAGAAGGAGAGCCATCTCTTTTAATGGAGATGTGAGAAAGGAGTTACATTTTAACTCCAATATTTGAGTGTGCCACATTTCACTAGTGTATGAGACAAGTGCAGGATTCCTCATAAGGAGGAATATTTATTTTCCTTAATAAAGGAAATTACAAATATGACATGTCCTCCCACTTGGACTAGAGGACAGATTACATTAGGATACCTTGGTTTATCCTATTAAATACATAAATAACCAAGGAAAGATTAAATTCTAATACCCCTATTTAATATTTACTTGGGGTAATTACATTAATAGGTATCAAACCTAAATGTTTACAATGAATTTGAGATGTTTCTTTAGAAAGTGTCTTCACTAGGATGTCTTTGGCTTGATCAGCTTGCATGTCTTCAACTTGTGCTTTGGAGCTTGAATGGTACATAGGAGCTTGAATAGTATGTTGAGGAGAGCCCAAATCATTAAGAGACCATTGAGATTCTTGAGATGCATTTATGAATTTTGTATATTCATTTCCATTTAAAAATAGAGGTGGAGCATAATCAATACTTGAGCCTGCAATAAGGCAAAAAACACTAGTAGAGTGCTCATCATTGGGATCACCTAGTGCTAAATCAATAACACTTTGGAAAAAATTAGATTGTAAATCATGGGTCATAGAATCATAAATGCAATCATCAGTTGCATAAACCAAATTTGTAACATGTTCATCAGAATGTGAATCATGAGTCATAGAATCAGGAATGCAATCGTTAGTTGCAGAAGACAAATCTATAGTGTATTCATCATAATATGAAGCATTAATATGAGAGTTAATATTTAAGCATCATTATCATTGACCTCCACAACAATCATAGTACTATCATCAGGAATTTCATCTTGAGTAATAAACATATCTTGTAAAGTAACATCAAGAAAGTTAGATATAATTTCCTCTTCTTGGTCAAACATATCATCAACATGAGAGCAAGGAGGAGTAAACAGATTATTACCATTATCATTATAATCACTGCTAGGAGGAAGAAAATTATTAGGAGTATCAATATTATCTTCATGTTCACCATTATCCTTTTAAAGAGTATCACTATTATCCTTAATGTTAGGAGTAGAAACAGAAATATGGTTATCTTTCAAATCAAGAACATAAAGCACATCATGTAATTTACCATTTGGAACAGAAACATTAGTAGTTCCTTCATCTTGACAGTAATAATTATCAGCTAAACAAATAGGAATATTCATAGAATCGAGTTGCAAAGAATCAAAGACTTCTTTATGGGATTGAACATATGGAGATGCATTATGATCAATATTCCATTTAGGTGGTTTAGAAGCATTAAAAAAGACAGTAAAAGCAGAGCGAGATTGATTTCCATTAGGTTTTCCATTTGAGTAATTTTGAGAATTACGTTGATCATCTTTTTGTTTCTTAAAACAGTTATGAATTAAGTGACCATCTTTACCGCAATAGGTGCAATGATGCCTATTTGACTAATTATTACTATGATAGTTATTGGAAGGCCTAGAATTATTAGTATTGTTAGATCTTTGATAATTTTGATAATTTTGATTAGAAGATCTATTATTATTATGAGATTGAGAGACATGCATGTTCATGAGTTTTAAGAATGCCAAACTGAATCAATTTAGCTTCCTCTTGACGCAACATATTTTGAAAAATAACATAAGTTAATTGAGATGCTAATGAAGAAATAGCTAACTGAGAATAAATATTTGTAATAAATTACTGAAACTGCCTAGGTAAACATTTACGAATTATTATGTGAATTATCCTTAAATCAAATAAATTTACTTGTAACCTAGTTAATAAAACTTTAATGGAATCAAATTTAAGAAAAAAATCATCAACAAAGTTGAAATCTATATACCTGAGATCTTCAAGTTGGTCTTGAAGCTGGATTTTATGAGTCTCATCTGCACTATCATAGGTGTTTTTTAGAATGTCCATAGCCTGATGGGCTTCTGAACAAGATGAAATTAGAATATACAATTCAGGACTTAAGGAGATTCCAATTAAACCAAATGCTTCCTCATTTTTAGTCTGCCAAGCATCTTGGTTAGCTTGAGGAGCAGAGGTTGAGGGTTTCAAACTGGCATTAGTTGCAATATATAAAATGTGTCTAAATCTAAATATGAAAGTCATGTGATTTTTCCAAGCATGGTAATTGGTGCTAGTTAATTTAATTTTTGGCATCAGAGTAGTCATGCTTAACTATGAAATCTAAACTAGACAAAAAAAACTTTAACAAAAATGCGAAGAGGACTTAAATCAAACTGAATCTACTTGCATACAATGGCAGAATGCTATAAAAGCTTATGCCAATGAGGCTTGCAAGGAAAAAGAAAAAGAAACTCTTTTAAAAAAAAATTAACTTAAGGCCTACAAGAGAAAATAGATCCCGGTTAATCTGTTATGGATTAACAGATAACAATGAGAGTTGCTCAAAAATGAATGCATGTAAAAGAAACAATGAACCTACAAAATAGATGTTAGGAAACTTAATAGATAAAAAAAAAATTGAACCTGCAAGAACCGTAACTAAAAATGAATTGAATCTAACCAAAACCCTTTAAGAAAAACTTAGGTTCCTGTAGCAAAAATGCTTCCTAAAGCACTAACTTGCAAACTAGATTAAATTTATAGATCCCTGTAGAACAAAGGTTTCTATAGAAAAAATGCTTCCTAAAGCGCTAACATGCAAACTAGATTAAATTGAAAGGAATAAAAAACTACAAAAATGAGATACAAAGCAGTGCTACAAAAACTACTAAGAGCTACTAAAGAAGCTAATGTGATACACTATACAAACAAGGACTATAATAGCATGCAATCGATGCAATCTAATTGAATATATAGGAGGAACAAATTGGAATGCAATAAAACAAAGTTAACAAAAAATTGATTTATATAACCTGCAAAAAAAGGTTAATATTACAAAAACATTACAACCTGCAAGGAAAAAAAAGGTTATACCTTTTAAGCATCAACCAGGGGAAAAAAATTAAAAGTTCCCAAAGGTTTAAGCATCAACCACGAGATAAAAAAATTGAGCACTTTTAGTTAACATGTCATTGATAATTCCGCTGGCCTATCAAAAAAACATGCAGAAAAGATGTAAAGCATGTAACTAGTTGAAAAACACCAGCCTGCAAAAAATGATAAAATCGAGGTCAATTGGCAACTAAATCAGATGAAAAAAAAGGCGTAAAGTCCTTGCAAAAACTTGAACAACAAAGATTAGAGATAATAAGAAACCGTGAATCAACCAAAACTCTAGTAGACCAAGAATCTAAATGCCCTTATTGCACGTAAGGCTCTGATAGAAAAAAAACTAAATCAAAAACTCTCTAATATAAAGAGTGTAAATTCACCTATAGGAAGCTTAGAAAAAAAAACTCAATGCAAAATAGCGCATGTAAAGGAAACCTCAAAGAGAATAACTAGGAGAATATAATAAACATGCAATGAAAAAAAATAGTGATCTTGAGGGAAACTCCACCTACATGAAGCATTGGAGAGAGCGAGAATAACAAAACAGTGGAAAAAAAATAGCACATGCAAAGAACAAACCTTCTATATTAACAAAATAGTGCATGAAAAGGACTAACTATGCAATAATCACACATTGCCAACCAAAAAATGAAAAAAGAAGAAGCATCTAAAATAGAAATAAAAAATGCATGCAAAACAACAAAAAAAAAATGCGACAGGAAGAAGAAAATAGCAGTTACTGAAGCTTTGAAAAAAATAATGATTAATAATTAAATAAAGCCAAATGAAATTTAGAAAACAAATGATACCAACCGACATATAAGAGACTGAAATAGTAAAGCAATGATTAAAGATTAGAGACAAGTTAGTAAACAATAACAAAATAAAGGTATTTTATTATATTTTCACCACTAAACTAGAATGCAAGAACTGAAACTAAAGAGATAGATATAAAGAGATTAAAAATATTGAATTTTGATATAAGAGTATAATATTAACAAGATTGAAATATAAAATGAATCAAATAGGACAACTGGGTTTGGCGGTAAACCAGCCAAAACCAAAAAAAATCAATTTTTCTCTTCTAATAGATTAGACAAAAAAAATGAGTAACAAACTCTCTCAAGAGTCTCTGATGTTGGAGTGCTCCAAGATATGGTAGCTCCTTCACCTGTACACTCAATAAATGATTAAACCAACTTGCTCTGATACCATGTTAAAAAGATAATAAAATATAGAGAATTGTAGGAAATTGTTTAATCAATTGAGTTAGGAGTAAGAAGATTTACCATGAATTAATGCAAGAACTAGGAGCATACACCAAAAATAAGCAATGAGGAGACAAGATTTTAAAGGAGAAAAGCATAAAAAAAACCCTGTGAATTTAATGAAAGTGGCAACAAATGCCTAAGAATGAGAGAGAGAGACAGAGAGAGAGAGAGAGAGAGAGAGAGAGAGAGAGAGAGAGAGAGAGAGAGAGAGAGAGAGAGAGAGAGAGAGCAATGCTCATACAATAATAAGAAGAAGAAAAATATCATGAGAGAATGAGAAAAAGGAGAGCCATCTCTTTTAATAGAGATGTGAGAGAGGAGTTACATTGTAACTCCCATATCTAAGTGTGCCACATTTCACTAGTGTCTGAGCCAAGTGTAGGATTCCTCATAAGGAGGAATATCTATTTTCCTTAATAAAGGAAATTACAAATATGACATGTCCTCCCACTTAGACTAGAGGACAGATTACATTAGGATACCTTGGTTTATCCTATTAAATACATAAATAACCAAGGAAAGATTAAATTCTAACAATATTCCAACTTGACTTCTCTCTCTGCCACTTTCTCTATTAGGAAGTGATACTTGATCTCAATGTGCTTTGTCTTGGCATGCATCATAGGGTTCTTTGAAATATTGATAGTGGTAGTGTTAACACAGTGAATAACAATAGGATAACCAATCTGAATTCCAAAATCCATTATCATCTGCTTGATCGAAGCAATTGTAGAACAATTCAAGGCTACTGCAACATAGTCTGCATCTGCTATTAACTGAGAAATATAATTTTGTTTCTTTCTTGTCCAAGTGATAAGTCTATCACCAAGAAACATTGCTCCACCTGATGTACTCTTTCTGTCATCAACACATCTTAGCCAATTTGCATTAGTGTATAGATGAAGCTCCATATTTTCTGAATTACGATACCATAGACCATAGTCTATAGTGCCTTGTAAGTATATGAATATCCTTTAAACTACCATGAGGTGACTTTGATTAGGCTCTGTTGAAAATCTTCCAACTATGCCAACTGCATTGGAAATATCAAGTCTAGTTTGAGTAAGATAAATCATTTTTCCAATCATAGACTTGTACAATGTTATATCCACTATTGGTGAGTCATCTTCCTTTGTAAGCTTGGATCCAGTAATCATAGGTGTCCCTACTAGATTGAAATCATCCATTTTGAATTTCTTTAATATTACTTTCACATACTTGGACTGATTAATGAAAATACCTTTCTCTTTCTATTGCACATTCAATCCCAAAAAGTATTTGATAGGACCAATCATAATCATCTCAAATTCATTCTATATCTCCTTATAAAATTCAGCACTAAGTTTTTCATTACCTCCAAAGATAATGTCATCAACAAATATAGCTACAAGTAGTAAACCTTCAGATGTTTCTCTAATAAATAGATTACTCTCTACTACTCCTTTCTTGAATCCAATCTTTGTTAAGTATCCATCTAGTCTCTCATACCATGCTCTAGGGGCTTGCTTAAGTCCATAGAGGGCCTTCTTCAATCTGCATACCATATCAGATATGTCTGATAAGGTGAATCCTTCTGGCTGCTCATTGTATACTTCTTTTAAATCTCCATTTAGGAATGCTGATTTTACATCCATCTGATAAACTTTGAAGTTTTTGACTGTAGCATAAGCAAAAAACAACTTAATAGCTTCTAATATTCTCATAGCTACAAATGTGTCTAAATAATCAATGCCTTCTCCTTGTTCATATCTTTTACATACTAACCTTGCTTTATTTCTTACTACTATACCATCTTCATTCATCTTATTTCTGAATATCCACTTTGTTCCAATCGCATTCTTATCACTAGGTCTTTGGACCAATTCCCAAGTTTCGTTCTTAATAATCTGATCAAGTTCTTCTTTCATAGCATCATGCTAATCTGAATCATTACAAGTATCTTCAACACTTAAAGGTTGAACTTGAGATAGTAAACATACAGCTTCACTGCTAGCTGAGTTCTTGGCTTGTGATCTTGTTAAGACTTTTGCACTCTGATCTCCAATGATGTCTTTCTTGGAATGGTTTCTAGATGTAAACTTTGGAAATTTAGTTGATGCTGACTCATCAACCTTAGGAGTTTCTTCTTCACTTGTCTCAGGGTCATTGAATAACACATCAGTGTTGTCAAACATTTCTTCAATAACTATCTCACTAGTGGAGGGTCTGGGTTCTTCTTTAATCATGGGTGAGTAATCATGATACCTTTCTTCAAATGACCACTTTTAATTATCTTTTTCAATCTTAAATTGAAACATCTATAAGCTTTACTTTTAGTAGAGTAACCAAGAAAAATACCTTCATCACTTCTTGCATCAAACTTGCCTAGTGCTTCATCACTCTTGATGTAGCACTTGCTTCCAAAGATTCTGAAGTATTTTACTATGGGAACATTACCAAACCATAGCTCATATGGTGTTTTGTCAGTGCCAAGCCTTAACTGAATTCTATTGATGGTGTAGACTATTGTATTGACCACATCTCTCCAATAGGTGTGTGCAACTTTTCCTTCTATCATGATGGTGCACGTTGTATCAAGAATGATCCTATTCCTCCTTTTTGCAATTCCATTCTGTTGAGGGGTTCTAGGTGCACTTAACTATCTCTTTATGCCATGTTCTTCATAGTACTCATAAGATCTGTCATAGGTGAATTCTCCTCCTCTATCTAATCTCAAACATTTTATCTTTAATCTAGATTCATTCTCAATCTTAGCTTTCAATATCTTGAACTTATCAAATGCTTCTGACTTATCCTTTAAGAATGCAACCCACATCATCCTAGTATAATCATCAAAAAACAAAATGAAATACCTTTCACCATAGTATGATCTTGTTTGAGTTGGACCACATAGGTCTATATGAACCAAATCCAACTTTTTCTCTGCTAAATTGTGCTTGCTCCTAAATGAATTCCTCACATGCTTTGCCATCACACATTCCCTACATATAGTATCAATTGGCTTTTCTATGCTAGGTGGATCTCTTACTACCTTTACATTTCTACCTTTACATTTCTTATCTTCACTATGTTATCAAAATTGATATGACATAGTCTTTTATGCCACAACAAACTGTCATCAACTTTAGCAACAAAACAACTTGCTTCTGAATTGAGTTGAAAAATATTACCTCTTGTCTTTGAGCTTGATGCAATCATAACACCATCCTTGTTGTTAATGATGCATTTGTCATCTTTGAACTCCAACTGATATCCTTTTCCAAGTAATTGTCCAACACTGAGAAGGTTATGTTTCAAACCATCAACATAAAGAACATCATCGGTATTGTTATTTCCATCCAAAGTGATGGCTCCTCTACCAACTATTGGTTTAGGAGTGTTGTCTCCAAATATAACCATACCACCATTGTATTTGTCTAGATGAACAAATTTTCCTTTATCACTTGTCATGTGATATGAACAACTGCTATCTATAATCCAATCTATCCTTATATTTGCTAGGGAAATCAATGCTAGCTCTTGTTTCTCTTTCACATCTTTATGTTCTATCTTATTAGTCATTTGGCCTACAATAGAAATGAATCAAATTTCTTCTTCACCTGATTCTTCATCTAAAACTCCATCTCTAGAAAAGTAAAATTCCTTAGAGTACTTAGGCTTGTAATCCTTTTTGAACTTTCTAGCTCTAGTAGGACACTTAGATGCAAAGTGATCGATCTTATTACATGAAAAGCACTTAAATGGAAATTGACCTTCATATTTTCCTTTTCCTTTCTTTTCTCTTTTAGAAATCATAGAAATAAAATCATCTAAAGTTTTCTCTTCATCATCATCATCAAAATTACCAAAAGTGTTTGTAGATTTATTACCATGAACCATTGCTTTGAAGTTTGTCTCACTTTTAGGTTCTGTCTTCAATATTGAAGTGTCAAAAGCTGAGATTTTTCTGATCAAGGTCTTTCTCTTGAAATTAGATGTAAGTTTCATGGTCTCATCAAGGATGTTAATCTTACTTTCATATTATGGAGTGAGAGTAGTCATCAACTTGTCCATAATATCTTCTTCAGAGATCTCTCCACCATTGTTCCTGATTCCAACAACTGCTTCATTTATCCTTTGATTATAGGCTCTAATGTTTTCTTCAGGCAGCATTTCTAATGCATTGTATCTTTTCTTCCATGTTTTTTTGTGTGCATCCTTTTCCTGTTTGTCACCTTCAAACATGTCTTATAGGTGCTTCCATATCTCATGGGTGGTGTCTACTTTCTTTATCTCTGAAAACTCACTATCAAATAGGGTGTTGATAAGGGCTTCTTTGGCAATAGCATTCTGATGAAACAATTCCTTCTTTCTTTTAGTAGCATCATCCTTTCCAAGATCTTCTAGGTGGGAATCTTGGCTGCTTTGATAGTTACATCAAAAAATTTAAAACCAGTGCACTACAAATGTGTCACCATCTTGTTCTTCCAATCAAGACAACTTTCTCCATCAAAATTAGGACTCTCTTTCCTAAAGTATGCCATCTGATCAACCTCAAGTTGTTAAACTTTCTCTCCGAGGCACTTGGCTGCAATACCAATTGTTAGGAATAGTCCCAATAGATAACTAAGCGGGGGGGGTGAATCAATAATCTAAAAGTTTCAATTCTTTATTCAATTAAGTATACTTAAACATAAAGCATAAAAACAATGAAAGAACACTTGAACACAACACCAATATTTTGGTTATGGGGAAACCCAAATAGGTAAAAACCCTGGTGGGACTTGATACCCACTAATATTTAGTACTAGTGTCTAATGATCCTTGTTAGAAGATCATTTACCATATTAGGATTAGCTTTACAATATATTAAGTATAGTAGACTTGGTCAAGGGTCAGACCCTATTAGGATTCTTTTACAATTGTCCCTATTAGGGGAGAGGATGCACTTTTCAAGAGCTCATTGCTCAAAGGGGTGAAGGCTACAACCTTCTGAATAACAAATACACACTATAATTGGATCTTGGTGAACTATGCTTAGACCTGCTATCTGGATCACTTCCAATGAATAGCACAAACACTCTACTTGGTTACATAGTCCTTCCTCTGATGGTTCTACAGCTCACACACTCTGCTCTGCTCTTCTTAATCAACCATGAACCACACTTAAGCAATCATAAATGATTTCCTATAAATATCTTTCCTCTAAATGATATAATTAAGTCAGCCTATTAGAACCTCCTTGAAATCATAATAGAGAAACCATAAAAAACTCCAACAAATGGTTTGTCAGCTCTATTACGCACGCAACACATTCTAGAACTTGTCCAAATAAGATAATTGTAGACACATGCTACACACTATCGGCTCTACCAAGAAAATTGGATCTTTCTCCTCAAGCTGAATTAACTCATGCACTCTTAACCAAACATCAATAACTCTTCTCTAAGCTTAAATCCAAGGGTGCATACCCTAAAGATAGGTGCAACTCAAGAACCAATAAGAACTATGTCGGCTCTTCTGAATAAACACAAGAAACTGCTACTTGCGAATAGTGACTACATAACTTCACTTCTAATGAATATCTGACTATGCATCCATGACTGAAACATCACTAATATTTCTTCAATATATATCCAAGGGTGCAAGCCTTCATGACAACTGTATGAACAACCATACTCAGAACATTGTTTGTTACTCTGTCAAGAACATTGCTGACACAAGTTGCTATATAACTATCTGTACTAATAGTTAAGCTCTACACCCATGATATCATGTTGATATCATGTCCATGCTACATATACTGAAATATTATTGTATAATACTTCCATGCATGATACTTTCCATATGTTGTCATCAATGAAAAACATATAGTCAGTGCTATCCTACTAGAAAATCTCCAACAATTTCATCAAATCTATCATCAGTGTAGCCATCTATCATCTACATTGAGATCATACATTAGTTAATCAAGACTTTGCATCAGGACATCAGACCTTCTTTGAACCAATTTTCTTCACACATCAATTCAAAGAGGGGCATTTGTAATCATCTAAAAATGGTCAAGATCAATTCAAGTGAGCAACTAAGGAAAAATCAAAGAATTAATGATAATCAAGCCAAAATCCAATAATAATTAAAAATCAAAAGTCAATAAATGAATTTAAATCAAGATAAATAAATTAATTGTGCAATTAATATAATTAATTTTATAAGTCAATTTAAATCAAATCAACTGATTTAAGGGGTACACATGGCTAAACAAATCAATTAAATTCCACTATTTAATTCCTAATCACCCGCACACATCACATGGGAGGAAAATACCTCAACCAATAGGAATTAAGGATTGGTCTCACATGGATCAAGCCAAAATTGAATCTTAATCACACATAAGGTGAGAGCATCTTGATCACTCATTTTGTCTCTTTGTCCCAATCTTTGAGGACAAATCATTTGAATTTTCCCTAAAGGTGGAATCATGAACTTAACCTTAACCCAATCATGATTAACTCAACTACACCCCCTATGCTTGCTAAAATCTGTAAATAGAAGACCAAGATCAGGAGAAAATGATCCACACATTTGAGAATTGCATCAAACCTCTAGAGTTTTTAAGCTAGAAAGGTAATTTTAGGCTTAATTAAGAATAGTTTCTTTGAAATGGGCTTAATTAGTTTAATATTTTCTCATTTTCTCATTTTAGAGATGTCACTAATAGAGGCTTCCTAAGAGCTTACCATTACCATAATTAAATAGAGAGCCATAGAGTGCTCATTTTCATTATTTGCATTGAATAGCTCACTAATTATGGTTAATTTAGTTTATTTGTGTTGGATATTGCTAATGAATGGGAAGGTGATTGAGACATTTAATATGTTTAATCACTACGTTACTGAATGGGCACTGATACTATTGTCATCTATGTTTTGTCACTGATGTAAACATATGTTTCAATGAGGAGATCAGGTCGGTTACCATAGTGTAGGGACATTGTATGAATGTTTCAGATGTTGCAAAGTTAGATGAGAGTTCATGAAGGTGTTTTGATCTTATATCCAAGATCGTATCATGTAATGTTTCATATTGGATGAGTTACAGATGTTTTGGTGAAGACTGGTCACTGGACTATGACAGTGAGAAATACCAGAGTTAGTCTCTATACTTCTAGTATATCTTCTAGATGATATGAATTCAAGGTATGTGAGCTTGAGGGATGACATACAAGGTACTTAAGGATGTTCACTGGTCAACACAAGGTACTGAACACTTAGTGACATCATCGATGGTGTGTGTTCTGGAAAAGATTTATTTGGAAGCTGACTTGGGAGATGTAGCATGTGTTATGCTTGGCAAACATAAATTAAGGATGTCAATCCTTAAATATTGTAATGTAACCATTCTATACTTGTTTTAGATACCATATGTATCTTAGCAAGGGATAATGTAATTATTTGTAAATTAGGAAAGGCTTATGGACCGACCTAGTCATGAGAATTATAATAAGGTATAAATGAAAGGTCTTTTCTTTGGAAAAGATATAAATGGGAAAAAGGTGATAGAAAGAGGTTGTGAAAGATGGGATTTTGTGTCTTTTGTATGTAGAGAAGAGGTACACTGGTGGACTTCATTGGAACTGATCAAGTAAAGACAATTTTTGGAAAATAGTTCAAAAGGATTGTGTATTTCCTCATATACACTTATTTTATGAATAATGAGTTCTCAAGGTGGATTTAACCTTCTTTGGGAAGTGAACCCTCCCTTTCTTCTTGACTCCTAATAGGGTCTATCCTCTAACAAGGACTATGTACTATAATGTTTCAATAAGCTCCTAATAGAGCTATATCTTCTAACAAGGATAACTATACTGTCAGTACATCATTTGTGGGTGCTAATTCCCACCAGGGTTTTTACCTTTAATAGGATTTCTCTGAGACCAAAAGATTATGTTATTTTGTTTGGATTTATTTTGTTCATTGGATCTAATATTGCTACTACTTAAAGTTTAAAGTTTAATAATCTTCTATACAACTGATTCACCCCCCCTCTCAGTTGTCTTGTGGACTATTATTCCTAAAAATTGGTATCAGAGCTACTAGTCCTTAGAGAGAAAGCTTAACAGGTTGAGATGATCTTAGAGATGACATTCTATAGGAAGGATAGTCTAAAATTTGATCCTGAGAACTTTGACAGTTGGAAGAACAAGATGAGAACTCACCTATTTTTCTTAGGCATTGACTATTGGTTGGTTACAAGGAACAAGGTAGATATAAAGTCTAAAGATGAGCTTCCAATAGCTACTAAGGATGAAAAGAAGATATTCTCACTTAACATGATTGTAAGAGAAGCACTGATCAGCGCACTCTTTGAAGGAGAGGAAAGATTAGAAGTACTATATGAGGGAGACAAGTATACCAAACAAGAGAAGTTACAAAATTAGAAGTCAAAGATGGAGAAGCTGCAAATGAATGAGGATGAAAGCATTAGGGCTTATGTTCAAAGGGTTATAGAAGCTATAGTTGGAATCAAAAATTGCGGAGGCACTTATGATGAAGAAGAAGTTATTGCGAAGATACTTAGGTCATTGACAACTTCTTACAAGTTCAATTCTATGTATATTAAAGAAAAAATACCTCTGACTTTGAACTTTACCAGAGAGATGTTGATTGCAAAGTTGACTATGTTTGAAGCTAGAGGACTTGGAGAATCTCTACCTAAAGTTGAATCTGCATTTAAGGCATCTGCACATAAAAAAATGTCTACACTTCCGAGCACAATTAGTAAAGACCTAAAAGAAGAGCTTGGTGAATATGTTGAGGAATGAGAACAGATAATGTCAGAAGAAAGAAAGATGGATGAACTTGTTGCACTGATTTCTAGAAGAGAAAAGAGAGGTAAGATAAAATTTGAAGGCAAGTTACCCTTGAAATGTTTTTCATGCAATAAGGTAGGTCATTTTGCATCTAGATGTCCTACAAGAGTTCCTAAGTACAAACCTAACTTTTCCAAGATTAAAAGGGACAAAGAATGTTATTATGCTAGTGAAGGAATTTCTGATGATGATGATTTAGATTATGAAGAGATTGGATTTGTTGCTATTAGAGATGAGCTAGTGCATGAGATCAAAGCTTTAGTATCTCATGTTGACAAGAAAAATGAAAGGATAATAGATAGTGGTTTTTCTCATCATATGACTGGAGATAAAAACAAGTTTGTTAAATTAGTCAAGTATGATGGTAGTGTTGTGAGGTTTGGAGACAATCTTCCTAAATCTATCATAGGAGTAGGATATATTACTCTAGATGGAAAGACTAAAATAGATAATGTACTGCTTGTTGAAGGATTGAAACATAAATTGTTGAGTGTTGGATAGTTAATGGATAAAGTGTTTCAATTAAGTTTTGTTAATGGTAAATATTTTATCAGAAGTAAGGAAGGTAAGTTGATTACAAGTGGTACTAAATGTAGAGATAATGTATTTTAATTAAATACATCTAGAGCCTCTTGTTTTGTTGCGAAGGTTTATGACAATTGGTTATGGCATAGGATATTTTTTCATGTTAATTTTGATAACATTTTAAAGGCAAGTATGACTAATGTAGTAAGAGATCTGCCAAAGATTGTGAAACCATCTAACACTATTTTTAGAGAGTGTGTCATGGGAAAAAAGACTAGAAGAAGTTACAAAAGAAAAGCATATACATCAAGAGAGAATTTGGAGCTGGTACACACAAACCTATGTGGACCTATAAGGAAAAAATCATACTATGGTGAAAGGTATTTCATACTCTTTGTTGATGAATTATCTAGAATGATGTGGGTTACTTATTTGAATGAAAAATCAAGTTGTTTAAAGAAAAAGTAGAGAATGAATCAGGTTTAAAGATTAAATGTCTAAGGTCAGATAGAGGTGGAGATTTTGTTGGATACAATTGTCTGAAGGATATTGTTGGATTAGCTATGTGTTTTCTTTGATGTCACACAAATGTCATATCAATTATCATTCTCAGTGTCTACCGAGTTCAGTCGGTCAGCTAAGCGGTTCTCAGTGTCTACCGAGCTTAGTCGGTCAGCTAGGTAGTTTTTAGTGTCTACCGAGATCTCTCAGGTGTCAAAAGGAAACATGATAGGGAAATAGTGTTAACCGAGCCTCCTTAGTTATCAAAGGAAAATTAGTGGTTACTGAGCTCTCTCGGTCTCTGAAGGATGTTGCAGAATTCATTGTGGTTACCGAGTTCACTCAGTCACCGAAGGAAATCTTTTCAGGATTAATGTTTACCGAGCAAGGTCGGCCCTTCAAAGGATTTTGTTGTTACAGTTTGTTTATCCAAGCCGACTATTATAATAATTATTAGTGCTGACTTGACAATCTAAATGTTAATTAAAATGGCATATATATATAAGGTCAAGTGGTGAATAAAATATAAAAATACAGCATGCAAAAATCATTTTGAAGAAAGGTATGTGCAAATTTTGAAGGATGGTTAGATATCCTTGAGGAGCAGCAAAGATTTATTTGATCACTAAGGATCTAGTGAAGTAGAACAGAGATCTATATTCAGCAATTCAATTGCAGGTCATTTCATTGTTACTCTCTTACAATTGTAGCAGTGATATCAAAATCTCTTAACCGAGTTGGTTTAACAACCATTTTGTAAATCCTCTAACAAGGTGATAGTTCTATTGAATTTTTTCAAGACCTCTTACTAGGCCACTCCTAGCAGGGTGATTAAATCCTCTAACAAGGTCACACCTAACAGTGTGTTTTGTAACCTTTTACCGGGTTGGCTTCTAACCGGGCATCACTTTAGAAGAGTGAAAAATAGTAACTAGTTACATTGGTGGTTTTTCCCATATTGGGTTTCCATAGTAAATCTGGTGTCTCTTGTGTTCATGTTATTTTCTTTATTCATGTAAGTTAATCAGTGATGAATGCTTAAGAACACTTTAATTATTACACACTTAAAGGATCAAGTTTTAGCATTTCTTTGTATATTTACCGAGTGGAAAAGTAAATAATTTGTGAAGATATTTAAGGGATCAGTGGTAATATTTTGTGGTTAACTGATTCACCCCCCCCCTCTCAGTTACTACATCTATATTTCCAACAATTGGTATCAGAGCTTTTGGTGCTTGCAGGAAGGGTTTCAAGGACCTAAGCTAAAGATCAGGATGTCTAACAAAAGAGAAATTCCAAGGCTTAACAGAAATAAATTTTCAGCATGGCAAGGTCTCATGAGACTTCATCTGGCTTCCATTGGTGATTTAGGATGCAAATATATTGATCAAGAATATACAATTCCTACTGGCACATTAACTGTTGAAGACATTGTAGAGAAGAAGAACCATAACACTATGATGATAGACATTGCATCAACTCTTAGCTATGAAGAATTTGATGAAATCAAACACTGCACAACTGCTCATGAAATGTGGAACAAGCTGAAGAAAATCTATGGTGGTGATGACAATGTGAAGAGAGCCAAAGCAGAGAGCCTAAGAGGACAGTTTGATTAGATGAAAATGAGAGAAGAAGAAAACATTGCAAAATATGTTGAAAGGATCAAGACAAGTGTTAGTGCAATCAGAGCTTCAGGAGGAAAAATTGATGATGAAACTATTATAGGTAAGGTTCTTAGAACATTACTTCCTATTTATGCAATAAGAGTTTCTGCTATTCAAGAAAGAAGATGTGAAGAAAATCACAATATAACTTTGGATGCCTTAGTTGGAAGATTGATAGCCTTTGAACTGGATAACTATGACAACTATGTTCCAACTTCTAAAAATATTGAATCAGCTTTTGAGGCCAAACTTTCACTCAAGAAAGGGAAGAAAATCCAATCAGAAATTGAAGAAGAATCAGAGGAAAGTTCTGATAGCGATCTTGAAGTTATTGAAGCATTACTTACAAAGAAGTATTCAAGAGGCAGAGGAAAATACAAAGGTAAAACTCCCTTAATCTATTTTTCATGTGAAGAAATTGGTCATATTGCAGCTAGGTGTCCAAACAAGCAAAGAAAAGATGAGAAGAAAAGTTACAAGTACAATGGAAAGAAGAATTTCAAATCATTTAAGGATAAAGGTAAGAAAACATGGTTTTTAGCTAAAGATTCAGATGATAGTGAAGAAGAAATTGTTTTCATTACTGTAAAAGATGAATTTGATAATGATGAAGATGAGAAGGCACTTATCTCTCATATAAGAAAGAATGATACATGGATTATAGACAGTGGATGTTCACATCATATGAATGGTGACAGAACTAAGTTTGAACACTTTGAAAACTTTGATGGTGGTAATGTAAGGTTTGGAAACAATGAGCCTTGCTGTATAAAAGGAAAGGGATGAATTTCATTAACCAAAGAACTTATATGTGATAATGCATATTGGGTTGAAGGACTAAAGCATAATCTTCTAAGTGTAGCACAACTAATTAACATTGGATTCAAGGTTGAATTCATGAATGGCAAAGCAAGACTACTGGATGACAAAGGAAAACTGATAGGATCAGGCAAACAAACCAAAGGTAACCTATTTTATCTTGATCTTGGTGATTACTCATGTTTTATTGCTCAAATTGAAGAAAGTTGGTTATGGCACAAAAGGTTATGTCATGTAAATTTTGACAACATGATGAAAATAAGCAAATTCAAGAAAGTAAGAGGTATTGCTACTTTGAAGAAACCTGATGTTGGTCTATGCAAGAATTGTCAAATTGGTAAAATGGGAAAGTCTAGTTTTAAAAGTAAAAAATATCAGTGTGAAGATATTCTAGAAATTGTGCATACTGATTTATGTGGACCTATTGGAATTGAGAGCTATACTGAAGAAATTTTTTTTATTCTCTTTGTTGATGATTACTCTAGAATGATGACTGTTATGTATTTAAGAGAAAAGTCTGAAGCATTTGAGAAGTTCAAATGGTATTTAGCAAGAGTAGAAAAGGAAATAGGAAAAAGAATAAAATGCTTGAGATCGAACAGAGGTGGTGAATTCATCTCCCATGAATTCAATAATTTCTGCATTGAAAGAGGAATCAAAAGATAGGTATCAGCCCCGAGAACTCCTGAGCAGAATGGAATAGCTGAAAGAAGGAACAGATCTATCATGGACTGTACAAGGACTCTAATGATTGAAAAGAACATTGCTATGAAATAATGGAAGGAAGCTATCAGCACTACAGTTCATACCTTGAACTGAGTACAGCTGAGAAAAGACACATTCAAGACTCCGTATGAGCTATGGTATGGCTACAACCAAATGTAAGTTACCTAAAAGTATTTGGTAGTAAATGTTACATCTTAAAAGAATCTAGAAAAGGAAAATTTGATGTAAAAAGTGATGAAGGAATATTTTTGGGATATTTTTGCAAAAGTAAGGCATATAGATGTCTAAATTTGTCTACTCACAAAATCATAGAAAGTGCACATGTGAAAATTGATGAGTTTGCAAAAAAGACTAAAGAAGAAAGCAAAAAGGAACCAGAGGATTACAAAACATTTATTTACATTGAACCTGATACATTGCCAGACACATATAAGGAAACTACATCTACCGAGCCCAGTACAGTAACCAAGTCACAAGAAGAAGTTCAGACTAAGTCACAAAGTACCGAGTCTCAGTCTGAAGCTACCGAGCAAGTATCTACCGAGCTCGAGCAACCTGAACCTGAAGATGAAGAAGATGACAATTTAACTCATTCAGGAAGCAAGGAACCTGTATTGGCCAAGTACGTCAGAAAGTATCATAAACCAGATGAGATTATTGGAAACAAATTAGATGGTACTATGACAAGAAGTAAACTAAAAGGTACATGTTTATTTGCTGATTTTGAACCTAAAAATGTCAAAGATGCATTGGAAAATGAAATTTGGATTGAGGCTATGAATGAAGAAATAGAGAAAATAGAGAAAAATAAGACATGGACTCTTGTACCTAGGCCTAAAGATAAAAATATAATTGGGACAAAATGGGTATTCAGAAATAAGTTGAATGAAGATGGTCAAGTATCAAGAAACAAAGCAAGATTGGTATGTAAAGGATATTCTCAAGAAGAAGGAATAGATTATGGAGAGACTTTTTCTCCTGTTGCAAGATTAGAAGGTGTGAGGACTTTACTTGCATATGCAGCACATAAAGGATTTAAGGTATATCAGATGGATATAAAATCTGCATTTCTCAATGGTATTCTTGAGGAAGAAGTCTACATTAAGCAACCTGAAGGTTTTATTGATCCAGACAAAAGGGATATAGTTTGCAAATTACACAAAGCATTGTATGGTCTGAAACAAGCTCCTAGAGCATGGTATGAAAGATTACATAAGTATCTTACTCAGCATGATTTCAAAAGAGCTAATGAAAACAATAATTTATACATCAAAGAAGGATCAAATAACAAAATTGTTTTGGTAGAAATATTTGTGGATGATACTATGTTTACAGGAAATGATGATCAGTCCAAAGAATTTTCAGAGCATATGAACAAAGAATTTGAAATGTCTATGTTTGGTCAGATAAAAAAATTTGTTGGACTTCAAATTCAGCAGAACAAAAATGGTATCTACATTACTCAGTCTAAATATATCAGGGAAATACTTAAGAAATTTGGTATGGAAGATTGAAAACCAGTTGGTACACCCATGTGTACTAGACTGAAGCTTACCAAAGATGATGATTCAAAAGAATTAGATCAGACCTTATGCAGATTAATGATTGGAAAATTACAGTATGTAGTACACACAAGGCTTGATATTGCCTTAGCAGTTGGTATAGTGGCAAGATTCTTGGCTAAACCCAGAGAAAATCACATGATGGCAATCAAAAGAATCTTGAGGTATTTAAGGGGAACTGAAGATTATGGCTTGTGGTATAAATTTGGAGGTACTTTGGATTTAAAAGTGTTTACTGATGCTGATTGGGCTTTAAACATTGATGACAGAAAGAGTACAAGTGGTGGAACATTCTTTCTTGGCAAGAGGTTAGTATCTTGGACTAGTAAAAAGAAAAAATGCACATCCCAATCCACAGCAGAAGCAGAATATGTTGTTGCAGTAGTAAACTACTCTAATATTGTATGGTTTAAATAGCTTTTGGAAGCCATGAACGTTGAGATCAAAGAACCAGTTGTTATGTTTTGTGATAATACAAGTGCAATAAATATTTCAAAGAATCCAGTAATGCATTCCAAAACCAAGCACATTGCAATTAAATATCACTTTGTCAGAGAATTGGTGCAGGACAAGGAAATCAGATTGGAATATATTCATATAAAAGAACAAATTGTAGATATCTTCACCAAGCCACTACCTAAGGATGAATTCTTGTATCTTAGAGGCAAGTTAGGGGTCACTCCCCTATCTGAGGTTCACTAAATAAATTTTTAGTGATGCATCAACCAAAACATGTTGAAGATCAATCAGTTGATGCAGCATAGTCAGGGAATCATTGCATATGAATCAGTACATAAGGTACATTGATATTTACCGAAATTGTGTAAGTTGTCTTTGGCATGTGTTGTCAAAGAGGGAGAGTTTGCTGTCATTTCAAGAAATTTCTAAGAAGAATAATTTGAGAAGTTAATAGGGAGAGTTCTCAGTCAGAGAAAGAAGTTTGAAGATGATGGGAATCAGAATGAAGCTAAGGATATGTTTCTTACTCTAGGTTTCTCTGTGAAATTTCATTGTGCTATGACATGTTGTGTTGCCATAAATGCCAAAGAGGGGGATTGTTGGATACAATTGTCTGAAGGAAATTGTTGGATTAGCTATGTGTTGTCTTTGATGTCACACAAATGTCATATCAATTATCATTCTCAGTGTCTACCCAGTTCAGTAGGTCATCTAAGCGGTTCTCAGTGTCTACCGAGCTCAGTCGGTCAGCTAGGTGGTTTTTAGTGTCTACCAAGATCTCTCAGGTGTTAAAAGGAAATATGACAGGGAAATAGTGTTAACCAAGTCTCCTTGGTTATCGAAGGAAAATTAGTAGTTACCGAGCTCTCTCGGTCTCCGAAGGATGTTGCAGAATTCATTGTGGTTACCAAGTTCACTCGGTCACCGAAGGAAATATTTTCAGGATTAATGTTTACCGAGCAAGGTCGACCCTTCAAAGGATTTTGTTGTTATAGTTTGTTTATCCAAGCTGACTGTTATAATAATTATTAGTGCCAACTTGACAATCTAAATGTTAATTAAAATGGCATATATATATAAGGTCAAGTGGTGAATAAAATATAAAAATACAGCATGCAGAAATCATTTTGAAGAAAGGTATGTGCAAATTTTGAAGGATGGTTAGATATCCTTGAGGAGCAGCAAAGATTTATTTGATCAGTAAGGATCTAGTGAAGCAGAACAGAGATCTATATTCAGCAATTTAGTTGCAGGTCATTTCATTGTTACTCTCTTACAATTGTAGCAGTGATATCAAAATCTCTTAACTGAGTTGGTTTAACAACCATTTTGTAAATCCTCTAACAAGGTGATAGTTCTATTGAATTGTTTCAAGACCTCTTACTAGGCCACTCCTAGCAGGGTGATTAAATCCTCTAACAAGGTCACACCTAACAGTGTGTTTTGTAACCTTTTACCGGGTTGGCTTCTAACCAGGCATCACTTTAGAAGAGTGAAAAATAGTAACTAGTTACATTGGTGGTTTTTCCCATATTGGGTTTCCATGGTAAATCTAGTGTCTCTTGTGTTCATGTTATTTTCTTTATTCATGTAAGTTAATTAGTGATGAATGCTTAAGAACAGTTTAATTATTACACACTTCAAGGATCAAGTTTTAGCATTTTTCTGTATATTTACCGAGTGGCACAGTAAATAATTTGTTAAGATATTTAAGGGAGCAGTGGTAATATTTTGTGGTTAACTGATTCACCCCCCCCCCCTCTCAGTTACTACATCTATATTTCCAACAGATTTTACTTCAGACTTATTCAATTCATACTACGAAGATCATGGAATAAAGAGACAAACATCTACTCCTAGGACTCCACAATAGAATGAGATAGAAAAGCAAAGGAAAAGGACTATACTTGATGTTGCTAGGATAATGTTGCTTGAAGGAAATGTATCTCATGTACATTGGAGGAGGCTATTGGAATAACAGTGTATACATTGAACATAATTCAAATCAGAGAAGGTACAAGTATTACTCCTTATGAATTATGGTTTGATCATACTCCTACTATAAAATATGTCAGAATATTTGGTAGTAAGTGTTATATCAAGAGAGATGATGAGATAGGAAATTTTGATGCTATAAGTGATGAAGGATTTTTTCTTGGTTACTCCATTAAGAGAAAGGATTAAAAATGTTTCAATTTGAGATTGCAGAAAATGATTGAAAGTAACAATGTAAGGATAGATGAAAAGTTTCAGATATAAGAAAGAATATATGATAGTAATCAAATTAAAAATATCAAAGGAGCTGCTACTCCTACAAAAGAAGAACTTGTTGAGATAGAATGTGAAAAATAGACTTGTGGTGTTAACACAAGTGAGGCTAATGAGGTTTGTAAAACACTAAGGTATGTAAAGAATAACCATCCTAAAAATCAAATTATTGGCAATACCAATCAAGGAGTATTCACTAGATCAAAGGTTAGAGAATAAATTTGTTTGATTTCTCAAGTTGAACCAAAAACTACAAATGAAGCATGGAGAGATGACTCTTGGATAAATTCTATAAAGGAAGAGTTAGATCAGATAAAGAAGAATAATACTTGGGAATTGGTTCCTAGACCTAAAAATAAAAATGTAATAGGAATAAAATGGGTTTTTAGAAACAAAATGAATGAAGAAGGAATTTTTGTAAGAAACAAAGAAAGACTAGTATGTAAGGGATATTCACAGTAAGAAGGCATAGACTTTGAAGAAACATTTGCTCATGTTGCTAGAATAGAGGCAATAAGATTGTTCTTGGCCTATGCTATACATAAGAACTTCAAGGTATATCAGATGGATGTGAAATCTACATTTTAGAATGGGGATCTTGAAGAAGAAGTATTTATTGAACAACGTGATGGATTTCCTCTATGAAAAGATAGAGACATGGTGTGCAAGTTGAAGAAAGCTTAGTATGGGCTGAAGCAAGCTCCAAGAGCTTGGTATGCAAGGTTAGACAAGTACATACTTAGACTTAGATTCAGAAAAGGTAATGCTGATAGTAACTTGTATTTAAGAGCTAGTGAAGATGGAATCTTGATAATAAAAGTCTTTGTTGATGATATTATATTTGGAGGTAATGATGATCTATGTAAGAAATTTTCTAAGGAAATGGAAAGTGAATTTGAGATGTCCATGATAGGTGAAATGACATTCTTTCTTGGACTACAAATAACTCAGAATGAGAATGGTATCCTTATTTCTTAGAATAAGTATCTCAAAGAAATGCTAAAGAAGTTTGGAATGGAAGACTATAAACTAGCAGGAACACCCATGGTGACTGGTAATAATCTAACAATTAATGATGAATCAAAGTATGTTTTTTAGACCTTATACAAATCAATGGTTGGAGGATTACAATATCTCATCCACACCAGACTAGATATTGCTAATGCTATTGGAATTGTCACTAGATATTAGGTAGAACCCAAAGAAACACACCTAGCTACTATGAAAAGGATATTGAGATATTTGAGAGGAACCATAGACTATGGCTTATGGTATGATAGAAATCATAGCTTTGAACTTCATACTTATACTAATGTTGATTTAGTAGAAAATATTGATGAGAGAAAGAGTACTACTGGTGGTGCATTTTTCCTTGGGAAAAAGTTGGTTTCTTGGCTAAGTAAGAAACAAGATTGTATAGCATAATCTACTACTAAATCAAAGTATGTTGTTGCTGCCATAAACTGCACTCAAATTTTTTGGATGAAATAAATGCTGACAGAAATTGGAATAACTTTTGAGGAGCCTACGATTATCCATTGTGATAACACCAGTATAGTGAATATGTTAAATACTCTAGTGATGCACTCTAAAACTAAAGATATTTCTATCAAGTATCACTTCTTGAGAGACAAGGTGGTAGAGAAGGAAATTAAATTAGAATATATTAGTATAAAAGAGAAGATTGAAGACATCTTCACAAAACCACTACCAAAAGATACCTTTGAATATCTTAGAGGTATGCTTGTGGTTTAGGCCCCTCCTAGTCAAAGTTAAATGATGTAGAGATGGATCAATCCAGAGGTTTCAGAGCCTTATCATAATCTGGACTAGATGTAGGGATCTATTCCTCAGGGGGAGTGATCGTGGAAGAAATTTGTTGGAAAGCAATTGATGACTCATGGAACCCTATTCCATTATTGTCAAACGGGGACTTTTTCTATGAAAAAATCCCTACTATATGGGGAGACTGTATGTAGTATTGTTTGGCTGCAGAACTTAGGATTGATATAACTTTGGGATGATGGATTTTCCCATATGTTGACATCAATGCCAAAGGGAGAGATTTTTGGATATTGCTAATGCTTGGGAAGGTGACTGGTACATTTAATATGTTTAATCACTACATTACTGAATGGGCACTCATACTGTTGTCATCTCTGTTTTGTCACTAATGTCAACATATGTTTTTGTGAGGAGATTAGGTTGGTTACCATAGTTTACAGATGTTGTATGGATGTTTTAGATGCTGTGAAGTTAGATGAGAGTTCAAGAAGGTTTTTTGATCTTATATCCAATATTGCATCATGTAATGTTTCATACTGGATGAGTTACAGATGTTTTGGTGAAGACTGGTCACTAGACTGTGACAGCGAGAAATGGAAGAGTTAGTCTCTATGCTTCTGGTATATCTTCTAGATGATATGGATTCAAGGTATGTGAGCTTGAGGGATGATAGACAAGGTACTAAAGGATTTTCACTAGTCAGCGCAAGGTATGGAATGCTTAGTGACATCATCAATGGCGTGTGTTCTAGAGAAGACTTATTTGGAAGCCGACTTGGGAGATGTAGGGTGTGTTATTATTGGTGAACATAAATTAAGGATGTTAGTCCTTAAATATTGTAATGTAATCATTGTATACTTCTTTTAGATACCATATGTATCTTAGCAAGGGTTTATGAAATTATTTGTAAATTAGGAAAGACTTATGGGCCAACCTAATCATGAGAATTGTAATAAGGTATAAATGAAAGGTCTTTTCTTTGGAAAATATATGGATGGGAAAAAGGTGATATAAAGAGGTTTTGAAAGCTACAAGCTTGTGTCTATTGTATGTAGAGAGGAGGTACATTGGTGGACTTCATTGGAACTGATCAAGCAAAGACAGTTTCTAGAAAATAGTTCAAAAGGATTGTGTATTTTGTCATATACAATTGTGTTATGAACAATGAGTTCTAAAGGTGGATTTAAACTTCTTTGGGCAGTGAGCCTTGGGGAGTGAGTCCTCCCTTTCTTCTTGACTCCTAACAAGGTCTATCCTCTAACAAGGACTATGTATTGTAATGTTTTAATAAGCTCCTAACAGAGCTATATCTTCTAACAAGGATAACTATACTCTTAGTACATCATTTATGGGTGCTAATTTCCACTGGGGTTTTTACCTTTAACAAGGTTTCCCTGAGACCAAAATATTGTGTTATTGTGTTGGGATTTATTGTGTTCATTGGATTCGATATTGTTGCTACTTAAACTTTAAAGTTTAATAATCTTTTATACAACTGATTCACCCCCCTCTTAGTTGTCTTGTGGACTATGATTCCTAAAAATTTGTTCATTTATTGACAAGATAACCCTATGAAGGTACTTTCCATAGTACATAATTAGTCTTTGAAAATGACTACCTGGAAAACACAACACCGTATATGCAAAAAATAGAAAAAATTTGATTTGGATTTGGCTTGGGAAAATTATCAAATGGATAATAGGGCTTCAAGAATTTTCACATGAGAAGATTTACATTCTAAAAAAATAAGGAAACAACTGGCTCCTCTCAACAATCATCAGATCAAGAATTATAGCTCTCCAAAAGTGGCTACTTGAAAGATGTAACACTACACCCATTGAAAATTAGAATAAACTACATAGGGATTTATCTTTGAAAGCTTATCAAACAAGGTCCCTGGACTTTGAGAATGGATTTGGGGGATTTTTTTTATGTTGTAAACACATGAAACCATCATTCTTTTCTCATGATGTTCAACTAAGTGTGAAATGTAGGCCTTTAAAGTAGGCCACTTGGATTATTCTAGCAATGTGAAAAATGCAAATTTGTGCTAACCCCTTGAACTAGGTGCTTCACAGATTAGTCCAAACTGATCATGGGAGGATAAAAATGGATTAATGTGTTATTTGATAAGATTTAACACATCCCCAAAGACATTTCTCATAAAAATCACCAGACTCTCATCTATTCATTCTCAAATTGGAAAACTTGGAATAATTTTCAAGGGTGTTCCATTTGTGTCATAGTTAAATTTTTAAACATGTGCACCTAAAATTTATTTGAATTTTGAGAGCACCAACAATTTATTTTTCCCTTGGGTAAGTGCACAAAGACAAGGGAACAAAAAGGGGGTATAAAGTGTCACTTTTTTTCTGAAATCAACAAACTTTGATGTTCGACAAGAAATTGAAGATAGACTAAAAATTTCAATATGTAACAAGAACAAGAGTTTTACTTTGAATCTAGTTTCTAAACTACATAATTTATTTTGAAATTGGTGGATTTAGGCCCTCAAAAAGGGGGAGTACAAAAACTGTTCATGTTTTTGTGAAAAAATATAACATAGCGTTGTGTGTGCCCCCCCTAAAATTTTAACCTTTTTAAAAAATAAATTAATTGCTCTAGTCAGAAGTTAGCTAACACCACGTAGTTTATCCTGTACTTTTTTGCTAATTTTTTAATGAATGTATGATTTTTAACAAATTTATGAAGTGCACACATTCTAAAAATATGTAATTTGTGTGTGCTCACCTTAGAAATTATTTAAAACAAATCAAAAATCAAAACTTTTTTTTGTTTAAGTGTTTAGAATGGAGTCTAGTTTCTAAAAAAGTAACTTGTTTCAAAATTTGACGAACGGGCCAAAATCTATGCCCAAAATAGTACATGTTAGTTTTTTTATAAAAATTAGACATACAAAAGAAATTAGAGATGAAAATCTTAACATAATCAAAATTCAAAAGAAATTATTTGGTTAGATAGCTTACAGAGACATCTAGATAATCATGTTGTCTGATTTATCATTGTTGAACAATGTGCAAACCTCACAAGGAGCACACAGGAAAAAATGTGAATTTTTTTATGTTTGTGGGAAATCACGTCTCAGACATGTTTGAATCCTCCAAGCCTTTGGGTTGGATTCCCAAAGAAAATCTAAGCCTAAGTAGGCTTGGTAAATCCCATTGTAGTCAAAAGGGTGAGTTTCAAATTGGGCACATGTCCTATAGGATGTATGCCGTATTCAAAACATTACATATAAGATGCTAGATTAAGTGTGACTTTCCCACTTCATGTGTTTCACATAGTTCATACACCCTCTATAAGAATAAGAAAAGGAGAGAGGGAGGTGGAGAGAGATGAGAAGAGAGAGTGATAAGGTGGAGAGAGATATAGAGAGAGGGTGAGAAGGTGAGAGAGAGAGGGGGGAGTGAGTGAGTGAGAGGGAGGGGAGAGGGAGAGGGAGAGAGGTTGAGAGGGTGTGAGTGAGAGAGAATGTAAGAGTGAGAGAGAGAAGGTAAGAGTGAGAGAGTGAGAAGGGGGGAATGTGTGTGTGTGTGTGTGTGTGTGTGTGTGTGAGAGAGAGAGAGAGAGAGAGAGAGCAGAGGGTTTAGATTACAAAATTGTAAGAGTTTGAACATGACACCTTTGATAATGATATTACTCTATCAAGATAGGCTCAAATGCATTTCTGACCCCTTACATAATTTAAAATCCTTGGGAATTCAAAGAAAATATAAGATTGATTTCAATCTAGTCCATTCCTAGTGCACTTGTTATTTCCTAACATATTATTACAGGGGCTTTCACCTATTACAAGATCAAAACCTCCAACTGAGTTAATGATTTCATAAATTATTTCCAGTATCAGATTCTTCACACCCTTCACCTCCATCAGTTGACCCTTTTGATGTGGTTTCTTTATACCTTCTTCTTAGGACCATAAGAATACATCTTAAGGGTCCTAATGGGTCCTAGGACACATTGATGTGTCTTAGGACCCATTGAGATCCCTTACAACCCCTTATGATATCTTACCATACATTTTTTAATGAAAAGGGGTTGTAAGGGGTTGTAAGTGGTCATAAGGGGTCCTAGGACCCCTTAATAACCCTTACAACCCCTTAAGACCCTTTACCATACATTTTTGTATGGTCAGGGGTCCTAGGAAACATTAATGTTTCCTAAGATCCCTTATGAGCCCTTAGGACCCCTAACATGTATTCTTAGAGGTCCTAAAGTGTCCTAAGGATTCATAAGGGGTACTTAGACACATTAATGTATTATAGGACCCAATAACAACCATTACAATCCCTATAATGCATTGCAATGGGTCCTAGGGCCCCTTAAAACCCCTTACCTGCATACATTTGTGTATGGTAAGGGGTCTTAGGACACATTACTATGTCCTAAGACCCCTTATGACCCTTTAGGATTCCTAAGAATACATCTTAGGGGTCCTAAAGGGTCCTAAGGGGTTGTAAAGGGACTTAAGGGGTCATAGGAAACATTAATGTTTCCTAGGACCTCTTAACAACCCTTACAACCCCTAAGATGTATAGCAAGGGGTCCTAGGACCCCTTACCATATTTGTATATGTTAAGGGCTCCTAAGGTTTTACAATGGGTGCTAGGACAAGTTAATATGTCTCGAGACCCCTTATGACCCCTTAGAACCCATTAGGATTCCAAAGAATAAATCTTAGTGGTCCTAATGGGTTGTAAGTGGACTTAAGGGGTCTTCAGAAACATTAATGTGTCTTAGGACCCCTTAACAACCCTTACAACCTCTAAGATGTAAGATAAGGGGTCCTAGGACCCCTTACCAAAAATCTATGTATGGTAAGGGGTTGTAGGGGGTCCTAGAACATATTAATGTGTCCTAAGACCCCTTATGACCCCTTAGGTCCCTTTAGGATTCCTCAAAATATATCTTAGGGGTCTTAAAGGGTCCTAATGGGTCATAAGGGGACTTGAGGGGTCCTCAAACACATTAATGTGTCCTAAGACCCCTTAACAACCCTTAAAACTCATAAGATATATGGTAAGGGTTCCTAGGAACCCTTATGACTCCTTACCATATATTTATGTATAGTAAGGGGTTGTAAGGGGTCCTAGGACACATTAATGTGTCCTACGACCCCTTATGAAACCTCAAAATCTCTTATTACCCTTTAGGACCCCTCTCTCTACATATAAGAGGTTCTAAGGGTTCTTAAGGGGTCCTAAGACATAATAAATGGTTCTAGGACCACTTAAGATCCTAGTCCTAAGGGGTCTTAAGGGGTCCTAATAAACATTAATGTATCCTAGGACCACTTATGACCCCTTTTGACCCTTTAGGACCCCTATGATGTATTCTTAGGGCACATAAGGGGTTGTAAGTTGTCTTTAGAGGTCCTAGGACACATTAATGTGTCATAGGACCCCTTAAGACCCCTTAACATACATTAGTGTATGGTAAGGGGTCTTAGGATACTTTAATATGTCCTAGGACCCTTTAAGACCCCTAGTAACACATCTTATGGGTCCTAAGGGGTCATAATAGGTTCTACAACATATAAATGTGTCCTAATACCCCTTAAGACCCCGTATCAGACATTAGGGTGTGATAAAGGGTCTTAAGGGTTCCTAGGACACATTATTGTGTCCTAGGACCCCTTAACAACCCTTAGCACCCTTAAGATGTAGAGAGAGTGGTCCTAAGGGGTTATAATGGGTCATAAGAGGTTGTAGGATACATTAGTGTACCTTAGACTCCTTACGACCCCTAAGAACCCCTTATCATACACAAATGTATGGTAAGGGGTCATAAGGGCTCTTACGACCCCTTAGCATACATATTAGGGGTTGTAAGGGTTTTTAATGGGTTCTAGGAAATATTAATGTGTTTGAGAATCCCTTAAGATCCCTTACAACCCCTTAGGACTCTTTATGACCCTTAAGAATACATCTTATGGGTTATAACGGGTCATGTATCCTATGAACCCTTATGACCCCTTACCGGACATTAGTGTGTGATAAGTGGTCCTATGGGGTCTTATGAAACATTATTATGTCCTAGGATCCCTTAACAACCCTTAGGACCCCTAAGATGTAAATAGAGAGGTCATAAAGGGTCATAAGGGGTCGTAGGACACATTAATGTGCCTTGGGACCCTTTGAGACCCCTTACAACCCTTTAGGACCCTTTACAATACATTAGTTTATTGTAAGGTGTCTTAAGGGGTCTTAGGAAACACTAATGTATCCTTACAACCCCTTAGGACTCTTAGAACCACTTAGGGCCCATTAGAATGACTTAGAACATATTAGGACCCATTAGGACACATCAAAACCCATTAGTATGTCCTCCAACATTTAACTTATTCTAAGTCATCCCAATGGTTGCTAATGTGTCCTAATGGGTCTAGTTATGGGTCCTAAGGGGTCATAGGACCACTTACAACCCCTTACAATCCCTTATGACTCCTTGGGACCCCTTAAATTAATCTCTCTCTCTCTCTCTCTCTCTCTCCACCCTTTCATGCTTTCTCACCCCCCCTCACGCCCCCCCTCTCTCTCACACACATACATACCTTCTCACCCTCTCTCACCTTGTCATCCTTTTCTTACTCTCACATAGGGTGTACACCCTATAGGGCATTGCACTATGTGAGACTATGAAAAATGGTAAAAAAGTATACAAACTCACATGATTGAGGTCCACATTTTCTATATTATTCTCATCAAAATAATATATTTTTTAATTAAATATATACTTATAAAATATAATATAACTTAGAAAATATTAAATATATACTTATAAAATGTAATATTTAAATTTATTTAGAAAAATATTATATATCTATATTTTATTTGTTACATTTTTCCTTGAGAGAAAATAATGTGGCAGCGATTTGAAAATAATTAAAAAATTTAAAACTGTTCACACCCAAAAAATCCGCAAACATTGTTTCTCAATAGGAGTAATCACAAAAAAAATGACAGAATAAACATGGAACAATTATCTTCCAAATAAAAATTCATTAATTAACTTGTATCGATAGTCTTTTGTTTATGATCTCTGTGAGCAATATTTATGATCTCTCTGTAATAAATTTGCAACATTAAAGATAAAATTTTCCATGTCTAACAAAAAAGGTAATATTTATGATCTCTATTTATGAGAGAGAGAGAGAGAGATGGTTTACGATTTAGGGTTTAGGGGTCCTAGGACCCCTTATGACCCCTTACAACCCTTTAGGACCATTCTCTATACATCTTAGGGGTCCTAAGACAAACTAATGTGTCTTAGGACCCCTAAGATGTATAGAGAATGGTCCTAAAGGGTTGTAAGGGGTCATAAGGGGTCCTAGGACACACTAGGACCCCTTAATATCTCTTATGATAGTTTAAAATACATTAGTGTGTGATAATGGGTCCTAAGGGGTCTTAATGGGTCATAAGACACGTTATTGTGTCCTAGGACCCTTTAAAAATCTTTGGGACCCATAAGATGTAGAGAGAGGGGTCTTAAAGGGTCATAAGGGGTTTTAGGAAACATTAATGTGTCTTAGGACCCTTTAAGACCACTTAAAACAGTTTAGGACCCCTTACCACACATTAGTGTGTGGTAAGGGGTCTTAACAGGTCCTAGGACACATTCGTGTGTTCTAGGACCCCTTAAGACTCCTTAGGATCCCTAATAATACACTATCTATGATAAGGGGTTTTAAGGGGTCCTAGGACACATTACTATGTCTTGACCCCTTATGTCCCTTAAAACCCTTTAGAACCCTTTTCTATACATCTTAGGGATCCTAAGGGTTGTTAAGGGGTCCTAGGACACATTAGTGTGTCCTAGGACCCCTTACCATACACTAATGTATAGCAACGGGTCTAAAGGGGTATTAGGATATATTAATATGTCCTAGGACCTCTTATGGATCTTTAGGATCCTTGCATGTATAACTTAGGGGTCCTAAGGGTTGTTAAGGGGTCCTAGGAAATATTAGTGTGTCCTAAGACCCCTTCCTTAAGACCCCTTAGGACCATACACTAATGTATGGTAAGGGGTCCTAAGGTGTCTTAAGGGATCCTAATACACATTAAGGGGTTATGAAACACATTACTATGTCCTAGGACCCCTTAAGACCCCTTAGGACCCTATACCATACATTAGTATATGGTAATGTTGGCAAGTGATGTTTTAAGAGTATTATGAAGAACTTTAGGGTTGTCATTTATGGAAACATATTTGATATGGTGATTGCATGAAGTTAAGTATAGTTTTAGAGATACAGTCTTGAAAATGACTAAGTATGGAAACAAATTTGTAGAGTACAATAGTAGTGTTTTAGACATCGAAGACAGTATATGATAGTTGATGACTTGTGAGATTAGAAGAATATATTTTGGGATGTGTATGACCTACGGTTAAGGTCACTTATGTTTTGGTATTGCTGTCAGTAATTTATAGTAATATGAAGATATGAGTAGACAAAGGAACAATGAAACATGGCATATGAATAGTCGCAATGATTAAAGGAATATAAGATGGAATCGTTGTTGGGATGAAAAAATGCAACATGGATTTTTGAGTACCATGTTAAAATTGCTTGTTAAGTGCTCCTTTTGGTCCAAAATGCACATGTGAAAATGGTGTTTCTGGGTCCTGTAATGAGTGGAGAATGATTTGACATCTTTTTTATGTCCCATTGATTCAAATTGAAATTTCAGTTTGGGTATTCAAATGGGTTTGCATCAGTTCATTTTTAGGTGGTCTCAAAAATCAGAAAATGCTTGTGTAAAATTCATTGGGAAGGGCTACTTTGAGGTTGAATATCTTGAATTCTGACAAGTGTCATGAAAATATGGGAGTGGGGTCTTCTTCAGTGTACTTCAATTGACCTATGTTTCTAATTTCAGGTCACGGTGACAAGTTTTGATAGGTCTTGTGTTTCCCCTTCCGGACATGTTTTCTCATAACTGCATAATGCACTTGTTCAACAATTCCCGGAAGCCCTGTTTGTCAAGTTGTATCTGATACCCGGTGATTGGTCAAGAAGAATTAATGATAGATCTATATTTTAGAGATGTTCCTTTTTTGGCCTGTTTGTTTTTAGCCCCTGGTGAATCCGTTTCAGTACTTTTCAAAGCCAAATCCATTTCCAGTTTTCACTATTTTGCTGAAACCCAGAAGGTCAGGAGTTTTAAAGGCTATATTTGACAGTGTGTAAAAGACACCTCTGTGATCCGATGAGAAAGCTAATGATTGGGTCATGTTGCAATCATGTTTTACTCCCACTGTGCCAAATTCAGAACCATGACCAATCTGTTTGACCAAGTTTCCAGGCTCATTCCACTTGCAATTTTTGCAAAATGTGTTTAGTTTTGCCAAGTGTGTTTTCCCAGAATTCCAAATGCTTGACTTTGTCAGTGAATAACTTTTGACCAATTGACTCTTTTGATGAAATTCTTTTTTTATTGTCTTGCAAAGTTGGAGTACTAACCCCAATCCCAATTTGAGCCTGCTGCCAATCCACTTGTTTGCCGTTAAAAATCAATTACGGTGATTAAAATCATTTTCCGACAAGTTTGTTGTAGGAACAATTTGAACTGGGTAAGTTTACACATTAATTTCTTTTGATCCGGTTGTAGTCATGAAGTGTCATTTTGCAGAGCATTAGAATGTGGGTCAAAGTTCATGCATGTTCAGTGTCGGGGCTGGGTCAGGTGATTATGTCAATTTTCTAAGCCAGTTCCAAGGGCCATTTGCCATCAATAGGGTCATTTTGTAGAAGTATCAAAAGAGTTTGTAATTGCCTCTATTTCGATTGTCTTGTGATTTGAGTGCATAGTGGACTATGTTTCAGTGATTTGAGGAATGTGAGACATCTGGATTTTACTATAAGTGACATTGGAATTCTGGGTACGATGGTCGTGCTCATTGAACTATTAGCATATGTTATCTAGACCGATTTTGTCACACCTTGAGTCATACAATATGTCTATAACTATGTTGAACATGTGTTAGTGGCTATTGTACTTACAAAATATGGGCATCATTCAGGCTAAAATCTTGATTTCTTCTACTTGGGTTACGCTACAAAGATGCCATTGATTGGGCTCCATGTTGATTCAAGATGAAATGAGGTCTATATTGCTACATAGGCTTTGATCAGGACCTATTCATTTAAGTAAATGACATAATTGTGATGGTATTGAAGGCTCTGAATAGGAGAGAGGCTTTATGTATTTGAGCAGATGAAGACCTCACTCAATACAAGTAGGAGATTTATGCATTCAAAAGACGGCTCATCCATTGAGAGCACCAACATAAAAAAAAGTGAAGCCTCATGTAATACCGTGTGGAAGCACGTTTTATGTGCATATTAGTCTGGGGGTAAGCTCATGCCATGCACTATCAACAAGCTAAATAGAAAGCAAGCATAGTGACCAAACATGTGGAGCAGCTGCCTGCAATTTCAAATGGAAGCTCCCATTCACGCAAATGAAGGATGCCAGTTGTTTTATAAACCAGTGCATTGGAAGGTATGAGTGGAAGCTGCTCACAAAATGTTTGGAGGGGCTAATTTCCATATGTGAATGGTGTTGGGGGTTCCCAATAAAAAAAAAACCCTTCACAATGAATGTGGAAGGCCAATGCTAGTCTAGTTTGATGACCCACACATATTCTAGAGGATCCAACACAATGTAGAATGGGGGCTTCTCATGAGCTCACACAGAATACAACCGCATAAACATGTGGAGGCTGGCAGGACACATATTCACACACTCATTTTTGAGGGCCAGCAATAATGGAATGGCATGTGGATTGAATTGGGGTTGTTTTCTATGTGCAAGCTGGTGGTTGCCTTGTTTGTCCCAACAAAAGGCAGCAGACGTAAGTATTCTAAGATGGCCTACGCATATGCGTATAAGGGAGGCTGTTCACACTATACAAAGTTGGAGTACCTCCTGTAAATATGGGGGAGCTTGCTCAAGTATGCTTGGAGCTACGTAAGTTTGACTGGAAGCTTGGAGCTACGTAAGTTTGACTGGCAGTGCTTAATGTTAAAGCATGCTATAAAAATGCAGTGAGAGGCCTCATGCAGCAGTCAAATGGAACTCATACGCATCATAGAGGGAAGCTGCTTGCATTTAGGCATAGTGAATGTCTGGAGTGGTGCGAGTGCATCAAGCCAACACATGTGAAGAATAGCTCACGCTAAGTGCAAATGGGGGGTGGTTTAGACCAGATTAGCTAGCGCAATGTGGGCAAGGAGCTACCTGTGTTGAGTGTTGGCACGATTGTGATCTTTTGGAGAACTTGTGCAAAATGTTGAAAAAGGTCTTGCACAAGTGGATAAAGCCTCACATAATATATTTGCAGCTACTAGTTTTCACATTAAGGAAAGAGGGTTGGTCTCACAAAAATCAAAGAGAAAGAAAACACATGTTCCATTAAACTTCACACATATGCATGCTGGAAGTTGCCAGTCTGTAGAAACCATCGAAAGAAGGAATGGAGTTACCAGTTTGGAGAGTGTGTGGGAAACATGCTATAGGAGGTTAAAAAAGGTTATACGCCATTATCCCACATTGGCTGGGTAATGGTTAGTTTTTTGTTTATATCTAATGACACCCACACTGCATTGTAAATGAAGAGCCCGTAGGCTCTTGGCAAGCCCCCTTGCTGAAAGTCTTGTGTGGCGGTGGGACCCCCGATTCTAGCACCCAATATGAAGAGAGTTTTAAAATTTGTGAAAACAATGATCCCACATTGATCGCAAAAGTGGTCTTTCTGATGTTCAAATACAACTCAACGCACAAATAAGGTAAGTTGAAACAGAGGAAGCTCTGCTCGCTTGACTGTGGGCAACCGCCTCAATTTCTAGGCTAGCAGGCCCAGAAGTCAATTTTGTAGGAAGTGACATGTGGCAGCCACTCATCGATTCACCAGATCAAATCGACCAGTCAACGAAAATTGGGCGATTTGGAGGTAATGGTTAATAAATCGCCAATCGCCCAATGCTAGCGGTTAAGGCGAGGATACTTGGAGATCACGAGAATAGGTAGTCGCCAGTTCGCCAGATAGCTAACGATTAAGCTAGATCATTCCACAATCCAAAGACAATGCATTCGCGTGGTCACTAGAAAGCTAGTGGCTAGAGATTAAGATTTGGCAAATTGGAGATACAAGCGTTCGTGGATTCACGTAATGGTGACGGTTAAGGCCAAAAGATTTGGCTAATTGGAGAATAAGCTGCAGTCGCCCATTCTCCAAATTCTCGGTGGTTAAGGTTGAAAAGATTTAAAACATTGATATAGTTTGAACTTTAGCATTCAAATTAAAAAATTTAAATGTTATAAGCTGTGTATGAGCTGTGCACTAAAAAGGGGCCTGGAGACTCAATTTTTATCAAAACATATGAGTATCATATGTCACCGGAAAAAGGTCGGAACAAGGAATCTGATGGCAGTGTCTTTTTTCAGTTTTAGTGATGTGTGTAAGAGTAGTTCATGTTTGAAATCCGAGGATTAGAATCAGATATGAGATCAGCTTGGGAATCAGTTGCAGGGAGATGAGGAATGTTGAAGATATTTTGGGCAGAGGTGGATAGCTATCAGTTGGTTTCTGAAATTGATTCTCAATTCCTATATCTTATTTTTCTCCGCATTGTAACAAGGATGTTGAAATTTTATGTTGCTAGGTAGTATTCAGGCCCCTTTCTTATTTTCTTGGTGTATTTTTGTCATGTAAATATGTTGAACTAGATGAATTTTAATGGAAAAATGATGGAATCCCTATTCAGTCTGGTTGATGTTTTTGTGTATTTGGTCTTAGTTCTCATGTATCAGTTTGTAAGGCATTTTGATGCACTAACTTTATAAGGTAGCTGTGATCTTGTCTTCAAGTTTCTTTTAAGGAGAGAGTCAATCTTGAATGCAGGCTCCGAGAATTTGAGATTTATACGTGAATTTGATGTCTAGGAACTGGAATGAGAAGGATGATTTGTAAGGCATTTCATTCAGTTTCTTTGAGTTTGGAGTTAATATTTTTTGGGAATGCATGATTGTTTGACTCTGATGCCCAATAAATAAGGCACTAGTCTCTTTCTTGTCCTACAATTTTCATCACCAAGCATTAATTGAAAATCATTTTACTTTCCTGTTGTTATGCACATTCATGTTTGATTGTATTCAAGAAGTACAATTCATTTGCTAATTCCTTGAAGAGTGAATTATTAGGTTAGCCTGCCTGAGCCTCCGGGTTTGAAGAGAAGGAGTGTATCCTTGTTATCACATTGGCTATTTTTCTAGTTCTTAGCAGATCATACAGGTGGGATCCTGTATAAGACTGGTTGAGTTGAACTCCCATGTTTTATAAGTCTGAGAACTATCCACTAATTTTCATGTCTTCATAAAAGGTTGTAATGAGTAAGTGTTTATGTATGTAGATCTTATCATGTTTTAGGTGCACCCACCTGAGTGTGTGGAACTTGAAGTAGAAGAAGGATCAACTCCTCATCAATTAGTTTTTTCATGCCCCTTAGTTTGCATGAACAAGCAGATTTATGTTACTAGACAAAGATCCCCAGGTCTGGTTTTCATACATCTCTTTTAGAGTTGAGGGATACATGAAAAAACACTAACAAATTGGTGACTCTACTAGGGACGATAATAAAAAAAATATTGTTAAAAAAATCAGTATATCTCTGGTTTTAAAAGTATCAAATTAGAAATACCCCAAAAAATGTGATCCGCTGGAGAAGTGAAGGTTAAAAGCTCATAGGAGCTAATCATTTGTTTATCATTTCTGAACTAGCTTGTAAAATTTAATCCCATACATGTTATGGGTGGTGACTCTGTTTTGAAATTGGAGAATCCTGGTTATGTTGTGCCAGTGTAATTTTTGATGTCTAAGATTAGCAAGTTTAAGACATTTGTTTCCTTGCTTGGCTGAATCAATATTTGAATCTGGTTTTATGAAAGAGCGTCAGAAAAAGGAATCTAAAATTTGTTCAGATCTCTGTGTGTGAATAGCCTAGAAGTATTCTTATTTGCAGCAATTTGAAAAGGATTATGTGATTTTTCTGGTTGGAACGAGTCTCTAGAATTAAAAGAGAAATAGCTGCAAATCTTATCCTAGTAATCCCAAGTTTTTATACGATAATAATGGTCCCTAAATAGGTGAATCAGTCACTAAGAAAAGGGAAAATAATTTTAAGAAGTTGGAATCATATTTCTGAAGTTGAAGTTTTTAGTTATGGTAAAGAGTATCAGAAATATGCAATGGTCCACGAAGTCAGTGATTGCATAAGCTTGGATAGAAATATTGTCATAAGAATAAGCTTATTTGTTTTGTTAGTGGTTAAAATGAAAATTCCATCTTGTATGAAGCAAGATATGTTTTCTAAATCTGAAGTTTATGAGCAAGATCTTGGAAATACTAATATAGAAAAGGATTCTATATCAAGTTGGAAAAGAGTCCAAGATAAAGCTCTACTGATTTTGAGAAAAATGGTAGGAGAAAGGAAAGAAGAGTCAACATATGCATTTTATCAAAGGTTTTCTAGTACAGTTGATAAGCTTATAGTGGATATTGATTTCCCAAAATTAGAGTGGGTGTAATTATTTGTAGAGCTTTGTATGTCGGAATCATGTGATTTGTTAGTTTCTCGTATAGAAGAAACAACTAAATGTGTTAGAAGATGGATAGATGAAATTGAAAATGCTGAATCTGAACTTAGTTGTGCTGATGTTGAATCTACTTGTGCTAGTAATGTTGATTATAATGCCGATAGTGAAGTCTATGAACAACAAGATAATGAGAAAGAATCTATAACTGAAAGTGATTCCATTGAGTTTGTAGAGTTCCCGTATTCTTAGCTTGTAGATGATGATTTCTTTTATCAGCTTGAACATGACTCATGTGAACTGCAAGAGTTTGAATATGATGCAAATGAAAGTGATACTGAGTCTTTTGCACAAAATGATATAAATCAAGAAGTCTTGTCTCTTGTTTCTAACAAAGAAGATGTATTCAGCATTGAGCAGGAGATCAAAGAAAATGGACAAGAGGTTCAATGCCCGCTCAGTAGTGAGAAGATTTCACAACTCCTAGATGCTGATTTTTAGAGGTATGCACACACATTTGATTCTAGAGTCTCATGCCCGACAGACATATGTTTTGATAAAGAGGGTATTATTCAGGGCATCAAATGTGAAGGATATGATGAGTTCTTTTCTCCTATTTTTAAAGTTCATGACATGTAGGTTAAGAGTACATATGATTATGATGAATTTTCTACTGTCATGTATGATGAGTATGAAGATGTATGTGCTGCTATAGATTCAGATTTTCATGAACTTAGTCTTACTATTTCTTTTTTGAGCCATGATGCTGAAGAGAAAGACAAATCTGAACATGTGTTTTCAGATTTACAAGTAAATGATAAACCATTATTTGACAATGCTTTTCCATGCTTACAAGATGCTGATGGGAGTTATGATCAGCAAGATTTCTCTGATTTATTGCAGTCGGATTTTTGTTTAGAGACATTCTTTTTTAGTTTGCAAATTGATGTAAAAGAAGCTTATCCTGTGGTGCAAACTAATGTTCAGAATGTGGACATTTCCTGCCATGAGAGTGAGCTGGAATGTTTCTTTTTCCAGCAAGTCAGCAATAGGGAAGGGTGTGATGATGTGATGTCACACAATGATCAATGTTCACAATATTTCAGTGACTGTGTTTTGCTAAGTGAAGATGAGTTTTTTGATTGTCTTTTGTTTGATGTGTTAAAGGTGAATGGCAGTGTTTTTGATCAAGCACATGGAAATAATAATTCATGTTTACCTCTGATGCATGAAGATGAAAATAAGATGTTTGATAGAGGTAAGAACTAAATCTAGTTGTGGGGCTTTGGGCCTTTGTAAATAAGCTTCATGCTTGTACAATTACATTATTTCCCTTCAGTTGTGTGTCATTCTTGCTTTCAATAAAGGGATTCCCATTTTGAGAAGAGAGGCTCTCGGTTCAAAGTTTTGAGATGCAATTGAAAAGGTGAAAAGTCTATTTCTTTTATGGGGTGGTCTACTTAACCAAGAGATTCTGAAGTTCTCTGCATGCCCGCAAGGGGCACACGTCCATAGTCAGAGCCACTGTTGGGATGAAAAAATGCAACATGGATTTTTGAGTACCATGTTAAAATTGCTTGTTAAGTGCTCCTTTTGGTCCAAAATGCACATGTGAAAATGGTGTTTTCGGGTCCTGTAATGAGTGGAGAATGATTTGACATCTTTTTTATGTCCCATTGATTCAAATTGAAATTTCAGTTCGGCTATGCAAATGGGTTTGCATCAGTTCATTTTTAGGTGGTCTCAAAAATCAGAAAATGCTTGTGTAAAATTCACTGGGAAGGGCTACTTTGAGGTTGAATATCTTGAATTCTAACAAGTGCCATGAAAATATGGGAGTGGGGTCTTCTTTAGTGTACTTCAATTGACCTATGTTTCTAATTTTAGGTCACAGCGACAAGTTTTGATAGGTCTTATGTTTCCCCTTTCGGACGTGTTTTCTCATAACTGCATAATGCACTTGTTCACCAATTCCCAGAAGCGCTGTTTGTCAAGTTGTATCTGATACCTGGTGATTGGTCAAGAAGAATTAATGATAGATCTATATTGTAGGCATGTTCCTTTTGTGGCCTATCCATTTTTATCCCACGGTGAATCCGTTTCAGTACTTTTCAAAGCCAAATCCATTTCCAGTTTTCACTATTTTGCTGAAACCCAGAAGTTCAGAAGTTTTAAAGGCTATATTTGACAGTGTGTAAATGACACCTCTATGATCTGATGAGCAAGCTAATGATTGGGTCATGTTTCAATCATGTTTTACTCCCACCATGCCAAATTTAGAACCATGACCAATCCATTTGACCAAGTTTCCAGGCTCATTCCATTTGCAATTTTCGCAAAATGTGTTTAGTTTTTTCAAGTGTGTTTTCCCAGAATTCCAAATGCCTGACTTTGTCAATGAATAACTTTTGACCAGTTGACTCTTTTGATGAAATTCTTTTTTCGTTGTCTTGCAAAGTTGGAGTACTAACCTCAGTCCCAATTTGAGCCCGCTACCAATCCACTTGTCTGCCGTTAAAAATCAATTACGGTGATTAAAATCTTTTTTTGACAAGTTTGTTGTAGGAACAATTTGAACTGGGTAAGTTTACACATTAATTTCTTTTGATCCAATTGCAGTCGTGAAGTGCCATTTTGCAGAGTATTAGAATGTGGGTCAAAGCTCATGCATGTTCAGTGTCGGGGCCGTGTCAAGTGATTATGTCAGTTTTCTAAGCCAATTCCAAGGGCCATTTGCCATCAATAGGGTCATTTTGTAGAAGTATCAAAAGAGTTTGTAATTGCCTCCAGTTCGATTGTCTTGTGATTTGAGTGCATAGTGGACTATGTTTCAGTGATTTGAGGAATGTGAGACATCTGGATTTTACTATAAGTGACATTGGAATTCTAGGTACGATGGTCGGGCTCATTGAACTATTAGCATATGTTATCTAGATCGATTCTGTCACACCTTGAGTCATACAATATGTCTATAACTATGTTGAACATGTGTTAGTGGCTATTCTACTTACAAAATATGGGCATCATTCAGGCTAAAATCTTGATTTCTTCTACTTGGGTTATGCTACAAAGATGCCATTGATTGGGCTCCATGTTGATTCAAGATGAAATGAGGTCTATATTGCTACATAGGCTTTGATCAGGACCTGTTCATTTAAGTAAATGACATAATTATGATGGTATTGAAGGCTCTGAATGGGAGAGAGGCTTTATGTATTTGAGCACATGAAGACCTCACTCAATACAAGTAGGAGATTTATGCATTCAAAAGATGGCTCATCCATTGAGAGCACCAACATAAACAAAAGTGAAGCCTCATGTAATACCGTGTGGAAGCACGTTTTATGTGCATATTAGTTTGGGGGCAGGCTCATGCCATGCACTATTAGCAAGCTAAATAGAAAGCAAGCATAGTGACCAAACATGTGGAGCAACTGCCTGCATTTTCGAATGGAAGCTCCCATCCACACAAATGAAAGATGCCAGTTGTTTTATAAACCAGTGCATTGGCAAGTATGAGTGGAAGCTGCTCATGCAATGTTTGGAGGGGCTAATTGCCATACGTGAATAGTGTTGGGGTTTCCCAATCAAACAAACACCCTTCACAATGAATGTGGAAGTGCAATGCTAGTCTAGTTTGATGAGCCACGCATATTCTAGAGGATCCAACATAATGTAGAATGGGGGCTTCTCATGAGCTCACATAGAATACAACAGCATAAACATGTGGAGGCTGCCAGCACACATATTCACACACTCATTTTTGAGGGCCAGCGATAATGGAATGGCGTGTGGATTGAATTGGGGTTATTTTCTATGTGCAAGCTGGTGGTTTCCTTGTTTGCACCAATAAAAGGTAGCAAACGTAAGTATTCTAAGATGGCCTACGCATATGTGTATAAGGGAGGCTATTCACACTATACAAAGTTGGAGTGCCTTCTGTAAATATTGGGGAGCCTACTCAAGTATGCTTGGAGCTTTGTAAGTTTGACTGGCAGTGCTTAATGTTAAAGCATGCTATAAAAATGCAGTGAGAGGCCTCACACAGCAGTCAAATGGAACTCATACGCATCATAGAGGGAAGCTGCTTGCATTTAGGTGTAATGAATGTGTAGAGTGGTGCCAGTGCATCAAGCCAGCACATGTGAGGAATAGCTCATGCTAAGTGCAAGTGGGGGGCGGTTTAGACCAAATTAGCCAGCGCAATGTCGGCAAGGAGCTATCTATGTTGAGTGTTGGCATGATTGTGATCTTTTGGAGAACTTGCGCAAAATGTTGAAAAGGGTCTTGCACAAGTGAATAAAGCCTCACACAATATATTTGCAGCTACGAGTTTTCATGTTAATGAAAGAGAGCTGGTCTCATGAAAATTGAAGAGAAAGCACACACATGTTCCATTAAACCTCACACATATGTACGCTGGAAGTTGCCAGTCTGTAGAAACCATCGGAAGAAGGAGTGGAGTTACCAGTTTGGAGAGTGCATGGGCAGCATGCTACAAGAGGTTAAAAAAGGTTATACGCCATTATCCCACATTGGCTGGGTAATGGTTAGTTTTTTGTTTATATCCAATGACACCCACACTGCATTGTAAATGAAGAGCCCGTAGGCTCTTGGCGGGCCCCCTTGCTGAAAGTCTTGTGTGGCGGTGGGACCCCGATTCTAGTGCCCAACATGAAGAGAGTTTTAAAATTTGTGAAAACAATGATCCCACATTGATCACAAAAGTGGTCTTTCTAATGTTCAAATACAACTCAACACACAAAGAAGGTAAGTTGAAGCTCTGCCCGCTTGACTATGTGCGACCGCCTTGATTTTCATGCCGGCGGGCCTAGAAGTGAATTTTGTAGGAAGTGACATGTGGCAGCCACTCGTCGATTCGCCAGATCAAATCAAGCAGTCAATGAAAATTGGGCGATTCAGAGGTAATGGTTAATAAACTGCCAGTCGCCAAATCGCCCAATGCTAGCGGTTAAGGCAAGGATACTTGGAGATCATGAGAATAGGTAGTCACCAGTTCACCAGATAGCTGGCGATTAAGCTAGATCATTCTACGATCCAGAGGCAATGCATTCACGTGGTCCCTAGAAAGTCGGCGGCTAGAGATTAACATTTGGTGAATTGGAGATACAAGCATTCACGGATTCGCGTAATGGTGACGGTTAAGGCCAAAAGATTTGGCTAATTGGAGAATAAGCTGGAGTTGCCCATTCTTTGAATTCTCGATGGTTAAGGTTGAAAAGATTTAAAACATTGATATAGTTTGAACTTTAGCATTCAAATTCAAAAATTTAAATGTTATAAGCTGTGTATGAGCTGTGCACTAAAAAGGGGCCTGGAGACTCAATTTTTATCAAAACATATGAGTATTATATGTCATTGGAAAGGTCTCAGAATGAGGAATCCGATGGCAGTGTCTTTTTTCAATTTCAGTGATGTGTGTAAGAGCAGTTCATGTTTGAAATCTGAGGAGTAGAATCAGATATGAGATCAGCTTGGGAATCAGTTGCAGGGAGATGGGGAATGTTGAAGATATTTTGGACAGAGGTGGATAGTTGTCAGTTGGTTTCTGAAATTGATTCTCAATTCCTATATCTTGTTTTTTTCTGCATTGTAACAAGGATGTTGAAATTTTATGCTGCTAGGCAGTATTCAGGCCCCTTTCTTATTTTCTTGGTGTATTTTTGTCATGTAAATATGTTGAACCAGATGAATTTTAATGGAAAAATGATGGAATCCCTATTCAGTCTGGTTGATGTCTTTGTGTATTTGGTCTTAGTTCTCGTGTATCAGTTTGTAAGGCATTTTGATGCACTGGTTATAAGGTAGCTGTGATCTTGTCTTCAAGTTTCTTTCAAGGAGAGAGTCAATATTGAATGCAGGCTCTGAGAATTTGAGATTTATACGTGAATTTGATGTCTAGGAACTGGAATGAGAAGGATGATTTGTAAGGCATTTCATTCTGTTTCTTTGAGTTTGGAGTTAAGATTTTTTGGGAATGCATGATTGTTTGACTTTGATGCCCTATAGGTAAGGCACTGGTCTCTTTCTTGTCCTATAGTTTTCATCATCAAGCATTAATTGAAAATCATTTTACTTTCCTGTTGTTATGCACATTCATGTTTGATTGTATTCAAGAAGTACAATTCATTTGCTGATTCCTTGAAGAGTGAATCATTAGGTTAGCCTGCCTGAGCCTCTGGGTTTGAAGAGAAGAAATAGTGTATCCTTGTTATCACATGGGCCATTTTTCTAGTTCTTAGCAGATCATACAAGTGGGATCCTATATAAGACTGATTGAGTTGAACTCCCGCGTTTTATAAGTCTGAGAACAATCCACTAATTTTCATGTCTGCATAAAAGGTTGTAATGAGTAAGTGTTTATGTATGCAGATCTTATCATGTTTTAGGTGCACCCGCCTGAGTGTGTGGAACTCAAAGCAGAAGGAGGATCAACTCCCATCAATTAGTCTTTTCATGCCCCTTAGTTTGCATGAACAGGTAGATTTATGTTACTAGACAAAGATCCCCAGGTCTGGTTTTCATACATCTCTTTTAGAGTTGAGGGATACATGAAAAAACACTAACAATCGTAACATTCTAAGTTACATAAATATTGTGGATTAATGAATCTTTGGTAATAAAAGATCACAGAATTAGTATTTACTCTTTGTATTTTTTATTTTTTTTATATTTGGGAGCCGACTGAATGATAGAATACATATTTATATGAAGAACTTTTTGTAAAACGAATGTATGATTATGTGAGACAGTGATACCAAGATAGATTGATGGAAGATGCAAGATCAGAGGTTGATAGATATTATTGAGAACTACAACTAGAACTATCAAAGCATAGCATATGCTTGTTTTGTTCATCCTTGAAAAACCTTTTTAATCAAAGTATTGATTGTACAAGTTTTAAGCTTAGTGTACCTTTAACAGGGTTTTGTATACCTTTAACAAGGTTGATATTCCTTTAACAAGGAAATTTACTATGTAATACTTTGATCCTAATAGGGCTAAGTCTCCTAATAGGGAAATTATACTCTAGTGCATATTTGTGGGTACCATCCCCACTGGGGTTTTCCCTTGGTAATGGTTTCCTTAAAAACAAATAATGGTGTTAAGAGTTGTGGGTTATTTTCTTATGTTCTTTTCACTTATGCAATCATATGGTTTATTAAGATTTGGTTTAAGTTTAAAGTAAAGAACTATAATACCGATTCACCCCCCTCTCAGTATTACTCAATCCTAACAATTGGTATCAGAGTTATTGGCCCTTACAAAGAAAGTCTAACAAATTAAGGGAGATCAGAATGGATTAAGAAAGTTTTCAAGAGAACTTTGAAGTAGCACTTGATGACTTGGACAAAGAAAAGGCTGAAATGATGAATTGAAACTCAAATTAAGAAGAGCAGAATGTTTTATCAAGAAACTAAAGGAAAAGATCAAGGAGGATTCAGACATTGAAATATCAAACTAGTTAAAGAAGCTTGAGAAAGAAAAAGAACAAATTAATATTTTGATGATTAAAGAGATCCAACATGAAAAGGATAGAAGTAACAAATTGAAGAGACTCTAAAAGAATCAAATGTGTAGATAGAAAAAATGTAGATTGAACTTGATCGCTACAAGGATAAATACCTAGATCAAATACAATTAGATCATTAAAGGTGAAATCATTCAAGCCAAGTGACACATTGAGAAATTACATATGAGCAGTGATAAGATTGATGAACAAAGAGAGAGATAGAAAACTAAAGTAGATATGAATGCAATTAGATGTTGGAAATATTCAAGAATTAACCGAGTTACTGAGAGGGGAGGGGTGAATCAGTAACTCCAAATTTTCTTTCAATTACAAATGTATTAACATGTGATTTACTTTTTAACCTTTGCATACAGAAAGCATGAAACTTAAAAGCATTCACAATAATGACACATAGATTTGGTTACCCAGAAACCTTCCAAAAGAAAGTAAAACTGGGGTGGGGATGAAACCCACAAAGCTTTAATACTGCAGAATAAAGTTGGCCGGTTAAGGCTTACAATTTGATCACTTCTGATGATCTGCCTTGTTAGGAGCAATAAGGATTGCTAAATCCACCCTATTAAAGGATTTACAAAACATACAATGAAGTATGCACTCGGTAAAGAGATTTTACAAAGACTGTTAAGTCTACTCGGTTAAAGGATTTAGTACTGATTCACCTATTAGAATGAAATAGTAGATCTCTTGCTTTGCAACTGGATTGTTGATTGAGATTCACTGATGTACTAATCACCTTCTGTGATGAATTTGTCTTTGCTATACCTTATACTTTTGAAGCCTTCTATAATTCGCTTATCTCTGCCTTTCTTTCTTTCACATATGTTTCTCATTCATACATCTTTACATTTTTACAACATTGTTTATATACAAGTCTTAAACAATTAATTACAATTACAATTAAAAAGTCGACTTGACAAATAAACATAAGTGCTACTAAGTCGGCCCAAGTATGGTTACACGGTTCCTGCAAACTAACTCGGTGACTTTCTGATACTCGGCGTCCACTGCATTACTCGGCATCATCATGCAATCGGTAGAAGTGAAGGCACGGTTCATACTAATCACTCGGTAGGTTTTGAACTTGGTAAATACTGGTGACTCGGTAGACATGATGTTACTCGGTTTACACTATCCTATTTGGTTTGTACTAACTTGCTCAGTTTGTACTGTCTGCTCGGTTTGCACTGCCTGCTCAGTTTGCACTGTCTGCTTAGTTTGTACTGTCTGCTCGGTTTGTACTGTCTGCTTGGTTTGCACTATCTGCTCGGTTTGCACTGTCTGCTCAGTTTGTACTATCTGCTCGGTTTGCACTGTCTGCTCGGTTTGCACTGTCTGCTCGGTTTGTATCCAGAATGCAAATAAGTGTTGTCACTAGTGGCAATTCTGCTTAATGCCAACAATCTCCCCCTTTGGCATTAGTGACAAAAACACTTATTGGCCAAAATTTATATACACGAATCATGCTGAGTTTTATTTTGATTTTTCAAAATTTGTCTTTGTTATAGGGCTTTATACATTGTCTCCCCCTTTCAATGTGCTAACTGTTTCTTATACAAATCTATACATATCTCTCCTTCTATACATATCTCCCCCTTTTTGACGTTAATGCCAAAGGTGCATATACAAGTTATTTACAGAGAGAATCCAAAATTTGATAGAAAATTAGAATGTACCTTCATTATTAGTGCCAGGGTTCTGTCCCAACTTTCTTGCAGGATCTTACATGTTTGTATAGAAATTTGGACTTCTGCAGAGAGTTCAATCATGTGATCTGCTATAGAGAACTGATTGTCATGAATCAATGTTTTGGAATGTTCAATGTGCTTATACATTGTATTCATGATGGGAAGGATCATGTATTGGATGTCTAGCAGTGTGGACCGGATCCTTGTGTCTTCTTTCAGTAGATCAGACTGCATATTAGATAGGTGTGAAATTTTCATGTGATGAGCAGAGCTTGAACTTAGTTCAAGTTGCAGCTTCTGTATGCTAATCTTCATATCCTCATCCATTTTATTCATTTTATCCTTAACATCCTTTGTGAACTCGGCAATATTGCATAGTCTGGCCAAAAGAGAGGTAGCATTCAAATAGATAGATTCAATGTTAGACAAAACTGAAGACAATTCCACTTGGTTAATAGCTATGTGCTGAGCAATGTGCTCAAGCACTTTATTGTTGAATCTCTTCTCGACTCTTTCAACTAACTTTTCTATCCCGGATGAATCCTCATTGTATTTCTCAACTGCTTCTGCTAATTGTAACAAAACATGCTGGGAGGAGTCTACTTTAATGCCTAATACATCAGACAAAATGTCCTTAGCATCCTTGATGATTTGATACTCCTTGTCTCTCTCCTCTTTAAGCTTCTTTTGTTTTGCTTTCCTTTGGAGGATCTCACCTATATTTTGCATTTGGTCCGCTGATAGATTTGCAAAATCTAATGTAGGAATCTCTATCTCTTCATCTAGGTCTATATCCTCTACTATATTTTTACCCAAAAATTTTATACTCGGTAGAGCCTTAGGCTTATCTGTACTTAATGCTTTGGTAGTAGTGACAGTAGATAAAGTAGGGCTAGCTATAGATACTGGTATACTTTCTACTGGAGAACTTAAAATATTTACACTTGAAGATTCAAAAATTGGAAAACTTACTGCTGGAAAACTTGATGATGCAGGAGACTGCAGCTTGGTAGAAGAAATAGTAGCTGCTTCTGTTGTTGCTATGGATGATTGGACAAATGTGGAAGTTGTCACAACCATGCTTGAAGGTGTCTCTGGGATGGATGTAGAAACTTTCACTGGAGAGGTAGGAAGGGATGCAATGACTTCTGCTGCTATCCTCACAGTATCATCTACCTCAGTGTCTTCTTCTTGTTCATCACTGTCATCTTCAATATCTTTTATTATTACAGTTTCAATACTCAGTTGGTGAAGGTGGTATATGTTCTTCCATGTGGCATTTGCAGCCTTCACAACCGATTCAATATTGTTGATCAAAATCAAACAAGTATTGAACTTCAATGTCATCTTATTTTCATTTTCTTTTAATGCCTTCTTTACTTCATCATTATTCAAGCTCGGCATCAACTGTCTCAGGTTTTGATCAAATATGTCTATCACCGTTTGCTTTGCATTGCTCCATCTCATTTTTATTGGATTCAATAGAACTGCTGGAACCTGTGGGGCAATTTCTTCAGGAGAGTATTTCCACTGTCCCATCTTCTCAATAACAACATCTTCTATTTCCTTCTGTTTTGCTTCCGATCTGGTTTCATATCTTAAGGATTTTATGTTACTTACTCCAGATCCTGATCCGTCTCTAAAGAGTTTGAGCTTTTCTTGAAGGTTTAGAGGAGGCCTTTTGAATACTATGTCTTTATCTGCCTTGTCTGCCTTGTCTGCCTTGCCTCTTGTATTTCTCCTTGTAAACACAGCAGTGGGAGGCATAGGTGCCTTAGTGATGAAAACTTTTCCTTTCTTCTTTGCAGGTTCTGGTTCCTCTGTTTTCTCATCCTTTTCCTCTTCTTTTTCATCTTTTTCTTCTTTGTCCTCAGTTATCATTTGCATTTTGGCTATCCTCTTCTTTCCTTTGTTTACCGCCTGTGCAAGCTTTATGCTTAGTTCAATTCTCACCTTAGCTTCATCATATGTTCCAAAATATGGAGCTTTGGGATTGACAGGCTGATTAAGAAGAGCTTCAATGATATTCTTGGTTTCATCAATATTTACCTCATAAGGAAGAGGTTTTACATATACAGTCCTCGGTTTAACTGCTTGAATATACACATTATCACAATCCACCATAAAATAGATGTCATCTTTGTAATCTTCCACCAACTTCTGTGGAATCCAGAATCTGTCATTCATTTTCTCTTTGAAAGACTCAAAATAATTATCCATGATGCTTTCAAAGTTTTCACCCATTTCTGAGATGTATTCATTTATTTCATAGAGGACTGGCACATCTTTTCTCCATACAACTTTTCCTTTAGAAGGGAAGAATTTCTGAACATAGAAGAATAAACAGACCAACAAGGATCCAAACTTACATGGATTGTTTTTGGAAGTTTTAATTCTTTCCATGTTTTTGTTAAACTGCTTTAACAATAAGTCTGCTAGGTCAAATGTCAAGTTATTCTTGACCACTTTGTATGCTAGGTCAATAGCTTCACAGGAGACACTGTTCTGTCGACTAGAACTGTAAATCTTATGGGCAATAATGTGTGTACCAAACTTCAGTTCAGTGTCGGTAATGCTGCTAACTTTCATGCCTCTACCATCCCACTCGGCTAGGGTTTTCTTCTCTAGTTTCGTCCGACCTAGGGTTTTGGTAGTTTTAGCTTTGTTCAACATGGGAAGACCGGTGACTTGTTGAATCATCTTCTTTGTGATCTCAATAGGTTGCTCAAGCCAAATCTTTCCATCATGTACACGGCTGAGAATATATCTAACCCATTTATCTCAAAAGTTTTGAGGTAGATGTGCAATGTGAACTAAACCTTTATCTTCCAGATGTTTGTGCTCGGGTTTTAGAATACCATCCACACATAGTTCCTCACGCACAATATCTAGTTCTAGGTTCCCCATCTCATGAATTGAACAGTTAAAATGATTGCGGATATCATTAATAAGCAGTACCTTAGGAGGAATCTGAGATTGAGCTCCGTTCGGATCTAGGGTTGCTACAATTGCGGGCACGATCTTAAAATCTGGTGCTTTCCACTCCCCTTGGACTAACATATCAGATTCTTTCTTCGATGAAGTGCTGGATGATGCCATGGTAGCTCACAGAAAATTCCTTTCGCAAAAGTATTGAATCGCCGGGTTGCTCTTGAAATTTTCTTCTCTCAAAGTGCTAAAGGTTCACGGTGAAGAATGAGTTCGATTACTTGCTTTTTGTTTACAACTCTGTCATTAATGCTCATTTCAAATTAGGGTATGAATTCTGACAGACTGTCACCCACTAAGAATTAATTGCTCGGTAAAGACTTCGCAACTCGGTGAACTCGAGAATTCATATTGCTCCGACCTCACTCGGTAAAGACGGGTACCGACCTTGCTCGGTGAAGACTGATACCGACCTCCCTGTGATCTCACTGCATCTTGCATGCTAATTTAGATCTTTCTTTTAATTTCAGTTCTGGAACTGCTTGAAATTGGTCTATGAGAATACAGTTCCAGTGCTTCCTTGGAAATTTAGTTTGAGTCGGTAGAGCCATCCATTCCATTACTTGGACTGGATTGCTCGGTAGCTTTAGGAATCCATTTTTGTCTCACCTGTTTCCTGACCTTAGTTGCTTCATTCTTCTTTCCTTCTTCAACTTCACTAGCATTCATGCAGTTTCTGGCTATGTGACCGAGTTTAGTACATTTGAAGCATCTTACGGTAGTATCCCTTTTCCTTAGATGATGTTTTATGCAATTCATGCCAATGTGTCCATATTCTCCACAGTAATGACATCTACACCAGGTGTTGTAGTCCCATCCAAACATTGCTTTCATAATTTGTTCTGCTGGATTAAATGTCTTGGATCTGCACTCGGATGCCTTGTGACCTTGTTTGTTGCACTTGTGACAATTACCTCTGAATCTAGGTTTTTCCTTGCATTCATTTGCTTTGTGACCAGGTCGATTGCAGCTATAACATTTTCCATTGAATTCTGCTTTTTCATTGTTCCAACATTTATTTGAAGTATGTCCTATTTTACCACAATGATTACAAGTAGGCTTTTGATTTCTTTGAGTACCTTGCTTAGAGGATTCGCCTTCTCCTTTGTATCCAAGTCCTGCTTTTCCTTTTTGCCTATGAAGATTTCGCTCATACAGCTGATTCAAGTCTTCTTGACTTTTCAGCATTCCTTCATTGATTTGTTTTTCAGCGTTTAGGTCATCCACCAATCTTAGATTGATTTCCTTTTCAGATCTTAGTTCTTCTCTTGTGTTTTCTATTTCTGATCTTAGATTTAAAATTTCTTCATTTGTATGAGAGATCTGATCAATTAGGTTTTCTAGCTGAAGGGTTTTATTTTGGACTTCAATGTTTCTTCCATCTAATTCATCTTTCAACTTGTTTCTCTGTTCCAAGATCTCACAGAATCTTGTAGAGTGTAGCTCTTGTTCTCTTTTCAATTTTCTCACTTCTTCCTGTAGAGACCCATTCTTTTCTAGGAGTTCTTTGACAGCATTGTTTACTTCATCTGAGTTATTTGAGGGAAGAAGATCTTCAATCTTTTCTTCAATGTAATTCTGATCATTCATCTGATTTGCAAGTTCCTTCCTTCTTCTTAGGGATTGGGAAAGATGTTCTTTTGCTTCTTTGAGTTTAGCTATAGCCATTTCCAGATCTAGCTTTTCATTTTCAATCACCTTGTTCAGTTTGAATACCTCCATTGTCCTGGATCTTTGCTCAAGCTAGTTAAGCTTTTTCTTGAGAACCAATGCTGCTCTGATACCAATTGTTGGAAATATTCAGGAATTAACCGAGTTACTGAGAGGGGAGGGGTGAATCAGTAACTCCAAATTTTCTTTCAATTACAGATGTATTAACATGTGATTTACTTTTTAACCTTTGCATACAGAAAGCATGAAACTTAAAAGCATTCACAACAATGACACATAGATTTGGTTACCCAAAAACCTTCCAAAAGAAAGTAAAATTGGGGTGGGGATGAAACCCTAAAAGCTTTAATACTGCAGAATAAAGTTGGCCGGTTAAGGCTTACAATTTGATCACTTCTGATGATCTGCCCTGTTAGGAGCAATAAGGATTGCTAAATCCACCCTGTTAAAGGATTTACAAAACATACAATGAAGTATGCACTCGGTAAAGAGATTTTACAAAGACTGTTAAGTCTACCCGGTTAAAGGATTTAGTACTGATTCACCTGTTAGAATGAAACAGTAGATCTCTTGATTTGCAACTGGATTGTTGATTGAGATTCGCTGATGTACTGATCACCTTCTGTGATGAATTTGTCTTTGCTATACCTTATACTTCTGAAGCCTTCTGTAATTCGCTTATCTCTACCTTTCTTTCTTTCACATATGTTTCTAATTCATACATCTTTACATTTTTACAACATTGTTTATATACAAGTCTTAAACAATTAATTACAATTACAATTAAAAAGTCAGCTTGACAAATAAACATAAGTGCTACTAAGTCGGCCCAAGTATGGTTACACGGTTCCTGCAAACTGACTCGGTGACTTTCTGATACTCGGCGTCCACTGCATTACTTGGCATCGTCATGCACTCGGTAGAAGTGAAGGCACGGTTCATACTGATCACTCGGTAGGTTTTGAACTCGGTAAATACTGGTGACTCGGTAGACATGATGTTACTCGGTTTACACTGTCCTGTTTGGTTTGTACTAACTTGCTCGGTTTGCACTGTCTGCTCGGTTTGCACTGTCTGCTCGGTTTGCACTGTCTGCTCGGTTTGTACTGTCTGCTCGGTTTGTACTATCTGCTCAGTTTGCACTGTCTGCTCAGTTTGCACTGTCTACTCGGTTTGTACTGTCTGCTCGATTTGCACTGTCTGCTCGGTTTGCACTGTCTGCTCAGTTTGCACTGTCTACTCGGTTTGTATCTAGAATGCAAATAAGTGTTGTCACTAGTGGCAATTCTGCTTAATGCCAACATTAGATACATTGAAGGAGAATGTTCTAAGACTCATGAAGAATCACATAAAGAAAAGATTGAATAAATACCTACTTTTGAAGAACCTAGAGATCAAATCAAACCCTTCAAAGGTAGATGCTATGGATGCAATAAACTCAGACACATGAAAAGAGATTGTAGAGGTAAAGGCCCTTTCAGACCCTTTTTTGGTTATTGTTATAATTGTTATGCATATGGACACAAGAAAGAAGAATGTAGGAAACCTGATCAATCTGGAAGTAGGCAATATTACATCAAAGAAGAATCAATAGCCAAGATCACATATTACAAATGAAATAATCTTGGGCACACTGCAAGGTTTTGCAAACAACAGGATAGAATATTGCCTACATGTTACAAATGCAACAACTCAGGACAAATAGAAAAGTTTTGCAGGTATGATGGAATGGATAAAAGGAGAGGACCGCCTCCTATCATTATAAAGAAAAATATTGGTGATAGTGGTAAAAATATTGGTGAGTACATGGATGAATTAAAGAATCATTTCAGGAAATCAACAGATGAAGATGATGGTAAGATATGGAAGGTGAAAGAATTCAATAATGCACTGGTTCATGGAGAGACAATAGATGCTACTATGTCTTCTCCTCATGTTCAAATTTCTACATTGACCTAAAAGGCCAAGCATGGACTTAGGGGGGATAAATAGATGAAGACAACAGATTATATCAAGCCCCTGATTCTGAGAAGTGAGCTCATGCAAGCTTAGTTATGGTGTATACAAACACTATGGATTCTATATATGTGATCACAACATTTGAATATTCATATTGTATGAGTGCGAGATTTGTGATTGACTAGACAATATGTGAATTTGATCTAATTGAGTAAAGTGCATTTATTCACTTGGTGAATAAAAGACCTCAAAAAAACTTACTTCTTCACCATTTGATGAGCAACGACCAAGGAGAGCAGAGTTAAGAGCATATCAAACCACCAAGAAGCTACATCGTGTGATCGATCAAAGTGGAAGTTATGAATTCAATGTGTTTAAGGTATTTAGATTGTTGTCTCAAATAGAAAGATATGTATGCACCTGTGATATATGATGTTGTGGATAGAACTAGATACAAGTTTAAGAAACACCCCTTTAAGTCTTGTGAGGATTACCCTGAAGGAGCTTTTTTGTAGACACCATATGACATCCTGCACATAGAAGATATTAGGGTATACATTAATTGTAAGTATGAGACAATAGGTGATGGAGAGGTATTTAGAGAAATAGATGAGATGATTGAACAAGATGACAAAATGAAGGATGAATTCAAACACCTAGATGACCTAGCCATTATGAAGTTAACCCACATGAATGAATGCAATGAAGTGGAATGGTTCAAGATTATACTTAGTAGAGTTCATGACTAGTTCATTTGGATAGGAGAGTAAAATGTAAAGATTTTTAGTTAGTTGATTCATGACATTACTAGGTTAGATAACACTGGAGTTATTCTTGTAGCAGAAAAGAATATCAAGAAGAAAGTTAAAACCCTAACACAATCAAAATGGGAGAAGCAAGCTATGATAGTTAATGATATATTCCAACAGGATATAAGACTAGTTGCAATGCTTCTAGGATACAGACTCTATTACAAAAAAAAACCTAATTCAGTCTCAATAGGATTCATTATGATGACCTATAGGGTGGTGAAAGAAAATACCAAATACAATCTATGTGAGATTTTGGCACAATAGTTTTTAGAGAATGTGAAGATAATAAATAAGGATAAATCTAAGGCTTTTAGATTTGGCTCATTTCTAGTTCACATGTATATACATATTGAGCATAAGTTCCCTGGAATGCACCCTAGAGCATGGAAGGACAACATACCCACTAGTATTTAGATATCAAAGAGCTATCGAAGACAAAACAACACATGGGTAGATGGTGAACTATTTGGCATGATTAAAATTCTACAAAGACAAATAAAAGAAATATTTAGAATCCCTGAAGCTCGTTGGTTGATAAATACAAGGATACAATCTCTTTCATGGTTGAAACTAATTGTGTATGTTTTGAAGTAGTTGAACCAAGAAAGAAATGGTGTTACCCCATGGGCTATGAAGTCATCTCTAAACTTCTTATTATGCAAATAGAACATGTCTTTGGATTTGAAGTTGACATATCTAAGGAGATCAGATGGGGGACATATGAAGAAAAATTAGAAAGAGTCAGAGAATAACATGATAGAGGTATAAGGAAGGTCAAGATGAAAATGGGGGAACTGAAATAAGTAAGAACTAAGATGACTAAAGGAACCTCTAAATTATAAAGCATGAGAATTGAATCCCATCCATCTTCTGAAGTAGAGAACATAATAAGTCCTACTTCCACTATAATTGATTTATCCATTACTCTAGAGAAGGAAGCACAAGAAGATACACCTGCGAACATACCTAGTAGATCCACTAGATAAACCAAACCAAATAGCCCTAAGAAATAAAAGGTTGAAGTGGAAGAAAAGAGAAAATAGGACAAGGAACCAAAGAAGAAATAAGAGAAGTGAAAACAAAAGAAAATAGAGGACTGTTGGAAACTAGACATAGAAATATTGCTAAAGAGGACTATAAGAGATGGTAACCTAAACACATTGAGAAGATACTATGAGAGGTATGACTTTGACAATAACACAATAATAGAAGATATGTTGATTGAACATTTTCTTGCTTATGAGAAGAATCTATTGGAGATTGAGGGCAGTATACCTAAACACTTGTATGCTAAATTAGAAATCAGAAAAAAACTTGCACAAATAGAAGATGAAGAAATAAGGAATAAAGCTATTGAGGACATGTTGCCTGTAGTTTCTATACAAAAGAGAGAAAAGATAATTAAGGAACTCAAACCCTTATTGAGAACAAAAGATATAATTGTGAAGATCATGGGTAGAAAGTATGATGAGGTTGTTCAAGATACTCAAAATTTGTTAGGCCCAATACCTATGAGAAACATTCTAGAGAAAACCACCTCCTAAGACTACCAAGCCCACACCTATAGGATTTGGTTAAATCTCTAAGTCAGCTGAGGGTAATGTGGAAACAAGAAAAGTAAGTTCTAACAAGAAACCAAATTTCTTTGTTGTTGGTGTGCCTGTAACCCTTGACACTACACTTGATGAGAGTGATCCATTTCAAGGAAACATGGATAGTGTAGTAACTAAAGATGAAGAAAAACAAGAAGAGGAAGGATAGAAAGAGGAAGAACAGAAAGAAGAAACTAAATAGAGAGAAGAGATAGACATAGCTAAAGAAGAAGAGGTAAGAGTTGAAGTTAAACAAGAACATGATAGTTCCACCACTCTATTGTTGGAAAGTATGGACAACCATGTGAGCAAAAATGTAGATAACATGGATGAGGATGAGCTAATGAGATTATCCTTCATGGAATTTGCTACGGAAAAAAGAAATATCTGAATAGAAAGGAGACAAAAAGTTTAAGGTAATTACTAGGGCAATTGATACAATAAATAAAATACTCCCTATACCTATTGTTTTTCAAGGAAAAGATGATGCAGAGAATATTAATATGGCACAAGATAACTTTGACAGTCACTATGAGTCCCTAGTGAAGATTGCAGAAGAGAAGGCAGAGGAAAGATATCTAGAGAAAAAAATTGAGGAAGTATGTCAGTCTATTTGATGGGACTTGCGTATTCTAAGATCAACTACATCAAAGGCCAAAAAATTATGACATGTGGAAGGAAGTTATATAGCTACTGTATAAACCCTATTAGACACATTCAAAACATTAAATATATAATAGCTAAGGACAGGGCTACTTTGGAAAGCATGATGGATAGTTGTGAGTCCTCCTCACAAACTGTATTAGAGATGGACAAGAGGGCATCAAATATTTTTGGCAAAATGAATGTATTGGATATAGAGAAATGGAGATTAATGACAAGATTAAGTTTTCTAAAGAGTCTAATCACTCCTAAGCTATCAATTCTTAAGGTACATCTTACTAAAATGGAGAAGATTGGGGAATCAATGACCAATTGTATGCCCACAAAATTAAAAGCAGCAAAGACTTCATCTTATGCATTGAATGGCATGATACCTATCATTGAATTGTTGATCAAATTATGGAATGATGAAGTGAAGACCTTGGAAGATTCCTTCTAAGATATTCTAAAACTGGTGAGCAAGCACTAAGTTCTACACTTTTTTTAAATTTTGCAAATTTGGGTATACCTTTTCCATTGATGTAAAAGGGGGAGAAGAAGAGAAGAAGAAAAATGAGAAAAATTAAATGAGAAAATAAAATTGTAAAAAAAATATATATATATGTATATAGAAAAGAAAAAGAATAAAAGATAATAAAAAAAAGGGGAAGAGTACAGTTAGTGTTTGTTGGGATACTTAGTCATTTTTCGTTAAGTGTTGCCATCAATGCCAAAGGGAGAGATCGTGATGTTTTAAGAGTAGTATGAAGCACCTGAGGGTTTTTATTTATGGAAACACATCTGATATGTTGATCGCATAAAGTTAAGTATAGTTTTGGAGATACAGTCTTGAAAATGACTAAGTATGGCAACAAATTTTGTAGAGTAAAACAGTAGCGTTTTGGACATTGAAGGTAGTATATGATAGTTGATGACTTGAGAGCTTAGAAGAAGATATTTTGGGATGTGTATGACCTCTATTTAAGGTCAATTATGTTTTTGTATTGTTTTCAGTAAGTTAGAGTGATATGAAGACATGAGAAGATAGAGGAACAGTGAAACATGGCATATGAACAGTGACAATGATTAAAGAAATATAAGATGTAATCGCAATGTTATAAGTTAGATAAAGATTGTGGATTACCAAAAATTTGGTAATACAAGCTCGTTGACTTAGTATTTACTCTTTTTATTATTATTTTGTATTGTATTTTGGAGCCAACTGAATGATAGAATACATGTTTATATAAAGAACTTTTTACAAAGCAAATGTATGATTATGTGAGATAGTGATAGTGAGATAGATTGATGGCCAATGAGAAATCAAAGGTTGATAGATGTTATTGAGAACTACAACTAGAACTATCAAAGCATAGCAGAAGATTTTTTAATTCATCCTTGAGAACACTGTATGGATTTTAAGAGTTGTAATCTTAGTATACCTTTAACAAGGTTGATATTCCTTTAACAAGGAAATGTACTATGTAATACTCAGCTCCTAATAGGGACATTATACTCTAGTGCATATTTGTGGATACCATCCCCACTGGGTTTTTCCCTTGGCTAGGGTTTCCTAGAAAATAAATAATGGTGTTATGAGTTGTGTTATTTTCTTATGTTTTTTTCACTTCTGAAATCATATGGTTTATTAAGATTTGGTTTAAGTTTAAAGTAAAGTACTATAATACTCATTCACCCCCCTTCTTATTATTACTCAATCCTAATAGGTAAAGGGTATGGTAAAGGGTCCTAAGAGGTCTTAAAGGGTTGTAGGACACACTAATGTAGCTGAGGACCCCTTATGACCCCTTACAACCCTTTAGGACCCTTCTCTATACATCTGAGGGGTCCTAGGACATACTAATGTGTCCTAGGACCCATTATAATCCCTTACAACCCTTTAGGACCCTTCTCTATACATCTGAGAGGTCCTAAGGGTTGTTAAGGGGTCCTAGGACCCCTTAGTGTATGGTGAGCAGTCTTAGGACACACTAATGTGTCCTTGGGCCCTTTATGACCCCTTACGACCTTTTAGGACCCTTCTATGTACATCTTACAGGTTCTAAGGGTTGTTAAAGGTTCTTGGGAGACATTAGTGTGTCCTAGGACCCCTTAAGACCCTTTAGGACCTAAGGGTACCTAAAGGGTCATAGGAACCCTAAACTTTAAATCATAAACTCTCTCTCTGACCCACTCTCTCCCCCTTCTCTCCCTATTTCTCCCTCTATCCCTTTCACAACCTCACCCTGTATCTCCCCCTTCTCTCCTTGTATCTCTCCCTTTCTCTATCACACCTTTTTACCCTCTCTTCCCCCCTACTCTCTCTCTCTCTCTCTCTCTCTCTCTCATCTCTCTCTCTCTCTCTCTCTCCTTCATTTTATTATTCTTAGATAGGGTCTACAACCTATCTAAGAATAGGAAGAATGATGAAACTAACAAGGAACTCATGTTTGAGGCCCACTTTTTATGTTTCGTATTTGGTTTTTGTGCATTATCCCACAAATATACACTTCTCATGGTGTTGAGATTCACAAGGAATCACATTCTAACAATTTGAAACCACCTTTTTGTTCATAAATCAACACAAAAGTATGAAAGTGAATGATTCTTCACCAAAATTGATCATTTGAGGTAAGTTTTTCATCTTTTACATGTGAAATATGAATAAGGAGTTATTTGTTTATAAAATATATAATATGGACATGTTATTTTAATAATGTTACTTATTGTAATAGATTTATTTTTTATAATTCAACTTTAAATTAGAAAGAATATGTCAAAGCTCATAATTTTGGAGAGTTTCAAAGTAATTTGAAAATTTTAATGAATAATTGTATTTTGTAAGGTGGATTGGAAATAAATAGAAGTCAAGGGTAAGTGCACAAAGATGGGTGGCCAAAAAGGGGGTATAAGATGCCAACTTTTTCCTGAAATCAGCAAACTCTAAACTTCAACAAGAAATTGAAGATAGTTAGACTCAAAATTTTAAGATGTGACAAGAAAAAGAGTTCTAATACTCTGAATCTAGTTCCTAAACTACTAATTTATTTTGAAAATTCTATAGATTAAGGCCCTAAAAAAGGGGGAGAAAAAAAAGTGGTCCATTTTTTTGTGAAAAAACATAACATAGCATCTGGTGTCCTCCCCCTAAAATGTTAACATTTTTTAAAAAATATTTAATCACTTTGGTGAGAATTTGGCTGACACCACGTAGTTTATCCTGGATTTTTTTGCTAATTTTTTTTATCATTTAAAACTAATAAAAAATAAAAAAATCCTTTGTTTAAAAGTGTGTATAATGGAGTCTAGTTTCTAAAAATGTAACTTGTTGCAAAATTTGATGAATGAGCCAAAATCTATGCCCAAAATACTACACATTGGTTTTTGACAAAAATCAAACATACATACAAAAGAAATTAGAGATGAAAAACTTAACATAATCAGAATTCAAAATAAATTATATGGTTACATAGCTAACAAAGACATCTATAATATCACATTGTCTTATTTTAACATTATTGAACCACGAGTAAACCTGACAAGGAGCACACAAAAAAGATGTCATTTTTTTGTATGTCTGCTAGAAAACATGTCTCGTGCCTATTTAAATCCTCCAAGCCAAATCTAAGACTTAGGCTTGGTGGATTCCAATGTCTTACAAAGAGCGTGCACGCTATAGTAAGTGTGCACTATTCAAATCTATAACTTCTATAGGGTGCACTATTCAAATCTATGACTTACATAGGGCGCACACACAATAGGGCATGCACGCTATAGTTTGTGTGCCCTATTCAAGTCATAGATTTGATATTTAGTGAGATAGAAAGAGTAAGGTGGCAGGGGTTGAGAGAGAGAGAGAGAGAGAGAGAGAGAGAGAGAGAGAGAGAGATGGATATTAAAGAGGGTGGAGAGAGAGATTGAGAGATGGATATGAAAGAAGGTGGAAAGACTCTCTCTCTCTCTCTCTCCACTAAAGTACCACAATATACTTTAGTGTGTGGTGTCAGCATCGAGGGTAAAATAATAAACTAATACACATGTATGGTAAGTTATACAAAAACCATTCATATAATAACGTACTACTCACATGTAATAAATTTAATGCTTTATTACATATACCTATGGACTCCATGATGTTGTGGCAAAGGAAAGTGAAGGAATGTGACCACTTCCATGAATATTTTGGCTTTCGATTTTCATCATAATATTTCTACTAATTTAGTTATTCATTCATTTATTAATTAAATATAAATCAAATTAACATGCAAATAAACATACCTTAGGGAATGTGTCATGACGTCCTCTTTTGTCTGGAGTGAACGTCGAGGGTGCACTGGTAAACTAATGCACATGCACAATAAGTTATGAGACAACCATGTTGGAAACAATTGTCTGAAGAAAATTGCTACTCAAATTATGTATTGTCTTTGATGTCACACAATGTCATAGTCTGCAACATTTAGTACCTACCGAGCTCAGTCAGTCTGCCAGGCAGTAAAATTAGTGCTTACCGAGTTCACTCGGCTATCAAAGAAAATCAGCATTTACCGAGTTCACTCAGTTATCAAAAAAAAATCAGCATTTACTGAGTTCAGTCAGTCGTCAAAGAAAATTCAGTGTTTACCGAGTTCAGCCAGTTGTCAAAGAAAAGATAGCATCTACCGAGTTCAGTCAGTTATCAAAGGTAAAGGATTGTCAGTGTTTACCGAGTTCCCTCGGTCTCCGAAAGATTATAAAAAGTTATGGTCACCGAGCACTGTCGGCCCTTGAAGGATTTTTGCAAATAAAGTTTTCTTAATTCAGCCGACTATTATACTAAGTAATGTCAATTTGACAAATCTAAAATCATATAAATTAAAGGTCAAATGTGAAAAATAAATAAGAAATACAGTAGAAGATATATAGAATAGAGACAGGAAAGGTGTGTACGAATTTGTGAAGGATGATCAGATATCCTTGAGGAGTAGCAGAGATTTATTTGATCAGGAAGGATCACACTTATGCAGAATAGAGATCTGTAATCAGCAAGGCAGTTGCATTATTATATAGGTCATTTTCATTGTTACCTTTTTATCATTGTAACAGTGAATTCTAAATCTCTTAACCGAGTTGGTTTAACAACCATATTGTAAATCCTCTAACAAGGTGACAATTCCATTGAATTGTTTTCAAGACCTCTTACCAAGCCACTCCTAGCAGGGTGATTAAATCCTCTAACAAGGTCACACCTAACAGTGTGTTTTGTAAACCTTTTACTAGGTTGGCATCACTTCAAAAAAGTGAAAATCAGTATCTAGATACATTGGTGGTTTTTTCCATATTGGGTTTCCATGTTAAATCTTGTGTCTCTTGTGTTCTTAATGGTTATCTTAATCATATACAAGTGCTGATAAATATCTAAAGATAATTTTACTAATACTTTCTGCATCTACAAAGTTACTGCAATCTATTTACCGAGTGTTAAACAGATAATATTCATTAAGATATCCTAAGGGATCTGAAAAGAAATAATTGTGAAGTGTTTTATGGTTGACTGATTCACCCCCCCCCCCCTCTCAGTCACTTCATCCATATTCCATAGATTGGTATTAGAGATTTTGGTGCTTGCAGGAAGGGTTTCAAGGACCTAAGCTAAAGATCAGGATGTCTTACAAGAGGGAAATTCCTAAGCTCAACAGATATAACTTTTCAGCATGGCAAGGTCTCATGCGACTTCATCTAGCTTCCATTGGTGATTCAGGATGCAAATACATTGATGAAGAATACAAAGTCCCTACTAGCGCATTAACTGTTGAAGACATTGCAGAGAAAAAGACTCATAACACCATGATGATAGACATTGCATCTACTCTCAGCTATGAAGAATTTGATGATATTAAAGAATGCACTACTGCATATGAAATGTGGATCGCACTGAAGAAAATATATGGTGGTGATGCAAATGTGAAAAGAGCCAAAGTAGAAACCCTAAGAGGACAGTTTGACAAGATGAATATGAAGGAAGATGAAAATATTACAAAATATGTTGAAAGGATCAAAGCAAGTGTAAGTGCAATTAGAGCTTCTAGAGGAACAATCTCTGATGAAACTATTATAAGTAAGGTACTCAGAACATTACTCCCTATCTATGCAATAAGAGTATTAGCTATTCAAGAAAGAAGATGTGAAACAAACCACAATATAACTTTGGATGCTTTAGTTGGAAGATTGACAGCCTTTGAATTAGACAACTATGACAACTATGTTCCAAATTCCAAAAATATTGAATCAGCATTTGAGGCCAAGGTTTCACTAAAGAAGAACAAGAAAATAAAAGAAGTTCAGTCAGAAAGTGAAGAAGTATCAGAAGAAAGTTCTGATAGTGATCTTGAAATTGTAGAAGCATTATTTGCAAAGAAGTACTCTAAAGGGAAAGGTAAATATAAAGGTAAAACTCCTTTAATCTATTTTTCATGTGAAGAAATTGGACATATTGTAGCTAGGTGCCCAAACAAGCAAGTCAAGGAAGAGAAGAGAAATCACAAGTACTATGGCAAAAAGAATTTCAAATCATTCAAGGATAAAGGTAAGAAAACATGTTTTATGGCTAAAGATTCTGATGATAGTGAAGAAGAAATTGTCTTTATTGCTATAAAAGATGAATCTGATGATGATGAAGATAAGATGACACTTATTTCTCATATAAGCAAAGATAATATATGGATAATAGACAGTGGATGTTCACACCACATGACTGGTGACAAGACAAAATTTGAATACCTAGAAGATTGTGATAGTGGCAATGTAAGATTTGGAAACAATGAACCTTGTTGTATAAAAGGAAAAGGAAGAATCGCATTAACCAAAGAACTCATATGTGATAATGCTTATTGGGTTGAAGGACTAAAACATAATCTTCTAAGTGTAGCACAGCTAATCAACACTGGTTTCAAGGTTGAATTCACGAATGGTCAAGCAAGACTACTGGATGAAAATGGAAAACTCATTGGATCAGGCAAACAAACAAAAGGTAACTTATTTTATCTTGATCTCAGTGAATATTCATTTTTTATTGCTCAAATTGAAGAAAGTTGGCTATGGCACAAAAGGTTATGTCATGTGAATTTTGATAACATGATAAAAATAAGCAAATTCAAGAAGGTTAGAGGCATTCCTACTTTGAAGAAACCTGATACTGGTCTATGTAAGAATTGTCAGATTGGCAAAATGAGTAAAACTAGTTTTAAGAGTAAGAACTATCAGTCTAAAGAAATTTTGGAAATTGTGCATACTAATTTATGTGGACCTATTGGAATACAAAGCTATACTGGAGATAAATTCTTTATTCTTTTCATTGATGATTATTCTAGAATGATGACTTTTATGTATTTAAGAGAAAAGTCAGAAGCATTTGAAAAGTTCAAATGGTACTTGGCAAGAGTGGAAAAGGAAATAGGGAAAAGATTGAAATGCTTAAGATCAGACAGAGGTGGTGAATTCATCTCCCGTGATTTTAACAACTTTTGCATTGAAAGAGGAATCAAAAGGTAGGTATCAGCTCCTAGAACTCCTGAGCAGAATGGAATAGCAGAAAGAAGAAACAGATCTATTATGGATTGTGTAAGGACTCTAATGATAGAAAAGAACATCGCTATAAAGTATTGGAAGGAAGCTATCAGCACTGCAGTTCATTCCTTGAACTGAGTACAATTGAAGAAAGACACATTCAAAACTCCTTATGAATTATGGTATGGCTATAGACCCAATGTAAGTTACATGAAAGTATTTGGTAGCAAATGTTATATCTTAAAAGAATCCAGAAGAAATAAATTTGATGTGAAAAGTGATGAAGGAATATTTCTAGGATATTCTAGCAAAAGCAAGGCATACAAATGTCTGAATTTGTCTACTCACAAAGTCATAGAAAGTATACATGTAAAATTTGATGAGTTTGCAGAAAAAACTGAAGAAGAAAGCAAAAGGGAACCTGAGAACTACAGAAGATTTGTTTACATTGAACTTGAAACATTGGTAGACACAACTATCAATGAGGAAACTATATCTACTTAGCTGAGCACAGTTACCAAGCCACAGGAAGAAGTTCAAACTGAGTCACAAGAAGAAGTTCAAACTGAGTCTCAGCCTGAAATTACCGAGCAAATATCTATCGAGCCCGAGCAACCTGAAGAAGAGATCCTAGAAGACAATAGCATGAATCATTCAAAAGGCAAGGAACCTATACTAGCCAAATATGTCAGAAGACATCATACACCAGATCAAATTATTGGAAACAAATCAGATGGTACTATGACAAGAAGCAAGCTAAAAGGTACATGTCTGCTTACTGATTTTGAACCTAGAAATATCAAAGATGCATTGGAAAATGAAAGTTGGATTGAAGCAATGAATGAAGAATTAGAACAAATACAAAAGAACAAAACATGGACTCTTGTACCTAGACCTAAAGATAAGAATGTAATTGGAACAAAATGGGTATTCAGGAATAAGCTGAATGAAGATGGTCAAGTATCTAGAAACAATGCTAGATTGGTATGTAAAGGTTATTCTCAAGAAGAAGGTATAGATTATGGAGAAACTTTTGCTCCTATTGCAAGATTAGAAGGTGTAAGAACTCTACTTGCTTATGCAGCACATAAAGGATTTAAGGTATATCAGATGGATATAAAATCTACATTTCTCAATGGAATTCTTGATGAAGAAGTCTACATTGAACAACCTGAAGGTTTTGTTGATCCAGATGAAAAGGACATGGTCTGCAGGTTACACAAAGTATTGTATGGATTGAAACAAGCTCCTAGAGCATGGTATGAAAGACTCCATAACTATTTGATTCAGATTAATTTCAAAAGAGCCAATGATAATAGCAATCTGTATATTAAAGAAGGACCGGATGACAAAATTGTATTGGCAGAAATATTTGTAGATGATACTATATTTACAGGGAATGAGGATCAGTGCAAAGAATTTTCAGAGAAAATGAACAAAGAATTTGAAATGTCTATGTTTGGTTTAATAAAATTTTTTGTCGGTCTTCAAATTCAGCAAAGCAAGAATGGTATATACATTACTCAATCTAAATACATTAAGGAAATACTTAAGAAGTTTGGTATGGAAGATTCAAAACCAGTTGGTACACCCATGTGTACTGGACTGAAACTTACCAAAAATGACGATTCAAAAGATGTAGATCAGACCTTATACCGATCTATGATTGGAAAATTGTAGTATGTAGTACATACAAGACCTGATATTGCCTTAGCAGTCAGTATAGTAGCAAGAGTCTCAGCAAAACCTAAGGAAAATCATATGATGGCAATCAAAAGAATCTTAAGATACTTAAGAGGAACTGAAGAATATGGCTTGTGGTATAAATTTGGAGGCAATCTAGACTTAAAAGTGTTTACTGATGCTAATTGGGTAGGGAACATTGATGACAGAAAAAGTACAAGTGGTGGAGCATTTTTTCTTGGAAAAAGACTGGTATCCTGGACCAGTAAAAAGAAAAATTGCACATCTCAATCCACAGCTGAAGCAGAATATGTTGCTGCTGCAGTAAATTGTTCAAATATTGTTTGGTTTAAATAGTTATTACAAGGTATGAAGGTTGAAATCAAAGAACCAGTTGTTATATTTTGTGACAATACTAGTGCAATAAACATTTTGAAGAATCCAGTGATGCATTCCAAAACCAAGCACATTGCTATTAAATATCACTTTGTCAGAGAATTGGTGCAGGACAAGGAAATCAGATTAGAATATATTCATAGAAAAGAGTAGATTGTAGACATTTTCACCAAACCATTACCTAAGGATGCATTTGTGTATCTAAGAGGTAAGTTAGGGGTCATTCCCCTATCCGAGGCTCACTGAATACAGTTTTAGTGATGCATCAACCAGAACATGATTGAAAATCAACCAGTTGATGCAGCATATTCAAGGAATCATTGCATATGAATCAGTACTTGAGGTACATTAATTTACACTGGTATTATGTGAATTGTCTTTGGCATGTGTTGTCAAAGAGGGAGTGTTTGCTATGTCTTTGCTATTACTTCAAGAAATTTTCAATAGTCAGAAGGAAGAATTTTCAAGAAAAAGGAAGTTTGCTGACAGAGGGAGATTTGAATCTAAATCGAGCTAATTCTTTCAAAATTTCTTATGCTATGACATATTGTGTTGCCATCAATGCCAAAGAGGGAGATTGTTGGAAACAATTGTCTGAAGAAAATTGCTACTCAAATTATATATTGTCTTTGATGTCACACAATGTTATAGTCCGCAACATTCAGTACCTACCGAGCTCAGTCGGTCTGCCAGGCAGTAAAATTAGTGCTTACCGAGTTCACTCAGCTATCAAAGAAAATCAGCATTTACCGAGTTCACTCGGTTATCAAAGAAAAATCAGCATTTACTGAGTTCAGTCGGTCATCAAAGAAAATTCAGTGTTTACCGAGTTCAGTCGGTTGTCGAAGAAAAGATAGCATCTACCAAGTTTAGTCAGTTATCAAAGGTAAAGGATTGTTAGTGTTTATCGAGTTCCCTCAGTCTCTGAAAGATTGTAAAAAGTTATGGTCACCGAGCACTGTCGGCCCTTGAAGGATTTTTGCAAATAAAGTTTGCTTAATTCAACCGACTGTTATACTAAGTAATGTCGATTTGACAAATCTAAAATCATATAAATTAAAGGTCAAATGTGAAAAATAAATAAGAAATACAGCAGAAGATATATAGAATAGAGACAGGAAAGGTGTGTGCAAATTTGTGAAGGATGATCAGATATCCTTGAGGAGCAGCAGACATTTATTCGATCAGGAAGGATCACACTTATGCAGAATAAAGATCTATAATCAGCAAGGCAGTTGCATTATTATACAAGTCATTTTCATTGTTACCTTTTTATAATTGTAACAGTGAATTCTAAATCTCTTAACCAAGTTGGTTTAACAACCATATTGTAAATCCTCTAACAAGGTGACAATTCCATTGAATTGTTTTCAAGACCTCTTACCAGGCCACTCCTAGCAGGGTGATTAAATCCTCTAACAAGGTCACACCTAACAGTGTGTTTTGTAAACCTTTTATTGGGTTGGCTTCTAACTGGGCATCACTTTAGAAAAGTGAAAATTAGTATCTAGATACATTGGTGGTTTTTCCCATATTGGGTTTCCACGTTAAATCTTTTGTCTCTTGTGTTCTTAATGGTTATCTTAATCATATACAAGTGCTGATAAATATCTAAAGATAATTTTACTAATACTTTCTGCATCTACAAAGTTACTGCAATCTATTTACCGAGTGTTAAATAGATAATATTCATTAAGATATCCTAAGGGATCTGAAAAGAAATAATTGTGAAGTGTTTTATGGTTGACTGATTCACCCCCCCCCCCCCCCCCCCCCCCCCTCTCAGTCACTTCATCCATATTCCATCAAACCATTCATATAATTACTTACTACTCACCTGTATTAAGTAAAATCATTTATTAGATACATACCTATGGGCTTGATGATGTTGTGTAAAAGGGGGCTATGAGAACACTGCTCATGTCATCGACACTCTGACCCTAAATTCGGATTATAATCATTAGATACTAATTTAGTTATTCATTCATTTATAAATTAAATATAATCAAATAAATTAAATGAGCTTGCAAGTATTTATCTGTGTATCAATGCCAAATGTCAAATTCAGAAAATCATCAGTCATCTTTCCATCATCTCCCAGTGTGTCAGTACCATACCATATGTGCATATAGATCCACATAACACAAAAATATGACCCTCAAAGGCTAACCATGCTCACCCTCCACTAAAGGTTCCACACACTATATGAGAGTCTATGTCAATGCACTAATTATCCCCGGTGCATCAACCTCCACATGTTCCTTCACAACGAAAGGAACACTAACATGATTGGTTTGTCACTTGTCAGTGGCCATCCAAGGTGTGTTAAGGTCATCATGTGCCCCCGGTCTATGAAACAATGACCCCCCACATCTACCCTAACATTTTAGAAAGTCAAAATAATTTGGGATCTCCTTGAGGACAAACTCACAACATAATTTCCTCAAGAAATATATCAGATCCTTGTGATTATTACAAGGGGTATCAAAAAACATTCACCATGTGTCCCAAAAATAAAATTATTTCTTCATACATGCACCAATGGATCGAAAACCTCCTAAAAGTATCCTTGAGCTTTTCATTTTTTATTTACAAGAGGTTGCAATTTTTTCACCTTTTGGTATTTTTTTCTTTTGTATATCCTCATATGATAAATTATCCACATAATATTATTTGTAGTCTTCTCATTTTTTTAACCATATATTTAGTTGCCCACTAATTGAGCCTATGTGGGTCAAGATTGAGTCTAATTATTTTGCAAGTGTTGCCCTTCCAGGATTTGTATTAGTAGATTATTTTAACCTCCCAATCAAAGATTCTAATTTATTTTTTCCACTTTCTATTTGTTCATAAAAGTATCTTGCATTCGAGGTCGAGGTCTGTGGATTAATGGAGGAGGTTGAGGTTCATTTTCTTCATGAGGAGAGCACTAGTACAATTGGAACTTGTTTTAGATGAAAAAATGGTTGAACTTTCTACCAAGATTGGTCGAATGATCTACAAATGGTCTTCTCACTATTTTTCTAGTCAAACTTTTCACACATCGCTCTTAAGGTAGAATGTTCTATGCCAATCTTGGTCAAAATTGACATCTGTAATTGGCAAGTTTATTCGTCAAACTTGTGACCAATGTCGGTTGAAATGTTTGGCCCACCTGACCAAGATGGCAAACCCACGATGCTAAATTCTGACACAGTTTGGTCGATATGTAGACCAATCTTGGTGAGCGTTTCGACCAAGGTTAGTCAAAATTTAGACCAATGTTGGTCAAAGTGTTTGGCCCGTCTGACCAGGATGCCAAACCCACGACGCTAAATTTTGACATAGAATGGTCGATACTTAGACCAGTCTTGGTGAGGGTTTTGACTAAGGTTAGTGAAAATTTTGACGAATTATGGAATGTTAAAAAAAAAAAAACTGAAGATAAATATCCAAAGTAATCACCAAGGACATCCTAGTCGGTGATTGGTCTAGATATTTATCTTTAGGTGTTACTTTGCATTAATGTATATCATTGCATATATTGTTATGTTACTTTAATATTAGCATAATGGTTTATTATGAACTTATTTGATGCTAGTTACTAGTTATTAAATGAGGCAACTGCAAACATTTTAATAGATTTTCATTATTAAATAATGAAATTTGCATATACTAGTGTTCTTCGTATTCAAAACAACATTACATGATTTATTATTTTTCTCAGGTCTTACAATCATAAATAGACCAATACCTATTAGGATTGAATGCAAAGTGTTTTGGCAGTCATTCTGTATCAGTTGTTGTTGCATTCATGACTTGGATTGTTATTGATGTCAACACAGTGATATTCTGGATATTAGAAGGAAAGTAGGTACAATTTTGTTTTGTGCACATGTTGTATTGTAGATTGGATTTTTTGAAATTGATGGTATGTTCTTTGGTGTGTTATTAACCTATGGTTAATAGCACAAAAATAAATTCATTCATTTGTGAGAGTTATGAGCATTTTGGTGAAAGCAGTGTTTAGACAGTGTTTCTATGTAGCAATGTTCAGAAATCGGAGGATATCTCTTAGCTGGGATGGAATCTGATTCTATGTAGTTAAAGGGATGTTGGATACTCATTAATTATGACATGGTTCATAGTGAAAACTTTGAGGATATGTTTGGAGAAAGTTACAGTAACTGGAAGCCGACAGTTTTATGTGAATTCTATGTGTAGCGTGTAGAATTTATTATTTTGTAATTGAGGACCGACTCATTTGTAATTATTTGAGTTTTCATATATAAGAAGGAATTTTTTCCTTATTTTAATGTGTACTATGAAGATTGAGATGTGAATATATGCATGAAGTGAAGAAAAGAGCTAATTTAGTGATGAAGGAAGACTTGTGAGTACAGAGATCTGAAATTGTGATCTCGTGTACTAGAGAGTGCATTTTTGGCACAGTGTGAAGGAGGTAATATATTTCATATTATTATATTGAATAATTCTAAGATCTTTTGGACAGTGGGTTCAAAGATCTTGCCTTGAAGCTATTTGGCTAGTGGGTCCTTCTGTCTTCCATAAACTCTTAACCGGGTTAGAATCTTTTAACAGGGATTCAAAATCTCCTAACAGGGATTTATATGTATTGAATGTATTTCATAAGACTCCTAATAGGGTCCATCCTCTAACAAGGAACTTTCATATTAGTACATCATTTTGTGCGCATCATTCCCACTGGGGTTTACTCTTTTCAAGAGGTTCCCTAGTAAACATATCTTGTGTTATTGTGCAATTGTGTATGATTATATTTCTATGGTTGATCAGTACATTGATTATATTGTTTAAAGATGTTGAATGGATAAATTATCTGAAAACTAATTCACCTACCCCCCTCTCAGTTATCTTGGGGATCTTTACTTTCTAACAATTGGTATCAGAGCAGCAGGTCCTTGAAAGAAAAGTTTAACAACTTAAGGAGATCCATGGCGAATTTCAAAAAAGAAAGCCCTAAGTTTGATGGAGTAAATTCTGACAGCTGGAAAGAAAATATGAAGACACATCTATTGTGTTTAGGACCAAGTTATTGGTTGATTACAAAGAATGAGAAGACTATCATTGAGGAAGACAATCTAGAGATAGGAACTAAAGATGAACTAGATCTATTCATGTGTAACATACTTGCAAGAGAAGCACTTTTGTCAGCACTACTGGAGAATGACTATAGTCAGGTAAGATGTTTGAAAACATCTCATGCAATTTGGAAAGCTTTACATTCTACTTTTGAAGGTGATGAACATGCAAAGAAGGCTAGATTACACAATTGGATTTGTGCATTTGAAGATATTAGAATGATGGAAGATGAATCTATTAGAAGCTATATTGGTAGGATGTCTGAGATTGTAATAGGAATAAAGTCTTGTGCAGGTGATAAGATAGAGAATGAAGTGATATGGAAAATTCTGAGAACTTTGACACCAGTAATCAAGCAGACAATGCAAATGATTGAACAAGTGATACCTTGTACATCGAACTTTTCAAGAGAGACTCTTCTTGGAAGATTAGAAATAGTAGAGATGAACTTGAGATTATCAGGAGAGCTACCTAGAATGGAAACAACATTCAATGCTCTTATCATTAGACCTACAAGAAGTACTAGTGTGAATGGAGATTATGCCAGTAGTAGCAGATATGAGGAAGATAAGAAGATTGAAGAAGGTATTGCATTACTTGTAAAAAGAGAACCAGATGGTAAGAAAATCTTTAAATGTTGGACTTGTCAAGAATATGGTCATTTTGCATCTAAATGTCCTAAAAGAGTTAAGAAGTATAGAAGCAACTTTAAACCTAGGAGATCTAAAGAATGTTATTATGCAAATGATGAAGATTTTGAAGAAGGAATTGAAAAACATTTAAGTGACAGTGATAATGATGACTTTGAGGAAATAGGATTTGTAGCAATTAAAGAAGAAAGTTCTGAATCTGATAAAAGGGAAGAAAAAGCATTAGTTTCACAAGTTGAAAAGAAATCTGATTGGATTATAGATAGTGGTTGTTCACATCATATGACTGGAGATAAAAGAAAGTTTGTTAAGTTAGATAATTATGATGGAGGAATTGTTAGGGTTGGTAACAATGCACCTTGTTTGATTAAGGGTATAGGATCTATTACTCTTGATGGAAAGACTAACACTGATGATGTTTACTTTGTTGATGGACTGAGACATAACCTACTAAGTGTTGGACAATTGGCTGATAAGGGTTATCAAGTTTGGTTTTCTGAGAAAACTTATGTGATAAAAGATAAAGATGGAAATCTGATTGGAAAAGGATCTAGAACCAGAGGTAATGTATTTCAGTTGAATCCTACTGAGATGACATGTTTGATAACTAGGATTGATGACAGTTGGTTATGGCATAAAAGGTTTTGTCATATAAACTTTGATAATATTGTCAAGGTGAGCACTACACTTGCGGTAAGAGATTTACCTAGAATTATGAAACCTACTAACATGATTTGCAAAGAATGTATGATGGCAAAGTAGAAAAGGAGTTCATTTCCCAACAAGAAGTTCACATTGACAATGAAGTTAGAGATTGTTCATACAGACTTGAGTGGTCCTACTAGGACTTGAGGATTCTATGGTGAAAGGTATTTTATGATTCTTGCTGATGATTTTACAAGAATGATGTGGATTGCATTTTTGAAAGAAAAATTTGAAGCATTTGATAAGTTTAAGATCATGAAAAGAAAAATTGAGAATGAATCTAGAATGAAGATTAAGTGTCTAAGATCTGATAGAGGTGGTGAATTTACATCTAGAGAGTTTAACACTTTTTGTGAAATGAATGGTATTAAGAGACAACTTTCACCCCCTAGAACACCAAAACAAAATGGTATTGCAAAAAGAAGAAACAGGTCAATAACTGAAGCAGCAAGAGCTATGTTGTTTGAAAATGATTTGGCTAAGACTTTTTGAAGAGAAGTAGTGAACACAATAGTATACACTATGAACAGAGTACAAATCAGAGCAAATACAAACAAGACACCTTATGAATTATGGTTTGGACATACACCCTCAGTTAAGTATTTTAGAATTTTTTGAAGTAAATGTTATATAAAGAGAGATGATGATATAGGAAAGTTTGATCCTAGAAGTGATGAAGGAATATTTCTTGGATATTCTTTAAAAAGCAAAGCATATAGATGTTATAACAAAAGAACTAAGACTATTGTTGAAAGGGCAAATGTAAAAGTTTATGAGAAGTTTAGAATTCAGGAAAGAATGCTTGATTATGAATCTGATGAAGAAGCACAACCTCAGCCTAACATTGAAAATGCAGAATTATTTTTTGAAATTATTAGTGATTTGTTGAATGAAAGTCATACTGAAGAAAATAGAGAAGAAAACATAGAAGGAAATAGAGAAGAAAGCAGAGAAGAATCTACAGTCGAAACAAGATTAGTAACTATGACACCTAACAGGTATACTTCAAGATATCACCCTGTTGAGCAAGTTATTGGAAGTTTAGATACAGGAGTTTTGACTTGGAATAAGGTACATTTATGTTTGATTTCTCAAATTGAACCTAAGACTACTAATGAAGCTTGTGAAGATGAACATTAGATTAATGCTATGAAAGAAGAACTAGAGCAGATTGAAAGAAACAAGACATGGGAATTGGTCCCTAGACCTAAAGACAAGAATGTGATTGGAACAAAGTGGGTATTCAGAAACAAGATGAATGAACAAGGAGAAGTGATAAGAAAAAAAGCAAGATTGGTATGTAAAGGATATTCACAACAAGAAGGAATTGACTTTGAAGAAACTTTTGCACTTGTGGCTAGACTTGAAGCAGTGAGAATGGTTCTAGCATATGCAACTTACAAGAAATTCAAAGTGTATCAGATGGATGTGAAGTCAACATTTTTGAATGGTGAATTGGAAGAATAAGTCTACATTGAGTAGCCTGAAGGTTTTCCTTTGACACAAGAAGGAGATATGGTATGTAAGTTAAAGAAAGCTTTATATGGATTAAAACAAGCACCTAGAACCTGGTATGCAAGATTGGATAAGTATTTATTGAAATTGGGATTTACAAAAGGAACAATAGATAGTAACTTATACACAAAAGAAATTGAGAATGGTTTGTTGGTTATAGTTATATTTGTTGATGATAATATCTTTGGAGGAGAAGATGAAGCTAGTGACAAATTTGCATTTGAAATGAAGACTGAATTTGAGATGAGCATGATTGGAGAGATGAAATATTTTTTGGGATTACAGATAACACAAAGAAAGGAAGGTATATTTGTAAGTCAGACTAAGTATTTCAATGACTTATTGAAAATATTTGGAATGGAAGATTCTAAACCTATTGGAACACCTATGGTAACCAGACATAAGTTATCTAGCAAAGATGAGACACTAGGAGTTGAGCAGAAAAAGTAAGATCTATGATTGGAGGATTGTAGTACTTGACACATACAAGACCTAATATAACACATTCAATTGGGATTGTAGCAAGATTTCAAGTAGAACCTAGAGAATCACATTATGCAGTAGTAAAGAGGATACTAAGATATCTGAAAAGAACAATGGATTATGGATTATGGTATGAGAATTCTGATGATTTTACTTTATGTGCCTATACTGATGCAGATTGGGGAGGCAGCGTTGATGAAAAAAAAAGCACCAGTGGTGGAGCCTTTTTTCTTGGAGGAAAATTGGTCTCTTGGCTAAGTAAGAAGTAGAATTGTACTTCACAAAGCATAGCAGAAGCAAAATATGTTGCAGCAACAAATAATTGTAATCAAATTATTTGGATGAAACAGATGTTGAAAGATATTGGAATAAAGTTTGATGAGCCTATTGTTATACATTGTGATAACACAAGTACAGTGAGTATGTCAAAAAATCCTATTTTACATTCTAAGACTAAACATATTGAGATCAAGTATCATGTTATAAGAGAGAAAGTTGCAGAAAAAGAAGTAAGATTGGAGTACATAAGTACAAAGGAGCAGATAGCAGATATATTTACAAAGCCTTTACCTAAGGATACATTTGTGTATCTAAGAGGTATTCTTGGGGTTATGCCCCAACCTATTTTTGAGAATTGATGCAGATGATTGCATCCATCCAGTGGTATATGAGCCCTATCTTTCTTCTGGATTGGATGTTGGAACTTCCTCTATGGGGGAGTTTATGAGCTGAGTCATGAGGACTCTTGTTATTGTATTTTTCTGAAAAGTGTCTTTTGACATTAAGTTGTTGTTGACTTAGTGATAGAATTTCTATCATTGATTTCAATGGGGGAGAGATATACATGAAAAACATTGTGGATTGTATGAGAGAGCTGTATAGGAAAATGAAGCAAGATTTGATTTGATATTTTGCAGTGATGTTGCAGTATTGGATTTTTGGAACATTGGATGTTTTTCATCTATGTTGCCATCAATGCCAATGGGGGAGATTGTTAGGAATGAATGCAAAGTGTTTTGGCAGTCATTATGTAGCAGTTGTTGTTGCATTCATGACTTGGATTGTCATTGATGTCAACACAGTGATATTCTAGATATTAGCAGGAAAGCAGGTACAATTTTGTTTTGCACACATGTTGTATTGTAGATTGGATTTTTTGCAATTTATGGTCTATTCTTTGGTGTGTTATTAACCTATGGTTAACAACACAAAAAGAAATTCATTCATTTGTGAGAGTTATGAGCATTTTGGTGAAAGCAGTGTTTAGACAGTGTTTCTGTGTAGCGATGTTCAAAAATCAGAGGATATCTCTTAGCTGGGATGGAATCTAATTCTACATAGTTAAAGGGATGTTGGAGACTCATTAATGATGATGTGGTTCATAGCACAAAATTTGAGGATATGTTTGGAGAAAGTTACAGTAACTGGAAGCTGACAGTTTTACGTGAATTCTGTGTAGTGTGTAGAATTTATTATTTTGTAATTGAGGACCGACTCATTTGTAATTATTTGAGTTTTGGTATATAAGAAGGAATTTTTTCCTTATTGTAATGTGTACTATGAAGATTGAGATGTGAATATATGCATGAAGTGAAGAAAAGAGCTAATTCAGTGATGAAGGAAGACTTGTGAGTACAGAGATCTGGAATTGTGATCTCGTGTAGCAGAGAGTGCAGTTTTGGCACAGTGTGAAGGAGGTAATATATTTCATATTATTCTATTGAATAATTCTAAGATCTTTTAGATAGTGGGTTCAGAGATCTTGCCTTGAAGCTGTTTGGGCAGTGGGTCCTTCTGTCTTCCATAAACTCTTAACCGGGTTAGAATCTTTTAACAGGGATTCAAAATCTCCTAACAGGGATTTATATGTACTAAATGTATTTCATAAGACTCCTAACAGGGTCCATCCTCTAACAAGGAACTTTCATATTAGTACATCATTTTGTGGGCATCATTCCCACTGGGGTTTACTCTTTTCAAGAGGTTCCCTAGTAAACATATCTTGTGTTATTGTGCAATTATGTATGATTATCTTTCTATGGTTGATTAGTACATTGATTATATTGTTTAAAGCTATTGAATGGATAAATTATCTGATAACTGATTCACCCCCCCCCCTCTCAGTTATCTTGGGGATCTTTACTTTCTAACAATACCATCCTAGGAAACTAACAACTAGCCGTGTAACTACTTCGTGGGTCAGTTTGTCTAATGATTTACACATTACATGTATTGTTCTTTTAACAAGATTTGACTCTTTTCCAACTTTGAAACATAAAAAACTCCCTTATTACATTAACATGGTCTTACGAGATCTTATGATACATAAAAAATTAATCAAACTCTTAATCTACCCTTTGAGCCCTTACCTGACCATTATAGACCTTGTTTTCCCATTATGGAAATATTTGATAATTTAATTACAAATAACTCAACATGAGAAAATATGGCTTTAATAGTCTTGATTACATCAGCAACTGGTCCTTTAGATATTATAAATTTAATTATTTCATAGGCTCTTCATTAGGGCATTATAGTGACCCTTGTGTCTTACGTGCTCCTACACCATACTCCCAGGCTTAAAAAATTTCCAAGTCCCTTGGCAACTCTTACAAATAAAAGTATGAGAAAAACAAAACTTTCCTTCATCTTAACTGTAGGTTTGTACTTTTCCTCCATCATAAATATTATCTTTTCTTGACCTTTACTCACTTGGATATTCCTAGTCTCTTTCATCATCACCTTTGGTTTTCCTCCCCTTTCCAAAATGAACACCATGTGCTACTCACTATCCATCATCATCTTCATGCCCAAAATCTCTACTAAAATGGCATATACTTGCACCTTGATCAATTTCACTTTCCAAAGATATGTCTTGACATCATCATACCCAATATCCATGCTTTGAAAACTCACCCAATCCTTAGACTTCTCATGGCTTACCACCATCTCTTCATCCTTAGTCTCTTCTTCCTTTTAGACAAACTTTACTTCCTCTACCAACTTCTCCTTCACCATATGCCTTTCCTCTTGGCATTCTAACACATTGTTTATCTCCAAGAGTACACCATTAGCCCCACCATTCCCTATCATAGGGGTAAATTTATACTATGTACCCATTTCCTCTTTCAAAGAACATAAAACAGTCCAAATAAAAACTTCCTTATCTTATTCAATCCCTCCGTTTCTTGCTTCATCAACATCTATGTCTTTCATCTCTGTCTCAACATATAGAACCTCATTGTCCTTAGGTTCAACATCCTCTTCTTGTTGCACCCTATGCTTTTTCCTATACAATGGACAAATTACCTCTTCCTCTTCATTATCTTTATGTTGCACCTTCATCCTTATTTCTAAGGCATCAAGACTTCTCATTATTTAATCTCTCTCCTTTTTCCATTCCTCTATTTCTTTTCTCCACCATTTTTCTTCTCCCTCTCTTATTATCATTTCTTCCTCTTCTCTTTTCTTCTTCCCATTTTTCAAGTAGGTTGTTATCACCTTTACCAACTCTCTCTCTATTGGTGTCAACCCCATCTTTTCCTTACCTTAGCTACATAAACTTCCTCAATACCCAATCTACAAGGATCTACATCCTGGCTCTGATAACACTATGATGCAGAGGCATCATGGGCCCATTCACAATTATGTCAAAACTCTTCATTTTCCCTTCTACAACATGTAATTATCAATGTCTTTCAAGACAAATCTCCACTTCTTTATGGCAGATATAACTATTATACACTGAGTTTTGCACCTTTGTCTCAAGCTCTCTTGGTCTTGATAACTTAGTATAACATGGGAATCATCTCAAGGTTGTGGGACCTTTTCTAACTGAGATGAAACCTCCAAGTTCTAGGCTAGTTCCTATTGGATTATCACCTTAGTCTACTCTTAAATAGGAAAGTAAAATTTGAGGGGAAAGGAATAGAAGGAGTGCATGAAAGGGAAATAACTGAAAGCAAACTATCCTACTAGGTGATGCACCAAAAATAAGGTTTGGATCTCAGTATAGAGGGATGAAATTAGTGAAAGACCTAGGTCTAGTAGATCACAACTTACTGAATAAGCTTTCATAAGTATTTCATAAGAGGGCCTGAACATTAGACACAACCTATGAACTACAAGCAGACATTCTCTTCAGCAAAAGGGCACAGGAATGAGACAGAATGACAGGGGGCTAAAGAATACCCACAAACTCACTCAAATTAGATCAAACACAGTAGTACACATATAAGGTAAAAGTAAGAGGGATCAAGAACCCTAAATATCATTGAGAGCATTCATAAACCTTAATCCAATAAGAGATAATGCAAACAAGGAAGCACAAGGACATGAAGGATTCTCACAAACTACCTCTACAATATTTGTATTATCAATGGGAATTTACAAAATGTGAGAAACTAGAGGGCAGGAAGAAATGCCACAAATAGCTTCCCAAGAAAGAGTCTTTCTTTTTTACAAAATGTGAATTTTGAGCTTCAAAAGCTTAAAAAAAAACAATATATACCTCACTCAACTGCACGTAGGTAGGAGTCCAAAATTAACCAGGGTTATGATTTTTACAAATTAATATCAAACCCTAGGGTACTAAGAACTAAAGTCAAATTTGATCATGAAAATTGGTGCTGCAACATCATGGCTGATCAGATAAAATGACCCTGAGCACCGATCCCTATACCGCAAACAACCTATAGACAAGCAACCCTGATCTACCAACCCACTTGCAACTCCACCAAGCCATAAAAGCTCCAAATTTGATCTTCACAAGAGTATAAATAGTCACAAGTGGCACAAACTCTTTAATGCTTCATCGGCGTAAGAAAACTACACTATACCCTACAAAATCCATGGCACCAATGACCAGATCATCCATCATCACCTTCACAACCAAAAAATGTCCTCCGAAATCAATTCTGAGCTACCCCACCACTTCACACATGTCCTCTGCAAAAGAAAGCCTGCCAAAAATTTGCACCACCTTGAAAATGTCATTGGTTGCATGATTGCATGAGCCCCAAAAGCCTTCATGCGATCATGCAACAAGCCTCTTAGAACTGTCACCACTGCCACAAACCGCTTGTCGCATGGTTACATGTGGTTAAGAGACCACATACAATCATGCGACCAAGTGCTAGATGCCACGCAAGATACCTCAGGCTCAAGATCACACTACAAGCTTCATCACAAGTTTAGCCTCTTCTCAGTCGTAGAGTCACTTGATGTTTTTCTTAACCTCGGGCTTTATCCAGTGACTATGCACAACCCATATCCATGAAACTAGGCACTTGCCAAGTCTAAAGCCCACCTAAAAGTTGAGATTCCAATTAGATGGTGGTCACATAATCTCATGGGCTCAGAAGACTCCATGAGATCATATGACCACCATAGATCTTCATCACACTTAATCCCTGTAGATACTTCAGACCCACGAGCCACTAAGATCACATCAGGTGGTTATCACATGATCTCATGGAATCGAAAGATTCCATGAGATTATGCAACAACCATCAGATCTTCACCACACTGGCATAGCAAGCTTTGGGCCCACCAGCAAATGTTCATCACTAGCTAGCCAGTGAAACATGAACACATCACCAAACTGCAGGCTCTTATCGGCACGGTCAACAGCTAGTCCCATGTTCACATAGCCTAAAAAGGGACTATGCGATCATGCAACAAACCACTAGCATTCTTCAATAGGACCATCAATGGTTAGTCACATGGTCGCATAAGGGGAAAAGAACTTATGTGATCATGTGACAACCCACATAATAGCTTGCCAAAAACCAACTGGGCCCCACTTGTTAGAGTTGCACACTTATGAAATGAATGCCACCAGAGGAAGAAGTGCAAAACATGAGGGTTCAAAAACACAGAGGGTTTCCAGAGTGAAGGTCGAAAACACACTAGGCTTTTAGGGTGAAGTTTGAAAACATCCCGAGCTTTCAGAGTGAAGGTCAAAAACACAGAGGGTTTTTGACACTGAACATTTTGGAAAACTGTGACTTGAGCATTTCCTGCAACCATTCAAACTTTCAAACTTGAAAATCTCTAAGGGCTTTGTGATTTAGCACGTGCAATCTGAATTGGAGCATGGTGAAACATTGAAGAACATGGGGTCAAGAGCAGAAATCATGAAACTTGGGGAATCAACTTCACAAATGAAAACAAGCTGGATTGTGGCCAAAATTGTATGACAGGGAAATTTTGGGTAACAATAACTTCACATCATCACTCACAACTCAACTCCCTATTCCAAAATGTCTTCTCCAATTGGATCACTCTCCAAGACCACTCAACTGATCCCACTTCTCTGATCACAACCTTTAAACTCCAAACAACATTCCCTCTAATCTTTAAGTCCTAATTGCATACCTCTGTTCACACACTAACTTTGATTGTATTTAATAACTTGACTGCTAAAAACCCCATTTCTCTATGACAACACACTCAACTCATCAATCACTCTACCTCCTTGAATCTTTACACCCTTCTCTGATCATACTCATGACAGTACCCCATACTCTCAGAAGTATTTTAACAACTCCAAACTATTTCAACATGTAATCTCCTAATGGACTATGAATGTCCCCTATGAAAATATCTTTAATCAAAATCTTATCTTGAATGAATTCCTTCAGGACTTAGACTCCTAAATTATTCCAACATCAATGAACTCTTACTACAACTCTCTCAACACCTAATATACCTAGAAAACCTTCATAAAAATCCCTTGAACTCTTTGATCCAAAACCGTTAGACATGGATAGTTAATTATTTCTCTATTTTGAGACAGTCACATTAATGATCATAATTTATGTGTTCCTTGGTTTTCAATCACTACAACACATCTAACATTTTCCCACTCATATCTCTAAATCAATCTCTTCCTTGTGAATTCCCTCCATACACAAATTCACCATTAAACATTCACATTACTCTCTTTTCTCAAACTGACACAACATTCCATGATATTCTGCATTCAAATGCATGTGAAACCTTGAGCATGGTCTTCTAAGAACACAAAGACATAAAATACAAAAAATTCCACATTGATCTGCCAAATTTGGGACTTTGATTGACGTTAAACAAAGAGGATCTACATTTTATAAACTCACTTATTACCCTATGAGGGTTTAGAATAGTTTGTACAAAATTTTGGATATCTTTGTTAATACTAAATGGAATTAAATTCTACAAAATCCAAAATGATTATGATTCAATGGTCTAACATCTACAATAAATGGTTCTCTACAAATATACCATATAGACCTTAAGAAAATGTTGGAACAAGACTATTTAACTGAACATAATCATGAAATATTGCAGAAAACCCAAACTTCATTAATCATACTCTGATTACAACAACTTCCTTTCCCATTCTTAAAAAAATTAAAAAAAACCAAGATATTTTCGTGAGGATTCTCTCAAGAACAAAAAAAAAAAAAGAATAGAAATTATTTACCTGAATGCTAGCACCAATGATAATTCCCATGAGGAATTTAGGCACAACACTAGCTATGGCCATCATAAGACTTTCCACCACTGTAACACTTACATATAGGCACAACACAAAAAAGGCATAATGACTGAAACCAGGATGTAGCCTAACCATGTAATGACAAACTATCCCTGATATTATTGAGGTCATGAAAAAATAGGGTGTCCCTGATAGAGTATTGCCCACCACAAAAGGCACAACCCCATAATGTCCATTCATCCTTTCTCACTGAAATACCTACATTACACATTAAAAATAATAATTTTATTTAGAATCATGAAATTTTTAGAGTCCATAATGATCTAGATGAAATACCTACATCACACAATAAAAATAATAATTCATTAGAATCATGAAATTTTATCAGATAAATGAAGTTATCTTCATATCTTCAACAAAAGATGGGAAGCCTCCAATAGACATGAAATTAACAAAGCCAAAAATGAAGGAAGCACAAGCTCCTCTGGCCTAAACATATATTGTACAACATGTTTCATTCAAAATTTTGATTAGCACAAAACTTATGTCAATGAAAATTTCAGGGGTGACATGAAAATGCGGTATTACTAGTATGGAATTATAGGATGTACCCACATTAAAGTATATGGTTCCTATAAAAATTGTGAGAAAAATGTAGATGACAAGCCTAAGCCAATAATACCTAGCGTCTCTTCTCATATTGACAAATGACTTATGTGCTAAAACGTAACACTACATCAAGAAACTAGCTTGGCTGCCCCCTAAATCTAACATTGTTCCTCTCTGCAAATCAAAACCTCAAATCATAAAAATGCTTCTAGAAATTCATTTCCTTTAATATATCATCATACAAACATTATATCCCATGATATTTCATGTTTCATTTTAGGCATTATGTCAAACAACTCACTGCCATGTCCATAATTTGACCATTTTGTACATATTGCAATCACCTTCTTAATCTTGAAGACTCGAAGGTGAATCTCGCTAGTTGTAAGACCTTATCATTGCACTTAACCTAAGAAATATGGGTACACATGATCACAACCGAGATGTTTTCTTCTTTAATTGCAACAATTCCACTGAATGAGACAGAGGAAGAAGAGGTGACATCGTTGAAATAAACAAGAAGAGATGAGTGAGTTTTTGTACAATAGGGATGAATATTGCTTGCAATAGATGTAATGTGATAATGCAATGAGATGTTCTCTTTTTTTGGTCTAAAATGCTATAGCAAGCTTAAAACTATGCAAAGCCATCATCTACCACATGTCCCATGTACATGACATGTGGAAGTATTGACAAGCTAGGTGGATTATTTATGAATGCTATGTGAAAATTACATATTTTTAACATATATATTAGTACTTTGTGTGAGAAAATGGGAGTCCAAAGGAACTGATTTAACACTTCACCTACTCAAAAACACAAACTAAAGAAATAATCCAGATCAGGCCAAGAGAGGTTGATGCATTCAATAAGAGAATACTTACACAAAATGAAGCTGAATCATGCCAGACAAGTTGACTGTTGGGCCTTCCATTTTGTTATTTGATAGTTTCCTAAAAATGACACATTCAAAATGCACTTATGAGAAAAGACCAAGAATGAATGAAATTGATTAAATAATAAAGGTATGTTAGTTTGAGCTTCACTTGGTTTCGAGAATACTTTAATATTCTCTACTTAACAAGGCCAACCACGTGAAGGTGGAAGCTCATTTGGCCTTAACCCCCCTCCCCCTAACATCAATCTAAATTCCCAATTAACATCTAATTACACACTTCATTCATCCATTTGTAAACTATAACATTCAATCAATACAATCACATAACATTCATTAATATGATATAACATTCATTAATACACAATGCTAATCAAGAATTCATTAACACATAACAATATTCATTAACATGACATATAATTCAATATTAATATGTAACATTCATAGATAATTACTTAAAACAATGTTCTTTCATTATCCAACAAAGTTAATCAAACAAGTGTTATCAAAGAGCATTTTTAAGAAATCATTTCTTTTTTGGGTTTTTCTTAGATTTCTCAAGGTAAAGGCTGAGAGGAGCATCAATATATTCCTCCTCTTATGGTTGTGATCTCAAATAATGATGCTTCCTCATGTCTTGAGGAGCACGAGGTTGCTGCACTAAAGGGGGGTCTACTGCAATAACAAATAAATGGGTTAAATTCACATACTTTTTTTTACTATTACATGTATTTCATTAACCAATAGAATATAAAATGCATTTTTCTTTACCTAAAAATGCCATATCATGTACAATAACATTTTGATCTGCCGCCACCTCAACATACTCAACATGCTCTAAAATATTAAAAAAAAAGTTACACAACCAATTACAATTAAAAATGTTAAATTCTATTAATAATTACGTAACTTATTTCCAATAGAAAATTAATACCTCCAACACTGTGATGCACATCATGGCCTTCGTCACACCCAGGTTCTGTGATAGGATTTGAAGGTTACAATAAAATATCATGTGCATTGTTATCATGAAATAGTCAATTTATGTTCAAAATTAACTATTTCATTTGATTTACTTTTCATTTGACCAATTTACCTATGTCTCATCTGGTGCAGCAGATTCTTCGTTAAGGATTTTAAATTGTTGGCATAGGCATGCAACCATGACTTTATAGCCTTCCTTCAACGCTATTATTTTGTCTTCATCCTTGGGCTCTACATTGAATTTTGTGCCCTATATTTTTTATTTAATATCATCAGTTTTGCATGTATGATTTGATTAAACAAAATTATTTGCAACCTTATACATAAAAATTTGATATGAAATTCCAATGCTGCTACTTACAAGTCGAGAATGAAGTTTCATATAGCCACCAGAGCAAAGTTTGTGTTGGCCAAACTTTTTTTAATCTCGCTTCTATAGCTTTCGATGTGTCTTGCAGTCTATGAAAAGTTTGAAACATGTTAGATTATATATTTACAGAGATCACTAATTAGTGCATGATTACATTCTACTTAATACTATATGTCATACCTTCTTTTCTAGTTGAATTCATCTACCCTTTAGCCTTTTCCCTTTTGCATCTTCCATTATTTCATTCCACTCCATCGGTGGAATCATAGGATGATGCTCGTACTTTAGGTTATCCTATAGAGCCCTTCTATATTGGTCCCTCATAGTCTTTATATGTTTGGATGCTTTTTTAAGAATCATGGCATTGTCAAAAGTTTTATTTCCAAAGAGGTCCTCTAAATATTTAATGAGCTGATTTTTTAAGTCAACATCCTGTTCATTCCACCTTTTTTGAAAAAACAAAATTGTTAGATATCATAACTTTAATATGGTAGAATAAATGGAGGATAAGAAAAATATTGTACCAATATTATGAAGCTACATACCTTTTAGGTATGGTGGGCCCAAATAGATTCAATGTCATTTCAAAAAGAGTATCATAAAAAACATCATTTCCTACAAAAACATCATGGGATTATCAGTCCAAAATGAGTTATGTATAAGTAAACTACAATTACACTATAAATAATAATAATTTTAAAGTACTTGGAAGCTTTGGTACTTTTAATGGAAACATATTTTCCTTGTTCAACAACAATGTCCCCACAAATGAACTAGTACTAGTAACACAGGCTGATCAAGGAAATGGTTGAGCTTCACTATGTTAGGAATAGTCCCAAGAGATAACTGAGAGGGGGGGGGAGGTGAATCAGTTATCTACAAGATTCAGTTCTTTATCCAATTAAGTATACTTAAACATAAAGCATAAACATAATGAAAGAACACATTAACACAACACTAATATTTTGGTTATGGTGAAACCCAAATAGGTAAAAACCCCGGTGGAACTTGATACCCACTAATATTATGTACTAGTGTATAATGATCCTTGTCAGAAGATCCTTTACCTTGTTAGGAGTAGCTTTACAATGCTTTAAGTATAGTAGACCTTGTTAAGGTTCAAACCCTATTAGGAGTCTTTTACAATTGTCCCTATTAGGGGAGAGGATGCACTGTTTGAGAGCTCACTTCTCAAAGGGGCAAAGGCTATGACCTTATGAATAACAGATAAACACTATATCTGGATCTTGGTGAGCTACGCTTTGACCTACTATCTAGATTAGTTCCAATGTATCACAAAAATAATTTACTTGGTCACATAGACCTTCCTCTGATGGTTCAACACTTCACACACTCTTCTCTTCGCTTCTTAATCAACCATGAACCACACACAAGAAATCATAAATGACTTCCTATAAATATCTTTCCTCTAAATGATATAATCAAGTCAGCTTGTTAGAACCATCTTCAAATCATAATAGAGAAACCATAACAAACTCCAACAAAGATTTTGTCAGCTCTACTATACACGCAACACATTCTGGGACTTGTGTAATAAGATAATTGTAGACGCACGCTACACACTGTCGACTCTACCAAAAGAATTGTATCTTTCTCCACAAGCTGAATTGAATCATGCGCTCTTATCCAAACATGAATAACTCTTCTCTAAGCTTAACTCCAAGGGTTCATACCCTAAAGATAGGCGCAACTCAAGAACCAATAAATTCTCTGTCGGCTCTTCTAAACAAAGACAAGAAACTGCTACTGGTGAATAGTGACTACATTGATGGAATATGGATGAAGTGACTGAGAGGGGGGGGGGTGAATTAGTCCACCATAAAACACTTCACAATTATTTCCTTCCAAATCCCTTAGGATATCTTAATGAATATTATCTGTTTAGCACTCGGTAAATAGATTGCAGTAACTTTGAAGATGCAGAAAGTATTAGCAAAATTATCTTTAGCTATTCATCAGCACATGTATATGATTAAGATAGCAATTAAGAACACAAGAGACATAAGATTTAACGTGGAAACCCAATATGGGAAAAACCACCAATGTATCTAGATACTGATTTTCACTTTTCTAAAGTGATGCCCGATTAGAAGCCAACCCAGTAAAAGGTTACAAAACACACTGTTAGGTGTGACTTTGTTAGAGGATTTAATCACCCTACTAGGAGTGGCCTGGTAAGAGGTCTTGGAAACAATTCAATGGAATTGTCACCTTGTTAGAGGATTTACAATATGCTTGTTAAACCAACTCGGTTAAGAGATTTAGAATTCACTGTTACAATGATAAAAAGGTAACAATGAAAATGACCTGTATAATAATGCAACTACCTTGCTGATTACAGATCTCTGTTCTGCATAAGTGTGATCCTTCCTGATCGAATAAATCTCTGCTGCACCTTAAGGATATCTGAACATCCTTCACAAATTCTCATACACCTTTCCTACTTTCTTTTGTAAATCTTCTGTTGTGCCTTGTATATTTTTCACATTTGACCTTTTATTTATATGATTTTAGATTTGTCAAATCGACATTACTTAGCATAACAGTCAGCTGAATTAAGAAAACTTTATTTGCAAAAATCCTTCAAGGGCCGACAGTGCTCGGTGACCATAACTTTTACAATCTTTCGGAGACCGAGGGAACTCAGTAAACATCGACAATCCTTTACCTTCGATAACCAACTGAACTTGGTAAATGCTAACTTTTCTTTGACAACCAACTGAACTCGGTAAATGCTAACTTTTCTTTGATAACCGACTGAACTCGGTAAATGCTGATTTTCTTTGATAACCGACTGAACTCGGTAAACACTGAATTTTCTTTGACGACCGACTGAGCTCGGTAAATGCTAATTTTCTTTGATAACTGACTGAACTCGGTAAACACTAATTTTCTTGTCTGGTAGACCGACTAAGCTTGGTAGGAACTGATTGCTGCAGACTATGACATTGTGTGACATCAAAGACAATACATAATTTGAGTAGCAATTTCCTTTTGACAATTGTTTCCAACAATGTCCCTCTTTGGCATTGATGGCAACACAATATGTCATAGCATAAGAAATTTGAAAGAATTAGCTCAGTTCAGATTCAAATCTCCCTCTGTCAGCAAACTTCTTTTTTCCTGAAAAACTCTTCCTTCTGATTATTGAAAATTTCTTGAAGTAATAGCAAAGACATAGCAAACACTCCCTCTTTGACAACACATGCCAAAGACAATTCTCATATTACCGGTGTAAATTAATGTACCTCAAGTATTGATTCATATGCAATGATTCCTTGAATATGCTGCATCAACTGGTTGATTTTCAATCATGTTCTGGTTGATGCATCACTAAAACTGTATTTAGTGAGCCTCAGATAGGGGAATGACCCCTAACTTACCTCTTAGATACACAAATGCATCCTTAGGTAATGGTTTGGTAAAAATATCTACAATCTGCTCTTTTGTATGAATATATTCTAATCTGATTTCCTTCTCCTGCACCAATTCTCTGACAAAATGATATTTAATAGCAATGTGCTTGGTTTTGGAATACATCACTGGATTCTTTGAAATGTTTATTGCATTGGTATTGTCACAAAATATAACAAATGGTTCTTTGATTTCAACCTTCATACCTTCTAATAGTTGTTTAAACCAAACAATATTTGAACAGTTTACTACAGCAGCAACATATTCTGCTTCAGCTGTGGATTGAGATGTGCAATTTTTCTTTTTACTAGTCCAGGATACCAGTCTTTTTCCAAGAAAAAATGCTCCACCACTTGTGCTTTTTCTATCATCAATGTTCCCTGTCCAATCAGCATCAGTAAACACTTTTAAATCTAGATTGCCTCCAAATTCATACCATAAACCATATTCTTCAGTTCCTCTTAAGTATCTTAAGATTCTTTTGATTGCCATCATATGATTTTCCTTAGGTTTTGCTGAGAATCTAGCTACTATACCGACTGCTAAGGTGATATCAGGTCTTGTATGTACTACATACTACAATTTTCCAATCATAGATCTGTATAGGGTCTGATCAACTTCTTTTGAATCATCATTTTTGGTAAGTTTCAGACCAGTACACATGGGTGTACCAACTAGTTTTGAATCTTCCATACCAAACTTCTTAAGTATTTCCTTAATGTATTTAGATTGAGTAATGTATATACCATTCTTGCTTTGCTGAATTTGAAGACCAACAAAGAATTTTATTAAACCAAACATAGACATTTCAAATTCTTTGTTCATTTACTCTGAAAATTCTTTGCACTGATCCTCATTCCCTGTAAATATAGTATCATCTACAAATATTTCTGCCAATACAATTTTGTCATCCGGTCCTTCTTTAATATACAGATTGCTGTTATCATTTGCTCTTTTGAAATTAATCTGAATCAAATAGTTATGGAATCTTTCATACCATGCTCTAGGAGCTTGTTTCAAACCATACAATGCTTTGTGTAACCTGCAGACCATGTCCTTTTTATCTGGATCAACAAAACCTTCAGGTTGTTCAATGTAGACTTCTTCATCAAGAATTCCATTGAGAAATGCAGATTTTATATCCATCTGATATACCTTAAATCCTTTGTGTGTTGCATAAGCAAGTAGAGTTCTTACACCTACTAATCTTGCAACAGGAGCAAAAGTTTCTCCATAATCTATACCTTCTTCTTGAGAATAACCTTTACATACCAATCTAGCTTTGTTTCTAGATACTTGACCATCTTCATTCAGCTTATTCCTGAATACCCATTTTGTTCCAATTACATTCTTATCTTTAGGTCTAGGTACAAGAGTCCATGTTTTGTTCTTTTGTATTTGTTCTAATTCTTCATTCATTGCTTCAATCCAACTTTCATGATCCAATGCATCTTTGATATTTCTAGGTTCAAAATCAGTAAGCAGACATGTATCTTTTAGCTTGCTTCTTATCATAGTACCATCTGATTTGTTTCCAATAATTTGATCTGGTGTATGATGTCTTCTGACATATTTGGCTAGTATAGGTTCCTTGCTTTTTGAATGATTCATGCTGTTGTCTTCTAGGATCTCTTCTTCAGGTTGCTCGGGCTTGGTAGATATTTGCTCGGTAACTTCAGGCTGAGACTCGGTCTGAATTTCTTCCTGTGACTCAGTTTGAAATTCTTCTTGTGACTCAGTTTGAATTTCTTCCTGTGACTCGGTAACTATGCTCAGCTCGATAGATATAGTTACCTCATTGATAGTTGTGTCTGCCAACGTTTCAGGTTCAATGTAAATGAATCTGCTGTAGTTCTCAGGTTCCCTTTTGCTTTCTTCTTCAGTCTTTTCTGCAAACTCATCAAATTTTACATGTATACTTTCTATGACTTTGTGAGTAGACAAATTCAGACATTTGTATGCCTTGCTTTTGCTAGAATATCCTAGGAATATTCCTTCATCACTTTTCACATCAAATTTATTTCTTTTGGATTCTTTTAAGATATAACACTTGCTACCAAATATTTTCATGTAACTTACATTGGGTTTATAGCCATACCATAATTCATAAGGAGTTTTGAATGTGTCTTTCTTCAATTGTACTCGGTTCAAGGTATGAACTGTAGTGCTAATAGCTTCCTTCCAGTACTTTATAGCGATGTTCTTTTCTATCATTAGAGTCCTTGCACAATCCATAATAGATCTGTTTCTTCTTTCTGCTATTCCATTCTGCTCAAGAGTTCTAGGAGCTGATACCTGTCTTTTGATTCCTCTTTCAATGCAAAAGTTGTTAAAATCATGGGAGATGAATTCACCACCTCTATCTGATCTTAGGCATTTCAATCTTTTCCCTGTTTCCTTTTCCACTCTTGCTAAGTACCATTTGAACTTTTCAAATGCTTCTAATTTTTCTCTTAAATACATAACAGTCATCATTCTAGAATAATCATCAATGAAAAGAATAAAGAATTTATCTCCAGTATAGCTTTGTATTCCAATAGGTCCACATAAATTAGTATGCACAATTTCCAAAATTTCTTTAGACTGATAGTTCTTACTCTTGAAACTAGTTTTACTCATTTTGCCAATCTGACAATTCTTACATAGACTAGTATCAGGTTTCTTCAAAGTAGGAATGCCTCTAACCTTCTTGAATTTCCTTATTTTTATCATGTTATCAAAATTCACATGACATAACCTTTTGTGCCATAGCCAACTTTCTTCAATTTGAGCAATAAAACATGAATATTCACTGAGATCAAGATAAGACAAGTTACCTTTTGTTTGATTGCCTGATCCAATGAGTTTTCCTTTTTCATTCAGGAGTCTTGCTTGACCATTCATGAATTCAACCTTGAAACCAGTGTTGATTAGCTATGCTACACTTAGAAGATTATGTTTTAGTCCTTCAACCCAATAAGCATTATCACATATGAGTTCTTTGGTTAATGAGATTCTTCCTTTTCCTTTTATACAACAAGGTTCATTGTTTCCAAATCTTACATTGCCACTATCACAGTCTTCTAGATATTCAAATTTTGTCTTGTCACCAGTCATGTGGTGTGAACATCCACTATCTATTATCCATATATCATCTTTTCTTATATGAGAAATAAGTGCCATCTTATCTTCATCATCAACAGATTCATCTTTTATAGCAATAAAGACAATTTCTTCTTCACTATCATCAGAATATTTAGCCATAAAATATGTTTTCTTACCTTTATCCTTGAATGATTTGAAATTCTGTTTGCCATAGTACTTGTGACCTCTCTTCTCTTCCTTGACCTATTTGTTTGGGCACCTAGCTGCAATATGTCCAATTTCTTCACATGAAAAATAGATTAAAGGAATTTTACCTTTATATTTACCTTTCCCTTTGGAGTACTTCTTTGCAAGTAATGCTTCTACAATTTCAAGATCACTATCAGAACTTTCTTCTGATACTTCTTCACTTTCTGACTGAACTTCTTTAATTTTCTTGTTCTTCCTTAGTGAAACCTTGGCCTCAAATGCTGATTCAGTATTTTTGGAACTTGGAACATAGTTGTCATAGTTGTCTAATTCAAAGGCTGTCAATCTTCCAACTAAAGCATCCAAAGTTATATTGTGGTTTGTTTCACATCTTCTTTCTTGAATAGCTGATACTCTTATTGCATAGATAGGGAGTAATGTTCTGAGTACCTTACTTATAATAGTTTCATCAGAGATTGTTCCTCCAGAAGCTCTAATTGCACTTACACTTGCTTTGATTCTTTCAACATATTTTGCAATGTTTTCATCTTCCTTCATATTCATCTTGTCAAACTGTCCTCTTAGGCTTTCTACTTTGGCTCTTTTCACATTTGCATCACCACCATATATTTTCCTCAGTGTCATCCACATTTCATATGCAGTAGTGCATTCTTTAATATCATCAAATTCTTCATAGCTGAGAGCAGATGCAATGTCTATCATCATGGTGTTATGAGTCTTTTTCTCTGCAATGTCTTCAATAGTTAATGCGCCAGTAGGAACTGTGTATTCTTCATCAATGTATTTGCATCTTGAATCACCAATGGAAGCTAGATGAAGTCGCATGAGACCTTTCCATGCTGAAAATTTATCTCTGTTGAGCTTTGGAATTTCCCTCTTGTAAGACATCCTGATCTTTAGCTTAGGTCCTTGAAACCCTTCCTGCAAGCACCAAATTCTCTGATACCAATTGATGGAATATGGATGAAGTGACTGAGAGGGGGGGGGGGGGGTGAATCAGTCCACCATAAAACACTTCACAATTATTTCCTTCCAGATCCCTTAGGATATCTTAATAAATATTATCTATTTAGCACTCGGTAAATAGATTGCAGTAACTTTGAAGATGCAGAAAGTATTAGCAAAATTATCTTTAGATATTCATCAGCACATGTATATGATTAAGATAGCAATTAAGAACACAAGAGACACAAGATTTAACGTGGAAACCCAATATGGGAAAAACCACCAATGTATCTAGATACTGATTTTCACTTTTCTGAAGTGATGCCCGTTTAGAAGCCAACTCGGTAAAAGGTTACAAAACACACTGTTAGGTGTGACCTTGTTAGAGGATTTAATCACCCTACTAGGAGTGGCCTGGTAAGAGGTCTTGAAAACAATTCAATGGAATTGTCACCTTGTTAGAGGATTTACAATATGCTTGTTAAACCAACTCGGTTAAGAGATTTAGAATTCACTGTTACAATGATAAAAAGGTAACAATGAAAATGACCTGTATAATAATGCAACTACCTTGCTGATTACAGATCTCTATTCTGCATAAGTGTGATCCTTCCTGATCGAATAAATCTCTGCTGCACCTTAAGGATATCTGAACATCCTTCACAAATTCGCATACACCTTTCCTGCTTTCTTCTATAAATCTTCTGCTGTGCCTTGTATATTTTTCACATTTGACCTTTTATTTATATGATTTTAGATTTGTCAAATTGACATTACTTAGCATAACAGTCGGCTGAATTAAGCAAACTTTATTTGCAAAAATCCTTCAAGGGCCGACAGTGCTCGGTGACCATAACTTTTACAATCTTTCAGAGACCGAGGGAACTTGGTAAACACTGACAATCCTTTACCTTCGATAACCGACTGAACTCGATAAATGCTAACTTTTCTTTGACAACCGACTGAACTCGGTAAATGCTAACTTTTCTTTGATAACCGACTAAACTCGGTAAATGCTGATTTTCTTTGATAACCGACTGAACTCGGTAAACACTGAATTTTCTTTGACGACCGACTGAGCTCGGTAAATGCTGATTTTCTTTGATAACTGACTAAACTCGGTAAACACTAATTTTCCTGTCTGGCAGACCGACTGAGCTCGGTAGGAACTGATTGCTACGGACTATGACATTGTGTGACATCAAAGACAATACATAATTTGAGTAGCAATTTCCTTCAGACAATTGTTTCCAATATACATAACTTCACTTCTACTAAATATCTGACTATGTATCCATAACTAAAACATCAATGATATGTCTTCAACATATATCCAAGTGCACAAGGCTACATGATAACTATACAAACAACCATAGATAGAACATTGTCTATTACTCTGTCAGGAACACTGCTGAAACATGCTGCTATATAACTGTCTGTACTAATAGTTAACCTCCACGCCCATGATATCATGCTAATTGTTGGAAATATAGATGGAGTAACAAGGAGGGGGGGTGAATCAGTTAACCACAAAAATATTACCACAGATCCTTTAGATGTCTTATTAAATCATTTACTACTGTCACTTGGTAAACATACAGAGAAATGCTGAAACTTAGTTATTGCAGTGAGTATTAATTATAACTATTTTTAAGTATTCATCAGTGATTAACATGCATGCATAAAGAAAATAACATGAACACAAGAGACACCAGATTTAATGTGGAAACTCAATATGGAAAAAACCACCAATGTAACTAGTTACTATTTTTCACTCTTCTGAAGTGAGCCCTATTAGGAGCCAACCCGGTTAAAGGTTACAAAACACACTGCTAGCTATGACCTTGTTAGAAGATTTAATCACCCTGTTAGGAGTGGCCTTGTAAGAGGTCTTTGAAACAATTCAATAGAACTATCACCTAGTTAGAGGATTTACAAGATGGCTATTAAACCAACTCTGTTAAGAGATTTTGAAATCACTGCTACAATGGTAAGAAAGTAACAATGAAATGACTTGAATAATGATGCAACTAAATTTCTGATTACATATCTCTGTTCTGCTTCACTAGATCCTTCCTGATCAAATATATCTCTGCTGCTCCTCAAGGATATCTAACCATCCTTCAAAATTCACTCACACTTTCCTTCAAAATGATTTGCATGTTCACTCATCCACACACTCTTCCTCCTTCACACTTGTCCACACTTTCACTCTCTTTTTCACTTGCACACTTTTAATTCACAACTTGACCTTCTATATATACCATTTGGATTGTCCATTCACATTGTCAAGTTGGCACTAATAATCATTACAAACATTAACACTCATTACAACAGTCAGCTTGAATAAACAAACTTTATTCCTCAAATTAACAAAATTCTTTACTGGGCCAACCTTGCTCGGTAAACACTAATTTGAAAAGAATTCCTTTGGTGACCAAGTGAACTTGATTACCACTGCAAATTGTGCAGCATCCTTTGAAGACCGAGAGATCTCGGTAAACATAGAAAACTATCTTGCTGACCGACTAAGCTTGATAATCACTAGGAATCGCTTAGCTGACCGATTGAGCTCAGTAATCACTAGGAACTACTTTGCTAACTGACTGAGCATGATAATTGATATAACATTTGTGTGACATCAAAGACAACACACAATTAATCAAACAATCTCCTTCAGACAATTGTATCCAACAATCTCCCTCTTTGGCATTGATGGCAACACAACATGTCATAGCACAATGAAATTTCATAGAAAACATAGAGTAAGGAACATATCCTTAGCTTCATTCTGATTCTCATCTATGAGAACTCCCTCTATCAGCAAACTTCTCTTTTTGACTGAAAACTCTCCCTCTTAGAAATCTTAAGAAATTTCTTGAAATATGACAACAAACTCTCCCTCTTTGACAACACATGCCAAAGACAACACATACCAGGTGAATAGAAATGTACCTTGAGTACTAATTCATATGCAATGATTCTTTGACTAAGCTGAATCAACTGACTGATCTTCAATATGCTCTGGTTGATGCATCACTGAAACTTTATTTAGTGAGCCTCGAATAGGGGAATGACCCCTAACTTACCTCTTAGATACAAGAATGGATCCTTAGGTAGTGGCTTGGTGAATATATCTCTAATCTCTTCTTTTTTATGAATATATTCCAATATGATTTCCTTGTCCTGCACCAATTCTCTGACAAAGTGATATTTTATAGCAATGTGCTTGGTTTTGGAATGCATTACTGGATTCTTTGAAATATTTATTGCACTTGTATTATCACAAAATATAACAACTGGTTCTTTAATCTCAACCTTCATGCCTTCCAATAACTATTTAAACCAAACAATATTAGAGCAGTTTACTACTATAGCAACATATTCTACTTTTGTTGTTGATTGGGATGTGCAATTTTGTTTTTTACGAGTCCAAGATACCAACCTCTAGCTAAGAAAGAATGCTCCACCACTTGTACTCTTTCTATCATCAATGTTTCCTACCCAATCAACATTAGTAAACACTTTTAAGTCTAGATTGCCTCCAAATTTATACCACAAGCCATAATCTTCAGTTCCTTTGAAGTATCTCAAGATTCTTTTGATTTCCATCATATGATTTTCTCTAGGTTTTGCTAAGAATCTTGCTACTATACCAACTGCTAAGGCAATATCAAGCCTTGTATGAACTACATACTGTAATTTTCCAATCATTGATTTGTATAAGGTCTGATCTAATTCTTTTGAATCATCATCTTTGGTAAGCTTTGGTCTAGTACACATGGGGGTACCAACTAGTTTTGCATCTTCCATACCAAACTTCTTAAGTATTTCCTTGATGTATTTAGATTGAGTAATGTAGATACCATTCTTACTTTACTGAATTTGAAGACCAACAAAGAACTTTATTTGACCAAACATAGACATTTCAAATTCTTTGTTCATTTTCTCTAAAAATTCTTTGCATTGATCATCATTACCTATAAACATAGTATCATCCACAAATATTTTTGCCAGAACAATTTTGTTATCTAGTCCTTCCTTGATGTACAAACTACTGTTATCATTAGCTCTTTTGAAACCAATCTGAATAAGATAGTTGTGTAATCTTTCATACCATGCTCTAGGGGCTTGTTTCAAACCATACAATGCTTTTTGTAACTTGTAGACCATATTCCTTTTGTCTAGATCAATAAAACCTTCAGGTTGCTCAATGTAGACTCTTCATCAAGAATACCATTGAGAAATGCAGATTTTACATCCATCTGATATACCTTAAATCCTTTATGTGCTGCATATGCAAGTAGATTTCTTACACTTTCTAATCTCGCAACAGGAGCAAAAGTCTCACCATAATCTATGCCCTCTTCTTGAGAATATTCTTTACACACCAATCGAGCTTTGTTTCTTGATACTTGACCATCATCATTCAACTTATTCCTGAATACCCATTTTGTTCCAATTACATTTTTATCTTTAGGCCTAGGTACAAGAGTCCATGTTTTGTTCTTCTCTATTTGTTTTATTTCTTCATTCATAGCCTCAATCCAACTTTCATTTTCCAATGCATCTTTGACATTTCTAGGTTCAAAACTAGCAAGTAAACATGTACCTTTTAGTTTACTTCTTATCATAGTACCATCTGATTTGTTTCCAATAATCTGATTTGGTGTATGATGCCTCCTAACATATTTGGCCAATGCAAGTTCCTTGCCTCTTGAATGAGTTACATTGTCATCTTCTTGAATTTCATCTTCAGGTTCTGGTTGCTCAGGCTCGGTAGATATTGGCTTGGTAGCTTCAGACTGAGACTCGAGTCCTTGTGACTCAGTTTGAACTTCTTCTTGTGACTCGGTTACTATACTGGGCTCAGTAGATGTAGTCTCCTTATTGATAGATGTTTCTGGTAATGTATCAGGTTCAATGTAAACAAATCTCCTGTAATCCTCAGGTTCATTTTTGCTTTCTTCTTTAGTCTTTTCTGCAAACTCATCAACTTTCACATGTGCACTTTCTATGATTTTGTGAGTAGACAAATTCAAACATCTATATGCCTTACTTTTGCAAGAATATCCCAAGAATATTCCTTCATCACTTTTCACATCAAATTTTCCTTCTCTAGATTCTTTTAAGATGTAACACTTACTACCAAATACTTTTAGGTAACTTACATTGGATTTATAGCCATACCATAACTCATAAGGAGTTTTGAATGTGTCTTTCTTCAACTGTACTTGGTTTAAGGTATGAACTACAGTGCTAATAGCTTCCTTCCAGTATTTCATAGCAATGTTCTTTTCAATCATTAGAGTCCTTGCACAATCCATGATAGATCTATTCCTCCTTTCAACTATTCCATTCTGCTCAGGAGTTCTTGGGGCTGATACCTATCTTTTGATTCCTCTTTCAATGCAAAAATTATTGAATTCATGAGAGATGAATTTACCACCTCTATCTAATCTCAAGCACTTCATTCTTTTCCCTCTTTCCTTTTCTACTCTTGCCAAATACCATTTGAATTTCTTAAATGCTTCTGAATTTTCTCTTAGATACATAACAATCATCATTCTAGAGTAGTCATCAAAAAAGAGAATAAAGAATTTTTCTCCAGTATAGCTCTTAATTCCAATAGGTCCACATAAATCAATATGCATAATTTCTAAGATATCTTCAGACTGATAGTTTTTACTTTTAACGGTAGTCTTTCCCATTTTACCAATTTGACAATTCTTGCATAGATCAACATCAGGTAACTTCAAAGTACGAATGCCTCTTACTTTCTTGAATTTTCTTATTTTCACCATGTTATCAAAATTTACATGACATAACCTTTTGTGCCATAACCAAATTTCTTCAATTTGAGCAATAAAACATGAGCATTCACCAAGATCAAGATAAAACAAGTTACCTTTGGTTTGTTTGCCTGATCCAATCAGTTTTCCCTTGTCATCTAGCAGTCTTGCTTTGCCATGCATAAATTCAACCTTGAATCCAATGTTGATTAGCTGTGCTACACTTAGAAGATTATGCTTTAGTCCTTCAACCCAATATGCATTATCACATATAAGTTCTTTGGTTAATGGATTCATCCTCTTCCTTTTATGCAACAAGGCTCATTGTTTCCAAACCTTACATTACCACCATCATAGTCTTCAAGGTGTTCAAACTTTGTTCTGTCACCAGTCATGTGATGTGAACATCCACTCTCTATGATCCATGTATCATTTTTGCTTACATGAGAGATAAGTGCCATCTTATCTTCATCATCATCAAATTCATCTTTTACAGCAATGTAGACAATTTCATCTTCACTATTATCATAATCCTCTACCATAAAACATGTTTTCTTACCTTTATCCTTGAATGATTTGAAATTCTTCCTACCATTGTACTTGTGACCTTTCTTCTCATCCTTGATTTGCTTGTTTGGGCACCTAGCTACAATATGACCAATTTCTTCACATGAAAAATAGATTAAGGGAGTTTTACCTTTGCATTTACCTTTGCCGCTAGTATATTTCTTTGCAAGTAATGCTTCAATAACTTCAAGATCACTATCAAAACTTTCCTCTGATTCTTCTTCACTCTATGACTGGGTGTCCTTTATTTTCTTACCCTTCTTAAGTGAAAGTTTGGCCTTAAATGTTGATTCAATATTTTTGGAAGTTGGAACATAGTTGTCATAGTTATCCAACACAAAGGCTGTCAATCTTCCCACTAAAGCATCCAACGTTATATTGTGATTTTCCTCACATCTTCTTTCTTGAATAGCAGATACTCTTATTGCATAGATAGGAAGTAATGTTTTGAGAACCTTACTTATAATAGTTTCATCCTCAATTTTTCCTCTAGAAGCTCTAATTGCACTAACACTTGCCTTGATTCTTTCAACATATTTTGCAATGTTTTCATCTTCTCTCATTTTCATCTGATCAAACTGTCCTCTTACGCTTTCTGCTTTGGCTCTCTTCACATTGTCATCACCGCCATAAATTTTCTTCAGCTTGTTCCACATTGCATAAGCAGTTGTGTAGTCTTTGATCTTATCAAATTCTTCATAGCTGAGAGCTGATGCAATATCTATCATCATGGTGTTATGGTGCTTTTTCTCTGTAATGTCTTCAAAAGTTAATGTGCTAGTAGGAGTTGTATATTCTCCATCAAGATATTTGCATCCTGAATCACCAATGGAAGCTAGATGAAGTCTCATGAGTCCTTGCCATGCTAAAAATTTATCTTTGTTAAGCCTTGGAATTTCTCTCTTGTAAGACATCCTGATCTTTAGCTTAGGTCCTTGAAACCCTTCCTGCAAGCACCAAAAGCTCTGATACCAATTGTTGGAAATATAGATGGAGTAACTAAGAGGGGGGGTGAATCAGTTAACCATAAAAATATTACCACAGATCCCTTAGATGTCTTATTAAATCATTTGCTATTGTCACTCGGTAAACATACAGAGAAATGTTAAAACTCAGTTATTGTAGTGAGTATTAATTATAACTGTTCTTAAGTATTCATCAATGATTAAAATGCATGCATAAAGAAAATAACATGAACATAAGAGACACCAAATTTAACATGGAAACCCGATATAGGAAAAACCACCAAAGTAACTAGTTACTATTTTTTACTCTTCTAAAGTGAGCCCTGTTAGGAGCCAACCTGGTTAAAGGTTACAAAACACACTGTTAGGTGTGACCTTGTTAGAGGATTTAATCACCCTGTTAGGAGTGGCCTTGTAAGAGGTCTTTGAAACAATTCAATAGAATTGTCACCTTTTTAGAGGATTTACAAAATGGTTGTTAAACCAACTCTGTTAAGAGATTTTGAAATCACTGCTACAATGGTAAGAAAGTAACAATGAAATGACCTGAATAATGATGCAACTAAATTGCTAATTACAGATCTCTGTTCTGCTTCACTAGATCCTTCCTGATCAAATATATCTCTACTGCTCCTCAAGGATATCTAACCATCCTTCAAAATTCACTCACACTTTCCTTCAAAATGATTTGCATGTTCACTCATCCACACACTCTTCCTCCTTCACACTTGTCCACACTTTCACTCTCTTTTTCACTTGCACACTTTTAATTCACAACTTGACCTTCTATATATACCATTTAGATTGTCCATTCACATTGTCAAGTCAGCACTAATAATCATTACAAACATTAAAACTCATTACAACAGTCAACTTGAATAAACAACTTTATTCCTCAAATTAACAAAATTCTTTACTGGGTCGACCTTGCTTAGTAAACACTAATCTCAAAAGAATTCCTTTGGTGACCGAGTGAACTCGATTACCATTGCAAATTCTGCAACATCCTTTGAAGACCGAGAGATCTCAGTAAACATAGAAAACTGTCTTGTTGACCGACTGAGCTTGGTAATCACTAGGAATCGCTTAGCTGACCGACGGAGCTCAGTAATCACTAGGAACTGCTTTGCTGACTGACTGAGCATGATAATTGATATGACATTTGTGTGACATCAAAGACAACACATAATTAATCCAACAATCTCCTTCATGCAATTGTATCCAACAACTGATATCATGTCCATGCTACATATACTGAAAGCTTACTACATAAGACTTCCATGCATGCTACTTTCCATATATTTTCATCAATGACAAACATACATTCAGTGCTGGCCTGCTGGAAAATCTCCAACAAACTCCCCCTTTGGCATTGATGACAACATGTGGAATGAAAAACCACCACCAACCAAAATGAACATTACTTTTATAACATTCTCCATTTTCTCTTCAAAAACTCCCCCAAAGATGTATCCTCCATCTGCTGTTATATTTTCCAACATTCTCCATTTCCTCAACTGAATTTTTGTCACAACTAAATACTGCTCCCCCTAAGTATATTGCTCCCTTTATTTTTCATGACTCTATATATTATCCCCCTTTGACATCAATGGAAAAGGGCACCATTCATTTTAAGCACCGGTACTACTCCTGAGGTAGAGTAGTCAACCTTCCATTAGTCCCTAAGGATTGATGCCTTTCCTTCTTTCCTTTAAGTAGAAATAGCGAAGGGAATTACTCCCAACTTCTCCCTGAGATACTCAAAAGTATCCTTAGGCGATAGCTTTGTGAATATGTTTTCCAATTGATCTTTAGTACTCACATAGTCTAGCTTGACTTCTTTCTCTACAACTTTCTCTCTTAGGAAGTGATACTTGATCTCAATGTGATTTTTCTTTGCATGCATCACAGGGTTCTTCGACATATTGATAGTGCTAGTGTTATCACAGTGAATAAGAATAGGATAACCAATTTGAATTCCAAAATCTTTTATCATCTGCTTGATCCACACAATTGTAGAACAATTTAAGGCTGCTACAACATACTCCACTTCTACTGTTGACTGAGAAATACAATTTTGTTTCTTTCTTGTCCAAGTGACAAGTCTATTACCAAGAAACACTACTCCACCTGATGTACTTTTTCTATCATCAACACATCCTACCCAATCTACATCAGTGTACACATGAAGCTCAACATTTTCTGAATTAGGATGCCATAGACCATAGTCTACAGTGCCTTATAAGTATCTAAATATCCTTTTTATTGCCATGAGGTGACTTTGTTTAGGCTCTGCTACAAATCTTCCAACTATGCCAACTACATTGGAAATATCAGGTTTAGTCTGAGTAAGATAAATAAGTTTTCCAATCATAGACTTGTACAATGTTATATCAACTATTGGTGAGTCATCTTCTTTTGTAATCTTTCATCCAGTAATCATAGGAGTCCCTACTAGCTTGCAATCATACATCTTGAATTTATTTAATATTTCTTTCACATACTTAGACTGATTAATGAAAATACCTTTCTCTATCTATTGTACATTCAATTCTAAAAAGTATTTGATAGGACCAATCATACTCATCTCAAATTCATTCTACATCTCCTTAGAAAATTCAACACTATGTTTGTCATTACCTCCAAAGATAATGTCATCAAAAAATATAGCTACAAGTAGTGAACCTTTAGATGTCTCTCTAATGAATAGATTACAATCTACTACTCCTTTCTTGAATCCAATCTTTGTTAAGTATCCATCTAGTCCTTCATACCATTCTCTAGGGGCTTGTTTAAGTCCATAGAGGGCCTCCTTCATTCTGCATACCATATCAGGTCTGTCTGATAAGGTGAATCCTTTTGGCTATTCAATGTATACTTCTTCTTTCAAATCTCCATTCAGGAATGCTGACGTGACATCCATCTGATAAACTTTGAAGGTTTTGACTATAGCATAAGCTAGAAACAACTTAATAGCTTCTAATCTTCTCATAGGTGCAAATGTGTGTGAATAATCAATGCCTTCTCTTTGTGCATATCCTTTACATAGTAACCTTTCTTTGTTTCTTACTACTATACCATCTTTATTCATCTTATTTCTGAATATCCACTTTATTCCAATCGCATTCTTATCACTAGGCCTTGGGACCAGTTTCAAAGTGTCATTCTTAATAATTTGATCAAGTTCTTCTTTCATATCATCATGCCAATTTGAATCATTACAAGAATCTTCAACACTTAAAGGTTCAATCTAAGATAGTAAACATACCACATCACTTCTATCTAAGTTCTTTGCTTGTGATCTTGTTAAGACTTTGCCGCTTTGATCTCCAACGATGTCTTTCTTGGAATGGTTTCTAGATGTAAACTTTGGAACTTTAGTTGATGCTGACTCATCAACCTTAGGAGTTTCTTCTTCACTTGTCTCAGGGTCATTCAATAACACATCAATGCTATCAAAAATTTCTTCAATAACTGTCTCACTAGTGGAGGGTCTGGGTTCTTCTTCAATCATGGGTGAGTAATCATGATATCTTTCTTGAACCATGAACTTTTCATCAATCTTAACATGAGCACTTTCAATGATCTTTTTTAATCTTAAATTGAAACATCTGTAAGATTTACTTTTAGTAGAGTAACCAAGAAAAATACCTTCATCACTTCTTGCATCAAACTTGCCTACTGCATCATCTCTCTTGATGTAGCACTTGCTTCCAAAAATTTTGAAGTATTTTACTATGGGAACATTACCAAACCATAACTCATATAGTTTTTTGTCAGCATCGAGCCTCAATTGAATTCTATTGATGGTGTTGTTAGGAATGGGAACACTAAGAGGGGGGGGGGGGGGTGAATCAATGTTATTTTAACTTTTCACTTTAATTTGAATACTAAATTATAAATGCTTAAGTACTAAATTAAACATTCACATAAACATGAAACATTAAATAAACACATGACACCAATATGGTTACAGGGAAACCCAAATAGGTAGAAACCTCGGTGGGACTTAATACCCACTAATAATCTACACTAGTGTTTTGTGGTCCTTGTTAGAAGATCCTTTACCCTATTAGGAGTAGCTTTACAATGCTTTTAGTAAAGTAGACCTTGTTAAGGGTCAGACCCTGTTAGGAGTCTTTTACAATGATACTTGTTAGGGGAGTGGACTCACTATCCTAGAGTTCACTTCTCAAATGATGAAGGCTACAACCTTCTGAATCATATACAAACTATATCTGCAGGTGAATTGTTACTATGACATTGCTTGTCAGATCAGTTCCTTTGGTGCACTGATACTTTGACCTCTTGCAAAGATATAATACATCATATGCTCTCTTCACATACCTCTTCTCTACTTCTCACAACTCTATTTTCACTTCCATACCAAATACAATGGGCACACCTTATATTTATCCGCTCATACCAATTATACAATTAAGTTGGCCCTATAACTAATTACAAATAACACTTCCAAATGAATTGGCTTAAGCATGCTTACAATTATACATATACATATGTTTAAAATCTAAATAAAATGGGTGGATAGCCTATAAAACATTAATTTACAATCGTAAACCAAAATAGTCACTGTCAGCTCTATGCTATGTTCTCTGCTGGCACACACTAGCTTTGCAACTTCAACTGACTGTAACTTTCACATCTTTGCATATCTACTTATGCACTCTTAGAATAAGCATAAGTATAGTCTAAAAATATTAACTTCTATGGTGCATACCTTAATTCATCCGTACACACGTGCACTGATGCTCTGAGTCTCTAGTGCTCTGTATGTTGTCTAGTCTTCAACACTTAACTGATTTCAGATCTTTACATTTGGTGCACTAACTCCAAACTGCTATATGACTTTGTTTCCATAATGAAAACACTATATCTAATCATATGCTTTAGTATAGGAAACTTTCCAAAAATCTCCCCCTTTTTCATTAATGGCAACAAAGGAATATGTCCAAGTCTCTAACTAATCCTTTACACAAAAAACTTTTGTCTTCTATATATTTTATACAAACTCTTATATCTCCCTATACATATATGTAATCCATATTCTATACAACTCCCCCTTTGACATTAATGACAAAGGTGCATCAAAAAAATTTATCTACATACACTCCTTGAGGGAAAACATCCAGATATGCAATCTTGAGTTTCTGGATCTCCTTCTTCCAAAAGGTTATCAAAGAATTGACTATCTATAGATGGGCACATAATGCATATTGAAGCTTCTCCACATTCTCTAATTATATGCTCAGACCTTGATCATAGGTTATCATGGTCACATCAATCTCCTTTATGTTTTGACTGAGAATGTCTAGTGAGGGTGCAAGAGTGTTCCTCAATTGAGTCTGTCTAGACCTTATCTTCTCCATTTCTTTTTCTACCTTCTCAATTATGTCCAACTGAACTTAATAGACATTTTTGCACATTTTTGCATCAGTGGCTATGTCTAGCACTGAAATCTTCACCTTCTTGATCATTTCCTTTGCATTTTTTATCTTCTTAAGATGGGCATTAGTGAACTTATCCTGATCCATGGATTCTACAATGACTTTCCTTCCTTGATCTACAAAATTTTTTAATGATGCTTGACCATACTAAAGAGAGTTCAAGTCTAGTGCAAAGTTACTCATCAGTTCATTGAGTCTCTTTTTTAAGTATTTCTCCTCTACCACTATGGCTGCAGATTCTCCTAGGCTTTAAAAATTTACTTTGAACTGAGAGATGATTGTGCTCACATCATCAACTGAATGTACATTTACCATTTTCTTATCCTCTGGCAGCAAACTATTAAAAATATTTACTGATTCCACCAGGATAGGATTCCTCATTACTTGCTTCTCCTTCGCCTTCTCCATAGCTAGGACACTGAACTTAATCAGGTCTTCTTCCTTCCAGGAGTCCAAACTACTAGTGTTAGGTGTGAAACTTGACAACAATGTTGAAGAGGGAGTGATGGGAGTGCCATCCATCACCTCTTGCTTCACCTTGACCAAATCAATAGAAGATTCATCTTTCTTTTCTACCTCTACTCCTTTCTTTTCTTCTTCTTTCTCATCATATATATTTTCTATGATTACTTCTTCTTGCTAAGTGGGAGGGGTATTGTTGCATAATATTTCTACTTCCTTAGTGCTGAAAAATGCTTCCTCAAACTTGTCCAACTCCTTATCAGTAGCTGCCATGGCTATTTCCACATTATCTATGATAATTGTGTTATCTTTGGGTGATTCTTTTAGAGGCATAAACTAATCTACTTCTTTTTGAGTTTCTAATATGGGTGTTAAGTCTTGAGGACTTGTCATTGGTACATTAGTGGGTTCTTCCACTTTATCTTCCTTAATGGGTGCATGAGTGAGCGTAGTGGGTGGTTTGATCTGTTGCTCCAATAACACCTTTTCAAAGGCCTTCTCTATTTCCTTTGTAATCAACTCATAATCTTTATTCATGATGTCAAGAGTCCTCATTTTAGTTCTTAGGTGTGACTTCACTAGATTCAATATTAGTTTCACTTCTTATTTAGAACATACAAGCAGAGTATCTTCTAATACTTTTTCTCTTATTCTTTGATCTTCCTCATTAGCTTGTCTCTTTATATTTTCTAAAATGTCCCATAAATTATCTGGAATTTTTGTTTTCAACTCAAGAACTATCTTTCTGAACTTTATCATATGTTTGATAACCATATCATGAATTTCAAACTTATCAATTTCACTGTATGATTCATAGAACTTCCCTATTTGATCAATCCTTCCCTCATCAACAATTCTTGCATATAGAACTTTGAGGCTAGGTCTAAATCCTACCTAAGGAGGTGCTTGAGTGTTTTTCTTGCTTCTTAATGCTCATGAGGATGGATGACTAGTGCTTTCTTCTTTCTTTCTCTTGAATAAAGGCTAATACTCCAGAGGAGTATCTTTGGGCATAGACAGAGTACTATCTTTCGTATCCTTTTGACTGTCATCTTTCTCAATTTTTATCTTCTTTACCTTGGGATCTTCTTGTTCTTTTTTTGCGCTCTTCAATTATAGATAAATCTTCTCATCCCTTGCTTTATCAAGGTCTGCTTTTGATACACCATAAATCCTTAGAATCTTTGATGTGACCTTTGCAACCTTTCTTTTTGTTGTAGCACTATTTAGCTTAGCATCAACTTTGCTAGTCTTTTCTTCATAGGTTCCCCACCTAGGTTCATTGACATCCTTAGGGGCTGATAGCAATACCTATGGATAAGCTTCAAGAACTTGTTCTTCAACCTCATACCCGACTGGATGAATCCACTTAGTCCTAGGTTCCATAGCTTCCATACATGTAGTATCAATCTCCACCATGAAGCATATTGTATCCTTATACTTCTCTACAATATTCTCAGGAATCATGTACCTCATCTACATCTTTTCTTTGAAGGTCTTCAATTCAAGGGTAATGTAATCTCTAAGTGTGCTTTTTGTGTACTTAAAGTAAGAAATTCACCATTAATACAACTCACATAAACTAGGTTGTCACTTCAAATTTTCAAACTTGAGTTCCACTAACAATTAGCATGTGCGCTCTTGCACAGTGGTTTCTATACACTCCAAAAGCTTAAGTCCAAAGGCACATACTCTGAGGATGAGTATACCATCCATGTAGGGGTCTAGAGCTAAATTAGCTCCCCCTATGACCCTGAGGGTCATTTATGCAGATGTAGAGGGTGCGTCCACTTGGGATGCATCCAATACAATCTCAATAGCATTGTCCTTCTTTCCTTCTGACCAAATAAAGCTCTCATCTTTTGAGGCCTTCACAAACTTGACTTCTACTTCAAGATCCAAAATTGGTTCTTCAATCCTTTTAGGGCTTTCCTAACCTTGCGTCCTTGATCTACAAAACTTTGAGATATGTCCAGCCTTGTTAAAGGTGTGACAAATCATTGGAGGTCTATTCTTCCTTGGTGCATTGACATGAGTCACCATTCTGCATGTCATGGATGAGTAACCATTATAGTTACATATCTAACATGTAACATTCTGAGAACTTCTAACATTTGTCTAATTCTAATTTCTTTGATCATGCTGAATCCTGCTCTTCTTACTAGTCTTAAAATTTATTGCTCTATGACCAAATCTATTACATGTATAACAGTAACCATTAAAAGGTTTTACCTCTGTACAATTCCTTGCAATGTGTCCATGCTTGTTACATGCAAAATAGGTGTGTTCTACTAGCTTGTGCTCATTCCTAGGAGGATTACTATTTCCTTTGGTTTGATCTTCAATCTTCCCAGTATCAGTAGAGTTCTTTTGTGAATCCTTTCTTGCTTGCATACTATCAATCTGATTATGTGCTTCATTATACCCAATACAACTAGTGTCTCCTTTGATTATTCTTGCATACAATTGTGATCCTACTAATTTAGCACTAGTGTGTAATTTGGCTATATAATCCTTTGAATTTTTCAATTCAAACTCCAAGCTTTCTTTGTTGTTTCTTAGCTCCAAGATTTCCATGTTTTCTTGCCTTAGTTTTTTATTTAGTTTAAGGTTTTCTTTGATTTGTTCATCACAAAATTCCTGATTATTAGTCAGCTTATCATCAAACTCTTCGAGTTGTTCTTTCAAGGACTTATTTTCTTCATTCAGCTTCTTGATTTTTTCTTCAAGATAATTGCTAGAGAATCCTTTCAAATCCTTTCTTAGTCTTTTGATAACTAATTGAGCATCACTAAATTTTTCTTTTAGTTCTTCAATTTCTTTTTCTAAATTGTCCAGGTCTTCAAGAGCTACTTAGAGATTCTTCTTCAGATGTTTCATTTTTGCTTTATCCATGATGTCCTCAAGTGGTTAAAATTCTTTGCTGAGGACTAAAGCTCTGATACCAATTGTTAGGAATGAGAACACTGAGAGGGGGTGGGGGGGGGGGTGAATCAGTGTTCACTATATTTTAACTTTTCACTTTAATCTGAATACTAAATTATAAATGCTTAAGTATTGAATTAAACATTCACATAAACATGAAACCTGAAATCAACACATGACACCAATATGGTTACAGGGAAACCCAAATAGGTAAAAACCTCAGTGGGACTTGATACCCACTAATAATCTGCACTAGTTTTTTGTGATCCTTGTTAGAAGATCCTTTACCCTGTTAGGAGTAGCTTTACAATGCTTTTAGTATAGTAGACCTTGTTAAGGGTCGGACCTTGTTAGGATTCTTTTATAATTATCCTTGTTAGAGGAGTGGACTCACTATCCTAGAGCTCACTGCTCAAATGATGAAGGCTACAACCTTCTCAATCATATACACACTATATCTGTAGGTGAACTGTTACTATGACACTGCTTGTCAGATTAGTTCCTTTGGTGTGATGATTCTTTGACCTCTTACAAAGCTCTAATACATCATATGCTCTCTTTGCATACCTCTACTCTACTTCTCACAACTCTATTTTCACTTCCATACTGAATACAATGGGTGCACCTTGTATTTATGTGCTCATACCAATTATACAATTAGGTCAGCCCTATAACTAATTACAAATAACACTTCCAAATGAATTGGCTTAAGCATGCTTACAATTATACATATACATATGTTGAAAACCTAAATACAATGGGTGCATAGCCTCTACAACAATAATTTACAAGTGCAAACCAAAATAGTCACTGTTGGCTCTATGCTTTGTTCTCTACTGGCACACACTGGCTGTGCAACTTCAATTGACTGTAACTTTCACATCTTTGCATATCTACTTATGTGCTCTTAGACTAAGCATAAGTGTAGTCTAAAACTCTTAACTTCCAAGGTGCATGCCTTAATTAATTTGTACACAAGTGCATTGATGCTCTGAGTCTCTAGTGCTCTGTATGTTGTCCAGTCTTCAACTCTTAACTAATTTCTAATCTTTACACTTGGTGCGCTGACTCCAAACTACTATATGATGTTTTTTCCATAATGAAAACACTATATCTAGTCATATACTTCAGTATAGACAACTTGCCAATAGGTGTAGACTATTGTATTGACTGTATCTCTCCAATAGGTGTGTGCAAATTTTCCTTCAATCATGATGGTGTGCACTGTATCAAGGATGATTCTATTCCTTCTCTTTGTAATTCCATTCTGCTAAGGTTTTCTAGGTGCACTTAATTGTCTTTTTATCCCATGTTCTTTGTAGTACTCATAAAATATGTGAAAGGTGAATTCTCCTCCTCTATCTGATCTCAAACATTTTATCTTAAGTCCAGATTCATTCTCAACCTTAGCTTTGAATATTTTGAACTTCTCAAATGCTTCTAACTTATCTTTCAAGAATGTAACCCACATCATCCTAGTATAATCATCAACAAACAAAATGAAATACCTTTCACCATACTATGATCTTGTTTGAGTTGGACCTGTTAGAATAAATGAGAGGGGGGTGAATTAGTTATCTGGTGTCCCAATACAAAATGTATAATTCAAAACAAATTCTCTAATTTATGCTTGTCAGTAAACAATAAATACTTTCACTATCCGTGCTTTTACCAATTACCAGTCTAATACTATAATAGTTTACCAATCAAATCTAACATGTAACATGTAAAGAATGATAACAAAAAAATATCACAATCAACACATAACACAAGAGATTTAATGTGGAAACCTTGTAAAGGGAAAAACCACCTGGGCCTGGCAACCCAAAATTGTTCACTCTTCTGAAGTGAGGTCGGTTAAGACCCAACCCTGTTAAAGGTTTACAAACACACTGTCAGGTGTGACCTTGTTAGAGTATTTTAGACTAGAAGTTATCATCCAACTAGCATTCACTATGGGGTTGACAGGATAATAATGTTCATTCTATGAATGATACATCATAAGACTTTCAGATTCCACTCAGTTTAGAGATTTTGACTGTATACAATGGTTAAATATGTAACAGTAAATGACCTACCTTAATACAACTTCAATTGTAGATTACAGATCAATATTTAGTCCATACAAATCCTTCTAATCAATATTTCACTTCAGATTCAATACTATATCAACTTACTGTCCTTCGGTAATTTCTCTTTGTAGCTTGATAATTGTTCTACAGCTTGGTTCTTACTAACCAGTATGATTAGAATGCATGAAAACCTTGTTCACGTGATATTCCTCCAGTTTCTGCTTCTTTCAGCATCCTTCCATAAAAAAATTATGTTCTCTTACATAGATGAGTAAATCATTTTCTTCTCCACCATTAGATTTTACCGCTTAACCACATTCATAGATTTTTCCTCTTTAAACTTTCTCAGTACTTGTGTCAATAACACATTTCAATCTTTTCCATTAGATCTTCCCTGAATTTTGTCAGTCATTCATCTATGTAACAAACATTATCTGTTACCTCGATGTTATACTCTTGCCAGCTCATCAATCTTATCAGCTAAACTAATCATTTAATTCATTTTGTTCCACTCGGTTAATAAAGAAATGCGTTGGTGAACACTGCTCAGTTAATATTGTGATCGGTATACACTATACTCTATTGATGTATACTGAAAATGCTTCATTTACTGACAACACTACTTTGTGTCTTTTAGCTCTATACTTCATTATAGATGAATGCAACATAATAAAGTCAATATCATCAAGTCATAGACTCATCAACAAGTTACTCAATGTGTTCCTTATCCTCATCTGTCATGTACATCTTTCTTCATATAGATTTCTCTGTCCTTCATCTTTTCAACCTTTCTTTAGATGTCTTGGTTTAGTAACTTACAAGATAAGTGTTGTCAAACTAGTTGACATGAATGACAACATAATACTGATTTAATCATATTACATATCTAATCAACAACTCCTCAATGATCTTGTAATCATAGATTCTTTAATCAGATTCCAAATCAATTGTAGTTCAACAATCTCTCCCTTTGGCATTGATGGCAACTCAAGTAATATGAAATGTACCATACACATACCAAACATATATTCTAAAACTTGTGAAAAAAATGTTGTAAGTCGAATAGAATTAATATGTTTAATCACTACATTACTAAACAACATTAGATAATACAGCTTTACCATTCTATAGTTGTGATCTTTTTAGTTCTCCTGTTTCTACTTCTGTTCTCTATAACTGATCTTCAATACTCTATCTCATTCAGATTGTCTCTCCCTTAGATAATTCTCATTAGTGCTTGTCCATTTTCATATGATTTATCTCTCCCTTTGATAGAAATGCCAAAGAAATAAATAAATAAACAGTTCTATCTTCCTCTATATCTCTGAATACAGATATTCCAATTGATTCAAGTTCTCAAACTTAATCACAGCCTTGAACATGATTGAAAGTTTGAACTATGCTACATCAACATGAATGATCTTTTGATATAAGTAGGTTGAGGCAACAACCAGATCACCTTAGTGAGTGATAGATAGGGGATGGACCCCAAGTCTAGTCCTCAAGTATTCAAATGTGTCCTTCGGTAGGGGTTTTGTAAAAATGTCTACAAGTTGTTCTTTAGATGTGACAAATTCTAACTTCACTTGCTTCTCTTGCACTTTTTCTCTTAAGTAATGATACTTAATAGATATATGCTTTGTCTTAGAGTGCATCATAGGATTCTTTGAAATATTAATAGCACTAGTGTTGTCACAATATATAATCACTGAGTCAGTGATTACCTCATTCATTCCTTCCAACACTTGTTTGATATATGCAATGTTTGAACAGTTAGTAGCAGCAACAACATACTCTACTTCAGCTATAGACTGAGAAATATAAGCTTACATTTTACTTGTCCAGGTTACAAGTCTTTCACCAAGGAAAAATGCTCCTCTAGTGGTGCTTTTTTTATCATCCACATTTCTAGCCCAATCAGCATCGGTGTAAACTTTTAGTTCAAACTTCACTTCCTTAGGATACCATAATCCATAATTCTCTATTTTCTTCAACTATCTTAAGATCCTTTTTGTTGCAATCATGTGTGATTCTCAAGAATTAGTAGAAAATCTTGCAACAATTCCCATAGCATGTGTTATATCTAGTCTACTATGAATTTGCATCTAGTAGCCATTAGTGTTCCCACAGGTTTAGCATCTTCCATGCCAAATGTCTTTAGTACTTCCTTTATGTATTTATATTGTGTGATGAATATTCCATCACTCTACTAAATCACTTGTAGTCCAAGAAAGAACTTAATCTCTCTGAACATAGACATTTCAAATTCCTTTTGCATTTCATCAGAAAATGCTTTGTAGACAAGATCTAAGCCTCCAAAGATAATATCATCAACAAATATTTCAGCAATGATAATAGTATTATCAGTATCACCTTTCACATATAGATTGTTATTTTCACTTGTTCTAACGAATCCAATACTTAACAAGTAAGTATGTAGTCTTTCATACCATGCTCTTGGTGCTTGCTTCAAACCATATAAAGCTTTATGTAATCTACATACCATGTCTTTATTGTCACGATCAACAAATCCTTCAGGTTGTTCAATGTAGACCTCTTCTTCAAGTATACCATTCAAAAATGTTGACTTCACATCCATTTGATAGACTTTGAATTTCTTGTGTGCAGCATATGCAAGTAGAATTCTAACTCCTTCTAATCTAGCAATAGGTTCAAATGTTTCACCATAGTCAATGCCTTCTTCCTGTGCATATCCCTTGCATACCAATCTAGCTTTATTTCTTGTGACTTCACCATTTTCATTCAATTTATTCCTATATATCCACTTAGTATCGATAACATTTTTATCTTTTTATCGGGCTACTAAGGACCAGGTTTTGTTCTTCTCTATTTTCTCTATTGCCTCCTTCATTGCATTAACCCATTCTTCATTTTCTAATGCAACTTTCATAGTTTTAGGTTCAAATTCACAAATTAAACATGTACCTTATCTTGTTTTGCTTCTAGTTTACATTCCAGCATGTCTGTCTCCAATGATTTGTGTTTCAGGATGATGTGTTCTAACAAAACTAGCCAAAAATTGATTTCTCCTTTCTTGCTCATCCTGCTCAGGGTTATTTTCTTGCTCGGTAGCTCTATCTTGTTCCTCGGTTTGTGTTGTCTGTTGTCCTACATTATTTCCCTGCTGACTGGTTGTCACATTTTGCAGTGTCAATAGATACTCTGGATGTTCAATGTAAGTGAATCTATCATAGTCTTTTGGTTCCTTTGTACTTTCCTCCATGTACTTATCATCAAACTCATCAACACAAACATTAGAACTTTCAAATATCTTATTTGTAATCTTAGTCAAACATTTATATGCTTTACTTATAGTGGAATATCCCAGAAATATTCCTTCATCTCCTTTAGAATCAAATTTTCCATTTCTCTCATCTTTCAAAATAAAGCATTTACTTCCAAAATTTTTGAAATAACTTATAGTAGGTTTGTGTCCAAACCATAGTTCATAAGGTGTTTGGTTGGATTCCTTCTTCAGTTGTACTCGGTTAAGAACATACATAGCTATACTGATAGCTTCCCTCCAATATGTCTAAGTAACATTCTTTTGTATCATCAATGTTCTAGCATAGTCAATTATAGACTTGTTCCTCCTTTCAGCAATGCCATTTTGCTGAGGTGTCCTCAGTGCAGATACATGTCTTTTGATTCCATGCTCATTAAAAAAATTAGTAAATTCATCAGAGATAAATTCACCTCCTTTATCAAATCTTAAGCATTTTATTTCCTTTTCGATTTCTTTCTCTACCTTAGCTTTATACCACTTAAACATTTTGAAAGCTTTAGATTTCTCTTTTAGGAACATAACAATCATCAATCTAGTACAGTCATCAACAAAAAGAATAAAATATCTATCACCAGAATAGCTCTAAGTTCATATAGGACCACATAGGTCAGTATGAACCAACTCAAGTATCTTCTTTGTTGAATAGTCTTTTCTTTTAAAACTAGACTTAGTCATCTTAACTTTCTGACATTCATGGAACATGGCATGATCAGGTTTTGTCAAGTTAGTCAACCCTCTAACTCTTTTCTTTCTACTAATCTTAATCATGTTGTCAAAGTTCACATTGCATAACCTTCTATTCCATAACCAGGCATCTTCATCCTTTATTAACAAACAAGAAGACTGATCCATATCAAGATAGAATATATTACCTCTAGATTGTGTACCAATTTTGACAAGTCTTCCTCCATCATCATAGATCTTCACCTGTTTGCTCTCAAAAGCTAGTCGGTGGCCTGAATTATTCAGTTGAGCCACACTTAATAGGTTACAGTTCAGTCCATCTACCCAGTATGCATTTTCACATTGTAGTCTGTCATTGATTATCAATGATCCTTTACCTCTTACCATACAAGGTGCATCATTTTCCATTCTCACGGATCCTCCATTATATTCAACAAGATGATCAAAATTCTCTACATCACTGGTCATATGATGTGTACAGCCACTGTCTATGATCCATGTATCATTTCTGCTTACTTTATAGATCAGTGTTGTCTCTTCATATTTCTCTTCCTCTTTTGAGTCATCTTTCATAGCAACAAATAAAACTTATATATCATCATCAAAATCAGATTTAGTTTCAATATCTTTAGCTATGTAACATACCTTTTTGCCTTTTTTGTCTTGGTTGTCTTTGTTGTAGTGTCAGTAGCCTTTGTTAACTCTTCTCCCATAGTTTCCTTTAGATTGATCTTTGGATGTATCATCACCTTTCTTCTATGGACATCTAGCAGTGATGTGACTAACTTCTTTATAGTTAAAGCATGCTAAAGGTAGCTTACCTCTATACCTTCATTTTCCTTCGGGAAATCTTCTAGCCACAAGTGCTTCAATCTCATCAAGTTCATCATTGGTATTGTCATCACTATCACAATTCTTACTATTCCTGCTAGACTTTCCAATCTTCAAAGAAGACATGAAAGTAGATTCAACAGAAGGAACAACACTGTTATCAAAGTTGTTTAATTCAAAGGTTGTAAGTTTACCAATCAGAGTGTCAAGAGTAAGGTTGGATGTAGCTCTTGTTTCATGAATTGTAGAAATCCTGATTGCATAAACTGGTAGCAAAGTTATGAGAATCTTGTTTATCACTATTTCATCATCAATTAATCCATTAGATGCTCTAATAGCATGTACCACCTCTTTGAGTCTATTTGAATATTGGACAATGTTCTCACCTTCTTTCATTCTCGTATCATCAAATCTGCCTCTCAGACTTTCAACTCAGGCTCTTTTGACATTCAGATCTCCACTATATATTTGTGCTAATTTATCCCACATTCCTTTGGTAGTCATGCATGTCTTGATATCTTCAAATTTAGTGTCAGTATAGGTAGCAGCAAGTTCCATCATAGTAACATTATGTTCATGTTTTTCCTTCAGTTGATCAAGAGTTAAGGGACTAGTGGGTGGTTGTATGTAGCCATTCTCCATCAGATCAGATCTAGTGCAGAGTTCCCAATTCTAGATATGTGTAGCTTCATTCTACTTTTCCATACTGTGAAGTTCTCTTTGTTCAGTTTTAGTACTTCCCTCTTGTACATCTTGAGACCTTTATGCTTAAGTACTTAAAACTTTGTTCCAAGAAACCAACGCTCTGATACCAATTGTTACAATAACTGAGAGGGGGGTGAATTAGTTATCCAGTGTCCCAATACAAAACATATAATTAAAAACAACTTATGTAATCTATGCTCGTCGGTAAACAATAAATACTTTCACTGTTTGTGCTTTTACTGATTACGAATCTAATACTATAACAGTTTACCGATCAAATCTAACATGTAACATGTAAAGAATGATAACAAACTGTAGACACCTAAAAATCCTTTAGAAAATAAAGTATTTTTATTTTCTGGAAAATCTCTGATGACATCATCATTTGTTAATTAATTAATTATTTAATTAATTAATTTATTTTTATGTCATTAAATCCCTTTACCTTAATTTAAAAATTTTAATTAAGGAATCCCTCCCAAAAATGTTTAAATCTTATTTAAACATTATCTCCTTATTTATTAATTATTTAATTAATAAATTGACCAAAAATCCCAAAATAAATTATTTATTTATTTTTTGCCCAAAACTTGGCCAATTTCCTTAAGACCGCTAACCTCTTCCAGAATCTTCTAATCCTTCTTTAATTTTGATTAAAGACTAATCCCATCATTTCCTAACCCTAATCCCAACTCAAGAATATTTAATTAAGATTAAATATTAATCCTAATCCTAATCCCCCCCTAACCTTGTCACATTCCCTAACCAAGGTTAGTCAACTCCTAAGCTTAACCCAAAGTCAACAAACTTCTAGAAACTTCTCTTACATGCATTAAATGCATTTAAGGCCTCCTTATCCCTCTTACATGCATTTATGATGCATTTACGAAGCCCCTCACCCCTTTCTTACCCCCTTTGACCTTAGGCACATTTCCCAAATTGTGAATATCCCTCCCATCTTTCAACCCAATGCTCTTGTGACACTTGTCACAAGGAGGTGGCCCTAAACTAGCATAATCCATGTGCTCCCCTTTGAATGAATCTTGGCCTCTCTTAAGGATTTTGATCTTGGCCACTCATTCCCCCTTAGGAAATCCTATAAATACCCCCTCTTCCAAGAGCAAAATTATTAGCTTAGTCTTTCATCTTCAATGCATTGTTATCATGCCCTTTTACTTCTAGCTTTAGCATAATCAATCCTAATTTAGCTTACTGTCAATCATTTTAGCTCATCTTAATATAGCTTTAATGGATTAACCTAGTTTCTTCCATTGTTTTGCATAAGCATAGCATCATATCACATCTCTATTTGGTCTAAAATCAATCTTAGCATAAATATCATGTAGCCTAACCTTGATTTCAACATCATTTGGATCCTTGAGGCCTTAGGGGCAAATCAGGTGTTCTATACCTATTTTGTGCCATTTATGAGGTTTTCATGGATCTCAATCCATCCTAAAATGCATAAGGAGCATGCTCCAAGTGCTTTGAGAGCATACCCACATTCCTTTAAATGAGAAAATCAAAGAGTGCATGGGCACACCTGTTTAAGCTCAATCTGAGGTGGCTTAGCTTAGAGTTTTTTTGTTTTGGATTGACTTCATGCTAGATTAAAATCTAAATCTTTGTTTGGTTTGAGTCTTTCGAAACAGGTATCCTCAAAAGCCTTGTCCACATTCTGGCACACCCGGTGGGAGACAAAACCATAATCACTTGATTAGATCATACTTTGTATTCTCATATTTGCAGGAAACAGATGAAATATGGCCTACACACAATACAGTCACACCTACAAATAATTTCATGACGCCTACAAGCTCTGTATTGACACCTATTTTTTGAAAGATTTCTGCCTTCGATAACTTCTATTCTGTTAGAAACTTCTTTTTTGTCACCTGTAACAGAAGTAATCACGCCTGTAAGATAAACGTTCATGCCTTCATGTACAAAATTCTTGCCTGTAATCATTCTATTATCGCATTCCATATTTCATTTATCACCTATAATCATTTCGTTGTCACCTTTGCATATTTTTCTATCGCCTATACACAAGATACTGCCACCTTTGAACATTTCTCTATCACCGATACACATTTCTTTGTTGCCTATAACACAAGCTCCTGTCACCTTTACACATTTCTTTGTCTCCTATAACACAAGCTCCTGTCTCCTTTACACATTTCTCTATCACCTATAACACAAGCTCTTGTTGCCTATAACACAAGCTCCTATCGCCTATACACAAGTTCCTGTCACCTGTGAACTTTTTCTTGTCGCCTGTGCACAAAGTTCCTGTCACCTTTGCTTTCAGATTGATATTGGATTCATTTTTCTTAAGCAAAAGTCAAAAACAAATCTTGAATAAAATTAAGGGAAAGAACTTAAGTCCTAAAGCGTCATTATCATTTTGAAAATCAAATACACTCTTGAATGCAATAAACTAAAAGAATAAGCATCTCTATTCCTTCCTTTTTTCAAGCAAGCACACAATCAAATCTTGAATGCCTTAAAGGATCAAAACAAAGCACTTGAAAGTTCCTAAATCAACACACCAATCTCAATCTTGAGTGCTCAAAGAAAGAACTTGCAATCGCTCAAATTGTTTACTTTTTGGAGAAAGAACAAATCAAACTTTAAACACTTGTGTCTTCAGAAGTTTTCAAAGTTCAAACACACTTAATCAATTTGGAAGAAAGAACAACTTGCTTGATGTGCATCTAGGAGCTTTCATTTTCTTGCAAAATCTTGTTAAAGTAAGAAATGTAGAACATTTGGACTCGGACAAGTTCACTTGTTCTACTTTTAGCGAGGCCTATCCAGGGAGAAAAGTGCTTCCTCCTCAGAGAATGACCTCAAACTGGTATCCCGCCCGGGCGGTATATAAATAAAGTGAAGGCAAAAAGTACTCACTTATATCTCCTAATCCACGGGTGTTTTGTGCCAAATGCAAATGTCTGGGGATGGTAAATATTCCTCCCCCAGCATTGTTGGATAGGCTCTTAAGTGAGTCACAAGCGATCGGCATAACTGGGTATGGAGACTCCATGGAACTATTAAAAACCTGATAAAATAGAGGCTACCCTATCTACATCCAAAAGTATCAAAATCCTTGTGCAAGGACCGATTCCAAGGGGTTTACCGGGTCACCTCAAGATTACTCACCATTTGTATTCCCTTTTAGGGGGTACCAAGCTATGGGCAAGTGATTTTGATACTCACCTTCCTTAGGTAGATCTACTTGAATTGCTTGACAGTTGAAAACTCTGTGAGAACACTTGTTGGAACATACAGTTTCAAAGCTTTATCAGAGTCAGTTATCCTATTTGTATCCCGCAGGGTTGCTTTGTCCCTTGTGGGGATTGCTTTTCCAAAAGTTTTTTTTTGAAATTTATCCTTTGCCATTGGAAAAACATTAAACTGATCTACAACTTGGTTCAAGATAATCAGAATAGCCATATCAGCCCAAATCCTCCCAAAATCCCAAAAATGTCCAAAGCTTTTAGAATCTCAAATCATGGTCTTCTAGCCATATTCAATCTAGTCTTGTCATCCTTTCCTCCTATCTTAGGTTAGCAAAGTCATCTTGGTCATCCCCCATCCCCTTGTCTGTCTTCCTCTAGAGTCAGTCTTCTTCCAATCTTGACCCAAATCCAATCCTAGTTTGATCCCATCAATCATCCCAATCTAAGTCTTAGTCTTCCAATCCATCTTCATCCTTCATCCTTATCCAACTCATCCACAAGTTAGCATGTCTCAAAACTATTATGATGAGTTTGGTTATTATGTCTCTCCCCTCAATCCATCCTATCCTAATGATGATGAAAGCCTTGTAGATCATGATGCATATTTTCAAAATCTTAGCAAGTTTTCTCCAAACATCCCCTAGCATCCAATCATTCCTCCAAAAAATCCAATCAAGCCTTCACACTTATCCACTAGCACTCCCTTTCATGTCCTTGGCAAGGCAAATCCATTATCTTATCCATCCACAACTTATCCCTATCTCAAACCTACACATCCTCCATATGCATCCTTCATACCACCACCTTCCTCTATGGTCATATCCCAATCACCATCATCCCATAGAAACACTTCACCCTACTTCCCTTATCTAAAATCTCCATCCACCCATCCTCCAAATTATTCCCAAATCCAAAATCCTAGTCTTCGCATCCTTTATCCAAATCCTGCATCCCCTTGTCCTCCAAATCATTTTCAAAATCCTAGTCTTCCAATCCATTATCCTAAACATCTATTCTACATAAATTCACCATCCGCTATATCCTATTCAAATCTAGCATCTTCCATTCTCGCCTACATTACTGCAAATCCCCTTCCACAAGAAGAATGCATCCCTCAATCTTCTTCATATCCCATAGCTCAATCCATCATTCCTACCTCACCAAATAGCCAACTCAGTTCACAAGCTTCCTCTAAACCCACCTATGTGAACTATCTAAACCCACCATCCTCCAGCTCCTCATTTGCACCATCATCCCCTCAAGCAGGATCCCCTTCATCCACCCCATCTTCATATAAGGACTATCCTAGCTCTCCATCTCCTCCACATTCCAATCCTTCTTCACCACGAAAGTCTCCAAGGATTTTTACAAGGAAGCCAATAACAAATCCCATTCCTAAAAAGGAAGAGCCAAGCCATTTCAATCCTTCATGTGAAGCCATCATTGATGAGGCCCATCCATCACTCCCATCTATCATTTGTCTTTCATACATTGATTCTCTTCCATCTCCTAGCATCATTGAGTCCCTTCCATCAGAAGTCTCCATCCAATGCCTACCAACATCACCTCCTCCTAGCATTATCCAAAGCACATCCAGTGAGCCCCATGAGTTCACCCTTCTTCCTACCATCATAGCTATAGAATCTTCCATCCTTTCATCCATACCATCTGAAGAGTTCTTCCTTCTTCCAAACATCACAGCTATAGAATCTCCCATCCTTCCATCCACCCCATCTGAAGAGTCCATCCATGCATCCCCCAACACTCTATCCACACAAATCCTATCATGTCAAGATCTTTCCCCAAAACATGTTGAAATGCTCACAAAAGAAAATCAAGATCCAATCCCTTCACTTCCCCCATCACATGTTCTATTGCTTCCATCACCCCCAATCCAAAATCCTACAATTCCAATTCCTCCAATCCAAGATCCTATCATCCTAGTTTCTCCATCTAAAGATCCATTACTATCCCCCAATCCCAATCAAAATCTCACTATCCTATCCTCTCCTCTTGAGGATCTTCCAATCCAAACTATCCCACTACCATCACTCTATCTACTTGGACCACTTACATTTGTCAAAGACAGTCTGCTTGAAGTAGAAGAAATCAGTTTCATATCTTCCATCAGGGAGCCAGAAACTGGATGTTTATCATATTCCCCAAGTCAAAAATATCCTTGTTTGGATAAAATTCTCAAGAAATGGAATTATCAAGGCAAGGGCCTAGTCTCTCATGAACAAGGAAATCTGGAGCCCATTCAAGACAAGAAACATCCAAAATCATGTGGAATTGGTCACACACCAAGCAAAGGCACTTCCTCCAGAAATGTTGGCACAACTAAAGCTAAATTCAGGCATCCTTCCAAACCCACCATCACATCTCCCAAAACATACAATGCTATTCCTCCTCCATCATTATGGCCCAGGACAACCTATCACATTCCTCCTTCATCTTCTAAATCTATTTTGGGTCCCTATGTCCCAAAATCTTCTAGCACATATCCTCTACATACCAAATCCATTTTGGGACCTTACATCCCAAAATATCATCCCCCATCTTATCCTACTCAATCTTTCATCCAAAATCTAAACATCCCTAGACGGGATAAAAAAAGGCACATGTCCATATCTCCTATCTACCAAACTCCATCCATCTCCCCATCCAATCTTCGTCCATCCAAAATCTCTCTGCAATTCCTCCATCCAAATCCAAATATTCCTCTATCTAGATCCCCAAGCATTCCTCTATCCAGATACCTCAATGGTTCCTCCAGCATTCCATCTTCCAATCCTCAAGCAAATCTGTGATCCAATCTTCATCCATCCAAAATATCTCTGCAATTCCTCCATCCAATTCCAAATATTCCTCTATCCAAATCCCCAAGCATTCCTCTAGCCAGATCCCTCAGCAGTTCCTCCATCCAAATCCAAATCTTCCTCCATCTGAATCTCCTAGCAGTTCCATGATCCTCATCCTAAGTATTTCCTCCATCTTTCCATCACCTAGTATCTTTCCTTATCATTGGTATCTAGCTATAGGCTAACCTCATTGCAATCTAATGGCATTCATCCCTATCCAAACATTCCTAGCAGTCTTCTAGCAATCTTCCAATCCTCTCCACATCCTCTAGCTATCCAACATCTAAGATCAAGCCAACCGATCCAATCACATCCTTAGTCTTGTAGCAAGCCTTGATCTCAATCTAATCATCATCATTAGGATATGTCCTTCCCAAATCTGTGTCATTTCAGGACACATCATCTGTCAGTCCGTCTTGGCTTTCCAACCCAATTGGGGCATCATCTTACATATCTTTGGAGTTTTCAGCTTCATCCCTAGGTTCTTTGTACATCCTAATCCTGAGTCTTGTACCATAGCGTCAGTCGTGTCTCCACCTAATCTCATTTGTACATATGTGTCTTTAGGTCCCATCCTTTGTGTCAGTCAGCCCTTATCGCTATCCTATTGTACATATCCTTGTTAGTCTTGCAGTAATATTTGATTAGAAATCTTGTCCTACCCAGCCTCGCACTTCAGCAACATCAATTGTCGACTATCCTTGATCATCATGACCATCTTTGAACTGCATCATTTTCTAATAAAAAACACAACATTCTCCCCATTAGCATTGGGTCCGCACAGATGTATGTTTCCATTTTGTCTGACCTAAGCCTAATCACAGGTCCCCTCAGTTGTATCCTTCATGTCTGACCTAATCTTCCACCAAGCACACCAGGCCCGTGTCGATGTATCCTTCCACACGTTTAGACCAGTCTTCCCACCATCAATCAAATTAAATCTCTCTCCTTGGCAAAGGTTGTCTTTTGGAGTTATCAGTTTAACCTTGGATTTTGTCCTTTGGGTCTTGTTAATCTTTTACGACTTCTCATTGTTCTCTACTCAAATTTTCCATGATCCTTTATATCATGGTGCACTGCGAATGAGGACAATCTAGGGCAAGGTCTTTTGATCTATTCCTTTTGCCTGTGATTCAGTTGTGTGTTTGTGGTTTCTTCAGCATCATTTCCACCATGCCTTCTCTGGGTTTCATGTGTGATGCTGGGGCAACCCTGACTGTCTTTTTAGCATCAGTCCTCTGCAACACTAGTGATAAGGCCTCGTGATCTCAGTATCCTTGGAAGGTCTCTAGCATTGCTATATTAAACTAGGTTGTGCTCTCCACATTTGCACTTGGAGCTCCCCAAATCCCCTACATTCTACATCATATAAATTAATCTTACATCCTCATCTCGCTGCATCCTACATTTTGCATTCCATCTCATCTTGCATCCACCCATCTTTGGTCTTGGAAGCTTGGTTATTTATCTCCCTTGCTTCCTCAGTCCTTCTCTATTTCCTTTCAAGAAAATTCCACAATGTTTACTCCTTGCATTATTTTCTCGAGGGGGCACAACTCATCATTCCTCTAAATTCTAGCCTTGGGCATCTTATTTTCTTGTCTTTGATGCCACACCACTTGTGGCATCGCACCAAAGAGGGGAAAAATGTAGACACCTAAAAATCTTTTAAAAAATAAAGTATTTTTATTTTTTAGAAAATCCCTGATGACATCATGATTTCTTAATTAATTATTTATTTTTATGTCATTAAATCCCTTTACCTTAATTAAAAATATTTAATTAAGGAATCCCTCCCAAAAATGTTTAAATCTTATTTAAACATTATCTCCTTATTTATTAATTATTTAATTAATAAATTGACCAAAAATCCCAAAATAAATTATTTATTTATTTTTTGCCCAAAACTTGGCCAAATTCTTTAAGACAATTAACCTCTTCCAGAATCTTCTAATCCTTCTTTAATTTCGATTAAAGACTAATCCCATCATTTCCTAACCCTAATCCCAACTCAAGAATATTTAATTAAGATCAAATATTAATCCTAATCCTAATCCCCCCTAACCTTGTCACATTCCCTAACCAAGGTTAGCCAACTCCTAAGCTTAACCAAAAGTCAACAAACTTCTAGAAACTTCTCTTACATGCATTAAATGCATTTAAGGCCTCCTTATCCCTCTTACATGCATTTATGATGCATTTAAGAAGCCCCTCACCCCTTTCTTACCCCCTTTGACCTTAGGCACATTTCTCAAATTATGCACATCCCTCCCATCTTTCAACCCAATGCCCTTGTGACACTTGTCACAAGTAGGTGGCCCTAAACTAGCACAATCCATGTGCTCCCCTTTGAATGAATCCTTGCCTCTCTTAAGGATTTTGATCTTGGCCACTCATTTCCCCTTAGGAAATCCTATAAATACCCCCTCTTCCAAGAGCAAAATTATTAGCTTAGTCTTTCATCTTCAATGCATTGTTATCATGCCCTTTTACTTCTAGCTTTAGCATAATCAATCCTAATTTAGCTTACTGTCAATCATTTTAGCTCATCTTAATATAGCTTTAATGGATTAACCTAGTTTCTTCCATTGTTTTACATAAGCATAGCATCATATCACATCTCTATTTGGTCTAAAATCAATCTTAGCATAAACATCATGTAGCTTAACCTTCATTTCAGCATCATTTGGATCCTTGAGGCCTTAGGGGAAAATTAGGTGTTCTATACCTATTTTGTGCCATTTATGAGGTTTTCATGGATTTCAATCCATCCTAAAATGCATAAGGAGCATCCTCCAGGTGCTTTGAGAGCATACCCACATTCCTTTAAATGAGAAAATCAAAGAGTGCATGGGCGCACCTGTTTAAGCTCAATCTGAGGTGGCTTAGCTTAGAGTTTCTTTGTTTTGGATTGACTTCATGCTAGATTAAAATCTAAATCTTTGTTTGGTTTGAGTCTTTCAAAATAGGTATCCTCAAAAGCCATGTCCACACAAACAAATATCACAATCAACACATAACACAATAGATTTACCATGGAAAACCTGTAAAGGAAAAAACCACCTAGGACTGGCAACCCAAAATTGTTCACTCTTCTAAAGTGAGGTCAGTTAAGACCCAACCCTGTTAAAAGTTTACAAACACACTATTAGGTGTGACATTTTTAAAGGATTTTAGACTAGAAGTTATCGTCCAACCAGCATTCACTATGGGGTTGACAAGATAACAATGTTCATTCTATGAATGATACATCATAAGACTTTTAGAGTCCACTCGGTTAAGAGATTTTGATTGTATACAATGGTTAAATATGTAACAGTAAATGACCTACCTTAATACAACTTCAGTTGCAGATTACAGATCAATATTTAGTACATACAAATCCTTCTGATCAATATTTCACTTTAGATTCAATAATGTATCAACTTACTATCCATCGGTAATTTCTCTCTGTAGCTCGGTAATTGTTCTGCAGCTTGGTTCTTACTAACCAGTATGATCAGAATGCATGAAAACCTTGTTCACGCGATAGTCCTACAGTTTCTGCTTCTTCCGGCATCCTTCCATAAAGAAATTTTGTTCTCTTATATAGACAAGTAAATCATTTTCTTCTCCACCATTAGATTTGTCAACTTAACCACATTCATTGATTTTGCTAATTCAAACTTTCTCGGTACTTGTGTCAATAACACGTTTCAATCTTCTCCGTTAGATCTTCCTTGAATTTCATCAACCGTCAATCTGTGTAACAAACGTTATCTATTACCTCAATGTTATACTATTGCCAACTCATCAATATTATCAGCTAAACTAATCATTTAATTCATTTTGTTCCACTTGGTTAACAAAGAAATGCATCGGTGAACATTGCTCGGTCAATACTATGATCGATATACACTATACTCTGTTGGTGTATACTAGAAATGCTTCATTTACGAACAACACTACTTTGTGTCTTTCAGCTCTATACTTCATTATAGATGAATGCAACATAATAAAATCAATATCATCAAGTCATAGACTCATCAACAAGTTACTCAATGTGTTCCTTATCCTCATCTATCATGTACATCTTTCTTCATGTAGATTTCTATGTTCTTCATCTTTTCCACCTTTCTTCAAATGTCTCGATATAGTAACTTATAAGATAAGTGTTTTCAAACTAGTTGACATCAATGACAACATAATACTAATTTAGTCATATTACATATCTAATCAGCAACTCCTCAATGATCTTGTCATCATAGATTCTTCAATCAGATTCCAAATCAGTTGTAGTTCACAGGACCACATAGGTCTGTATGAATCAGATCCAACTTGTTCTCTATTGAATTGTGCTTACTCCTGAATGAATTCCTCACATGCTTTCCCATCAAACATTCTCTGCATATAGTATCAATTATCTTTTCTATGCTAGGTAGATATTTGACAGCTTTTACATTGGTTATCTTTACTATGTTATCAAAATTGATATGACATAGTCTTTTATGCCACAACCAACTATCATCAACTTTGGCAACAAAACAACTTTCTTCTAAATCAAGTTGAAAAACATTACCTCTTGTCTTTGAGCCTGATGCAATCATAACACCATCCTTATTGTTAATGATGCATTTGTCATCTTTGAACTCCAAATGATATCCTTTTCTAAGTAACTATCCAATACTAAGAAGGTTATGTTTCAAACCATCAACATAGATAACATCATTAGTATTATTCTTTCCATCCAAGGTGATGGCTCCTCTATCGACTATTGGTTTAGGAGTGTTGTCTCCAAATCTAACCATACCACCATTTTATTTTTCTAGATGAACAAATCTGTCTTTATCACCTGTCATGTGATGTGAAAAACATCTATCTATAATCCAGTTTGTCCTTATATCTGCTTGGGAAATCAAAGCTACCTTTTGTTCCTCTTTCTCATCTTTATGATTTGTCTTATTATTCATTTTGTCTACAATAGAAATGAATCCAATTTCTTCTTCACTCAATCCTTCATCTGAAACTCCATCTCCAGCAAAGTAACATTCCTTAGAGTACTTAGGCTTGTAATCCTTTTAAAACTTTCTAGCTCTAGTAGGACACTTAGATGCAAAGTGACCTATCTTATTACATGAAAAACACTTTAATGGTAATTGACCTTCATATTTACCTTTTCCTTTCTTTTCTCTTTTGGAAATCATAGCAATAAAATCATCTAAAGTTTTCTCTTCATCATCATCATCATCAAAATTACCAGAAGTGTTTGCAAATTTCTTACCATGAACTGTTGCTTTGAAGGTTGTCTCACTTTTAGGTTCTGTCTTCAACCTTGAAATCTTAAAACCTAATATTTTTCTAATCAAGATCTCTCTCTTGAAGTTAAATGTAAGCTACATGGTCTCATCAAGGATGTTGATCTTTCTTTCATATTTTGGAGTTAGAGTAGTCATCAACTTGTCCATAATATCTTCCTCTGAGATTTCTCCACCATTATTCCTGGTTCTAGTAACTACTTCATTGATCCTTTGATTATAAGCTCTGATGTTTTCTTTAGGTAGCATCTCTAGTGCATTTAATCTTTTCTTCCATGTCTTTCTATGCACATCCTTTACTTGTTTGTCTCCTTCAAATATGTCTTCTAGGTACTTCCATATATTGTGGGCGGTGTCTACTTTCTTTATCTCTGAAAATTCACTATCAAATAGGGCATTGATAAGGACTTCTTTATCTATAGCATTGTGATGAAACAATTCCTTTTGTGTGTTAGTAGCATCATCCTTTACAAGGCCTTCTAAAGTAGGAATCTTGGTTGCTTTGATAGTTACATTAAAAACTTCAAAAGCAATGCACTACAAATGAGTCACCATCTTGTTCTTCCAATCAAGATAATTTTCTCCATCAAACTTAGGACTCTCTTTCTTGAAGTATGCCATCTGATCAACCTCAAGCTATTAAAATTTCTCTCTAAGGCACTTGGCTCTCATACTAATTGTCAGGAATAGTCCCAAGAGATAACTGAGAGGGGGGGGTTAGTGAATTAGTTATCTACAAGATTCAATTCTTTATCCAATTAAGTATACTTAAATATAAAACATAAACACAATGAAAGAACACATGAAAATAACACCAATATTTTGGGTACGGGGAAACCCAAATAGGTAAAAACCCTGGTGGGACTGATACCCACTAATATTCTGTACTAGTGTATAATGATCCTTGTTAGAAGATCATTTACCCTATTAGGAGTATCTTTACAATGCTTTAAGTATAGTAGACCTTCTTAAGGGTCGGACCCTGTTAGGATTCTTTTACAATTTTCCCTGTTAGGGGTGAGGACACACTTTCTGAGAGCTCACTGCTCAAAGGGGCAAAGGCTACAACCTTCTGAATAACAGATACACACTATATCTAGATCTTGCTAAATTACACTTTGACTTTCTCTCTGGATCAGTTCCAATGTATAGTAAAAATACTTTACTTGGTCACATAGACCTTCCTTTGATGGTTCAACACTTTGCACACTCTGCTTTACTCTTCTTAATCAACCATGAACCACACACAAGAAATCATAAATGACTGCCTACAAATATCTTTCCTCTAAATCATATAATCAAGTTAGCCTATTAGAACCACCTTAAAATCATAATAGAGAAACCATAACAAGCTCCAAAAAACATTATGTTGGCTCTACTATACATGCAACACATTCTGGGACCTGTCTAATAAGATAATTGTAGACGCACGCTACACACTATCGGCTCTACCAAAACAACTATATCTTTCTCCACAAGCTGAATTGACTCATGCACTCTTATTAAAACATCAATAACTCTTCTCTAAGCTTAACTCCAAGGGCACATACCCTAAAGATAGGTACAACTCAAGAACCAATAAATTCTCTATCGGCTCTTCTGAACAAATATAGGAAACTGCTACTAGCGAATAGTGAATGCATAACTTCACTTCTACTAAATATCTAACTATGCATCCATAAATGAAACATAATTGATATGTCTTCAACATATATCTAAACATGAAAGGCTCCATGATAACTGTATGGAAAAATATACATAGAACATTATCTGTTACTCTGTCTGGAACAATGCTGACACAAGCTCCTATATAACTATTTGTACTAACAGTTAACCTCTGTGCCCATAATATCTTGCTGATATCATGTCCATGCTACATATACTAAAAGCTTACTACATAAGACTTCCACACATGCTATTTTCCATATGTTTTCATCAATGACAAAAATACATTTAGTGTCGGCTTGCTGGCAATTCTCCAACACACTAGTATTACTCTTTGTTCTTGTACCAGGTGTAGGTGTATCTATTAGTGCACAAAATAGGTCCATGTAGTGTATAGAATTCACACAAGAAAAATAATCAATGCATGATTAGCACATAAAAAAATATAGAAAAAAAGGTTTTACCAGTTGTAGCTGGTAGAAAGGAAGATGTCTACAAGCTCCTTGTTGCGGACAATGCATCCGGCAATATCCGATTGTTGATCAAAGGAGGCATCTGCACTTCATCATGAGATGAAGAATACATTGTTAGCAAAAACATTTGTAATTGATAAAGATTAAATGGGGTACTAGATGCATCCCAAACATAAGTTGAGTCAATAATGCATACAAAGGTTAAATGAATGGTTAAAGGTTTAAGGATTATTTACATGAAGGTTATGCACTACAACACTCACCATATTGACAACGTTTCATAGGTGTCAAAAAATCCTGTAAGAAGAATGCAACATGTTTTGAATCATGAGCCATAAGATAATAGACAATATAAACATCTATTGAACTTTAATTATTGCTTAAGATTAATTATTGGTTACATTCATATAATTGACTCTACATATCAATTCATCATTGAGTGCCTCTGTCTCCTCAGTTTTGTTTGGTTCCATGAAAAGGTTAAAAATCTATTTACTATATTTATTTAGAATCTAAGTAGCCATGAAGATAGAGTTAGCTCTACATGCGATGTTAAAATGCCACCTCAATTTAAAATTGCAATTGATCTGCTATCATTTGTGATTTTCCCTATCAATAAGTATCAAGTTGTGACATCAATATTAGTAAAATTCTATCAAAATAACTCTAAATCCATAAAGAAAAGAACATAATAATATGACATTTGTTTCTATATAGTTTGTAGAATTACACTAATTAAGGTTTACCTTTGATGAAGAAGGTGTGTGAGGAACATCCCCACCTGTTTCTTGTGGTGGATCCATGTTGGACTATGACAAAGACTAGTAATTCTTAGCAATCAACAGTGAAATGAAAGTAATAAACTTACCAAAAAAAATTATTAATAAAACACTAGATTGTATATTGGAGTCAATATTAATTGGAGGCAATTGGTTTAAATGTTATACTTACCAGTCCCATGATAGGGAATTTTTTTTTATCTACATGATTTAAATTGTAATCTATCAGAAGCTCTTCCCCTACACTTATGGATTTTATCGCACATACAAATACATGATTTCCCTTGCATGCCTTGAATATATAATTCGGTCACTTATTAGTTGACACAGGTTGAGAACTATTTATAAAACCTACAATATTCCCTATTATGTTTGGCCTTCCATCAATATACATAACAATCCTTTTAGTTTGATCATTTACTTTGCATTGTATATAATTTGCTGACAATGCATACCTATGCATATTTTTTTTTATTGCACAATCCGCATCCAATTATTGTAATTGTAACAAGGTCATACATACTCCATCAATTCAATAACTTAATTATAACTGACCTTTATGCCATCCATGTAAAATAAGCCCAAACCATGTAATGAACATGGAGCTATGCAATATATCCTTTCATTAACAGAAAAATCAGTATTAACTAGAGGTAGTTCCTTGGGTACCCATTCTTTTTGAAGATGTGTCTACCTTAAGGGAACCTTCCTTTCTCCTTTGGTCTCATTATCATAAGAACATGACCCCCCCTCAGCAAGAAAAAATTGCATTCGTTTATTGAATTTTCTTCTAATCTTTTGACCTCTAGTTGATCTCCCTATTTTAGACCTACTAGATCTCTCACTTTTGTCTTCTATTCTTGTATTTTCCTCACTTGAGGAAGAAAGATCAGACAAATACCTATTTGGTGATACCTGCAATCCATCAAATGAGAGACATATTAGCATCTATATATATTTTTGACTAAAGAGAAGGAAACCAAATAATAAATTATACTTGTCAATCCATGTCAAAGGCGTTAAATTTCCTACATATGTAAATCATTTATCTTAAGTTAGCAAAAAATTACATGATATGTAAGCTACAAATTACATAGAAGATAAAATTTACATGATGCAAAATATACTCCATGACATTAGAGTTCAACACATAATAACTTAATTATACAAACATACAAGTCAAACAAATTTCTAGGAATAAATCAATACCTCATACATGACATTGATCATACCTTGACATACATTGCATTGATCATGTTATTGATCATCCTCCTCATCCATGTCATCATCATGACTATCATCATCATCATCACCATCATTGTACTTGTCACCTTGATCATTGTCATCATTTTCATCATCATCATGACCAACACCACCACCATCTTCATCACCATCATCATCTTCACTACCATTATCATGACCATCATCATCATGACCATCATTGCCTTGATCAACACCATCTTCATCACCATAATCATGATCATCACTGAAATCAACATCATTGATATCACCAAAATCATCATCATTTTCTTCTTCTTCTTCTTCATTGTGTAAAAATCATTTGTGATCATCATTTACTTCATCTTCTAATTCTTTAGTATCTTCTTCTATCACATTATACTTTACAGGTCTTCCTTTTGGATCATGTGTAACAACAAATGACCAACCCAATTTATGTGGAACACCAAAGTAAAACACTGGCTCACATTGGCTTGGAAGAACATAGGGCTCATCTCCAACTGGCTCAAATGACCTTGTATTAATCATTATAAATCTACTATTGTAATGCCCCTCCAACCCGATCAAGTCTTGGGAATGCTCACTAGAAATTAGGAAGAGCTATAGATCAGAATGACCCTTCTTGAGATGGTTGCTTAAACCGAACCTCTTCCAACTCACCATAACTTCATATTTTAATATGGGAAATAATAATATTGCATAGGTATGTTACTATACATCCTCTTGTGTGTCAATGATAGTTTAGGACCTTAATGCTAAAAGGATCACCTGATAGACTTATATAATTCTTTGTGAAATGCTCATTATTAATATTTATGTTTACCTTAGGTTAATTGATTATAATCACTTAAGGGTTAGATGTGTTATCTTCTCTAATAATGTTACTTGGGATTAGACATGATTAATGCATTTAAGGTTATATGATTTGTTTATCTTGTTTTGATAATGAGACATTTTGAGTACATACCTGATGGTTAAATGGATTTGTGAAAATTAATAGATGATTTACATTTACATGAATATGTTATGATGCATTCTTGTTATACAATATGGAAAAGAGATTATTCTAGTACTAACCACACTAATCCAATTATGCTTTGTTGATGTCACTGTCTGATATGAGTGTAGGATGAGGGGAGGCATTCATAGTTACTCCTACAGGAGGTCCACATGATGGCGCACTCTCCCTCCTTGTTTTCCATTGTATATATATATATATATATATATATATATATATATATATATATATATATGCATTTCGGTTGGTGTTACAGGATGCACGTACTAATCATCAACTCTACCTGGCTACACAGGTCTGAGCGTGCCTTCAAAATCCTTGAACAACTATTGTGTGAAGATATTACCAAGATTACTCTCAAGGTTATCCATGGAATTATATTTCCATTTAGGAGGTTACCTTAGTTGGGGGATTTGAATGCAACATGTGATTTATGATTTGATGTTGTTATGAGATTAATGATGTGAGTTAGATTTATCCTTGTAAGTATATGTATATATATTTATTATATATGTGTTATAATTGAATGTATGTTATATATGTATGTGTATATGTGGGTGCACACGCATATACCCATGCTTATATAACTAATAATATTTTTATGATTTTATTGATTGTGTAAATGGTATGTTGTGTATAATAATTAAATAAAATGTATTCAATGAAATGTATTAAATAAAAGTAAAAATAATAGTAATAAAAGGGAAATGCTCTTTGTAGTAAAACTAGCTATCTAGGAGGGAGTTGAACTTGATACCTCCTAGAAGTGAGGCTAGTTGGTTTCCGTGTGTGCTATGTGTTTTCCTTGAAAGTTATTTTTTTGACTTTCTTGTTATGATTTCTTTTAAAATTATTTTTAGTTAAATTTATTAAATACTTTATTATGTGTTACGAGAAGATTTTTAATTAATCTTCAACCAACTATGGAAGTTGGAGAAGTTGCTTCCTATACAGAAACTCCTCCAACCACATAGTTGGAGGATAAATATGTACAATTTTGTGTGGTTTGAGGGGATGATAATTTATGGAAGATTTTTGGGAATTGCCTGCAAGTATTTTTCAGAAATATATTTGAAGATTCTATGAGTGTAAGAGTCTCTGTTTGGTGATCAATAGTGTGTGTGGATTGCTTGGAGTTGACTACCAGAGGAATCTTTTATGAGGCTATCTACTCAAGGCATGAAGATCTACAAAGAGACTCCAGTCAAGAGAAGAGAATTTCTCCATAGGACCCAGGTAGGGTCTATACTGGGATGAATTCTCCAATTCTCTTATGTGTGCGTGTATGTTTATTTACATAAATGATATGTTATTGGATTGATATGTGATTGTTTACTATGTATTGAAAAATAAAAAATATAAATGTCTTATGTTCTATGTATTTCTATGTGTTTCCGAGAAGTAGAATATGTATGTTTTGTAGTTTTTGGTTTTATGAAATCTTTCCTAGAAGTATATGATTGATTATATAATTATAATTTGGTATATTTATTTGTGTATATATGTGTGTTCTTAAATATTTATATTTTTCATATGGTCTAAAATTTTTATTTTGTGGAATGATTTTTAATTAGGATGATAATGAAAAAAGATATCTTAATTGGAAAGAGACAAAGTATTCTTGTTTATTTTCCTATACCCGTATTGCGTTGTGTATAAATTTTGAACCAGAGCCTATTTTAAAAATCACTCCAGTGAGATTATGCACAATTAATTTTTATCCAACATATGTGAAAATTAGGAAGATCCAACCGGTCAAAAAATAGTTCTGCTCATCGCACTGAGACTATATTTTTAAGACAGTCATATATATGGTTCTAGAATTAGTCATTTCCCCATCAATCTTTATTAGTTTATAATTTATATTACTTTTATGTTCTATTTGGATATATTTTGTAAACTTTGGAGTCATGGATTTCAATGTTGGGTACTTGTTTGGCTTGGGGTTTGGTCTGTATCTTCCAACCTTGATCCTAGGCTATGTTTACATCTTTGTACCTCTCTTAATGTTTATTTTATTGTTTTAAGTTTATTATAGTGTTGTGTTAATGCATGTGGAAATTTGTATCACCTATGTATGTTAATTACTTATTTTTTTAATTTTATATGGTTTTACATGTGGTTTTTCTGCACTTGGCATAAACTTGAGCTTAGTTTATGAGGCTATTACTCATCTCAGTGGCCTGTGTGCATGAGAGGGTTCCCTAGACCTATAAATAAGTCATGGAAAGTTGTATTTATGCATGTGGAAAGTTATATGATTTGATTTAAGGTGTCTTGTGATAGACACTCTTCCAATAGTTCATGTTATGTATATGACTAAGGTTAGGGCTCGCTCTGAGGGCCTGAGTGCATAGGGGAGTTTTCTAAACCTATGAATCAGGACTTGGAAATGTTATCTTGTATCTTTAGCTTGTGATGGGATAAGAGACTAGGAACCTTAAGTGAGTGGCTCACCATAGGTGTTGTAACCCTAAAGTGGTTGCCAGATGTTCCTATGGGTGGATTTGTAAAAAGTGATAACTATTAGAAATTGAAAGAAATATGTAAAAATAAGCAATATCAGGAAAGAATCTAAGTGAGTGAATGCATGAAAAAAAATATTACCATAAGCAAGGAGAGAGAAATCTTTATGATCCAACACAATGAGGCAATATATTTGAAAGGGGAAAGCAAAGAAAACCCCTTGTGACATTATGAATGAGGCCATAGCCTAAAATGAGAGAGAGAAGAGAGAAGAGAGAAAGAGAGCAACATGATCAATACAATAACTTCATCATCTTATATGAGAAATGAGAGAGAGGAGCATCTCTTAAATAGAGATGAGAGAGAGGAGTTAGAATGTAACTCCCAAGTCTATGAATGCCACCATTCATAAGTGTGTGTGAGCCAAGTGTGAGATTCCTCTTAAGGAGGAATAAACTAATTTACAAATTACAATAAATATTTTTCCTCACATATTCCACTAGAGGATAAAAAAGAATGAAGTGGAAAGAAGACAAAAAAGAAGTATATTAGGATACCTTGGCTTATATCCTAATATATTTCAACAAGAAAATATTAATATTCTAACCTTGGTTTATAAATACACCAAGGAAAGATTAGAAATTCTAACAATAACCTTAAAAATTAACCTGTGAAGGGGGGATTCAAAAGATAATGAAAGAAAATATAATAATGGCCACACAGACCTAATTGGAGTACCGAGACTAGGGATAACTATCAGGATGGATCCCTATTCATAAAGGGGTGACTGGGGTTACATGATTTCTAGGAAGGATCCCAATATATAGATTGTGTGATGACACTCACTTAGGTGGTCTCCTGGAACCTTAACCTTGGTGTTGTAGTATGATGATATTTTATTTATTTTATTCTTATTCTTTTGAGTCTTGGATTTTTGGTTCTTGAGACTTAGATTTCCTTATGGTATTGAGAGTACCATGGTTCTATCTCCTAGCATGGGGGGTGGAACTTTACCAGTTTCACATGGTGGGGTGGAAAATCTTTTTTGAAGTATTATTCGTGGTTCGTGTCATGGCTTAGATTCTGATTTGTTCAGTGATGAAGTTATCCTATCTTGTATCATTTATCTCTATCTTTTGAAATCAAGGTGTAAAGATGTAATGTAAGCCTTTGAGAAACTTGATGTAATTATCTTTATCTATGCCTTTGGGCCATGTGTTGCAATTGTAATTGTAATTGTGGTGAAGTTGTAAGAAAGAATTTATGTATTTGGGAAGGGTAGTTTTAGGAATTTCAAAAGGGGATTCAATATTGGTAAATCAGGCATGGATCATGTTTAAGTAATTCCCACCCTATCTCTCTTGAGTTTTAAATGAAATTGAAAGTAATTATTCTATGTAAGATTTTGCAAAGAAGTTATAGATGAAAACTTCTGAAAGGAAACTCATTTTGATATCTGGAATAGTGAAAAGATATGCTAAGGGTTGAAGGGTATCTCCGAATGAAATAATAAGGGAAAGGAAACATGTATGTTATTGAAACTAGTATTAAGATGTAATTCTTTCATAATGTTCTTAAATGTCTAAGTTCAATGTGTATGATGTAAGGTTAGTTAAACTAGGTTTTTAATGTCAATTCTTAATTGGTTATATACAAGGTTAAAGATGATAATTTTTGATAGTTAAACTTGTGATAAAGATGATTCAGTGAATGGGTTATATTGGTTAGGAAAAGATGGTTAAGTACTTTACACTCTTTCTATTCGGATCCTAGAAATGAAAATGAAAAGTAAGGACTTTTAATAGAAATTTTATGTGATGACAGTGCATAAATAAGGTTAAGGAGAAAAAGGGAAGGATAAATGTATTTAGTGTATTAGATAAATGAGGTGCTTCAAATTCATTTCTAAAAGTGAATATTTATGCAAATTAGTTAAAGAAAATGAATGCAATTATCTCATTAAAGTAATTGGTTTTGATGAGGAATGAAAGCAATGTCTCAATGTAAATTGAAGTTGAAACAAAAATAGAATTGCATTAGATTAAGTAATAAAATGTATTGCTTGATAATGGTAAATGAATTCATTAAGGGAACCTTAAGGAATGTACTTGTAAATGGTAATGATGATAAGTTATAATGTTAGAAAAAAAATTGTTAGTTGTAATTTTAGGTCATAGACATGATTCCTTATGGGTTCCTTGGTGGGGACATTTCAACTATCATGTTCAATAACAGTCTTATCAGGATCATTTTGATTCAGTCATAGCATGTACCATTTGATGAAAAATATAAATAATTTGAATGAATTAAATTCACACTCAAGTATATCATCCAAAATTTCATAGTATCAATTTTTAGATTGTTGAGGATGTATGTCATTTATAGATGAAATATTAGTGACCTCGAAGACTGCACTTATCCCAGAATCACAAGTTTTCCTCGTGTCATCTAACTTTTTTATGCGAAATTTAAGGCCATGGTAGTACATAGCTTTGTGGTTTTGATCTACAATTATTCAAACATGTCAAGATTATTTGCATCAATCTGTGAGTTGATATTAAACTTATGGGTCATGGTTAGTAAACTTATATGTACATTTCTACCTCTTAAACCATATGCTAGATCAAGTACCATTTGCATAATATTGGGATCTCCAATACAATGAGCTTCTTTAACCAATGATGCAACACCATCCCATATTAATGAGCAACCATTTTCTTGAGATTGTTGAATCCATACCATCATCCAATCAAGATTGTTTGCAATATACAAATGTAGTGCATCCCACTGACGACGAACTGTAAAGAAAATAAATAGACCACTTAGAAATAACTTATATTGAAGATTTATAAGAAATAATAAAATACAATAACATCATATAATTCCCTCTCACTTTCCTCAATCTACCTTTCCCCATCAAGTACTCCCCTTTGAATTTGTTAATAGAGTTGGGATCCCAAATGCGATCTACATGGATATTTGCTACAAACTTGGGAAGATATTTACTAATGTACACCATGGTCTGGTATACCATATATCCCTCCACCATAGAACCCTCAGGACGTGCTCTTTGTCAAACCAAGCCCTTCATAAATTTCAAGTGCCTCTCAACCATTCACATTGACCGAGTTTGTATAGGTCCACATAATTCAATCTCCTCAACTTTATGTATGAGGCAGTGTGCTTGAGCATTGAAAAAAGTTGGAGGTAGAAACTTTTACATTTCACACATAAGCTGAGGAATTTTTCTCTTCCAATATTTTATATCTTTTTTATCAATTTCTTTAGATGATAACCACCTAAAAAAGATTCAACTCACAAGAACATATAAACAAGATTTTAGAAAAAAATATACAATACATTACATAAAAAGTAAATAAAGTCATAAATATAATATCTGTACAACAAGTCTAAGAAATAACACTTCTAACCTCATGTATTTTCCAAGATCGTATATAAATTTTTTAACACTGTTGTCAAACTAGTGTGGGAGGGATAGAGGTAGGACATACTGCAAGAATTAAAAAATGATCTTTTCAATTTATTGTAAAATAATACAATAAAAAGTACATGCAATTTTACAAATATATTGTAAATAGAGAACATGACTTACCTTGATGAAGGTATGCCAATCATGAGTTTTCAACCCTGACCCAAAATCACCTTTCTTTGATACAAGACTGCTTATATTTGCAGCAAATCCTATTGGAAATTTAATTATTTTTATGACTTATTTTAATGCATCACTTTGCTGCTCAGTTAATAAACAAGGAAGGGAACTCATATTTATGCAGTCTCCATTGCTATTTGATTCAATGAAATTTTTTAGTGCATGATTGGATTCATGAATGTCATTACAAATTTTGGTAATTTTGTCTTTGTCACGCCTTCCATCCAATATTTTCCATAGTGTCTTTGTTAGATTCTTTCCAATATGCATAGCATCAAACAAATGCACGATTGGGAGATCCTTGTAGTATGACAACCTACTAAATTGACTAGGATAACTTTTTATTCATCTAGGAAGTTGGTCATTGATGCCTTGATAACCTTCATGAGCATCAATTACATCATTAGTAAATAAAATACAATATCAAAATATAAATTTCAAACAAAAATCATCAAAATTGCATGACATTACCTCGGTGATTTAGTCTATTGTATTCCAACTTCCATAGATGAGGTGTCATTCTTCGTGGCCTTGATGTTGTCTCTTCTTTCCCATTAAAAAGATGTTTTTCAATAATTTGATACTTATGATTATTGTGGAGAAAGTGCCTAAACTCATCAAACAGTTGCTTTCCTAAAATTCTTGAAAGATGAGATTTCATCTTCGGACCACAAAATGGACATGCGAATTTACCCTTTGTGATGAAGGGTGCTCCCCTTAATACCACAAACACATAATAGAAACAAAGAAACAACAACAATTTGCAAGAATAGAAAATGGGCTTCTTATTATCTCCACAAATGTGGAATTACAAATTTGAGAATTACAATATGAAAAGCCACATGGGCATTTTCCCTTACAATATTTTGTAGGACAAAGCCTCGAATCATTACCCAGATCTCCCCATAACTGTCATAGAAAACATTGCGGGCCTTTCTTATATAGGCAATTTCCACCACCCGAGAAGGTTCCAGAAATTTAGCCCTTAAGGCCGACCAACCTAAGAATTATTTTATTTTTTAATTTATTACATTAAAGTCAGCTCAAAATTTTTTTTGAAACCCAAACAAAAATTTTGAAGAAAATTTATTTTTCGTCATTTCAGGTGGCCCAACTTCTGGAGACCATAAGTCATCACCCGTTGACCCAATTGACTATTATGACCCCATTTTGGAAAGGGCATGAAGTTCTCTACAACATTTGAAATAAGAAAGCTTCAATCAACTGAAGTTTTGACCTCATCTGAGGCCTCTAAAGCCTTCAAAACTAAGTTCAAAGTTTTTGTACCCTACTGCCAATACCAAAAATTTTCAATATCTTCAAAACTAGACTTGATCTGGTAATGAAACTTTACTGACAAGTTGATACGACCAAAATGAACCTCCACCTGTTAAATTAGAACATTCTAAGATCAAATGGAAAACTTACTAAAAATAGTAAATTTCCAAAAAAGAAGCTCTACAGAAGATAGCTCTTATTGAAAAGAAACTAGAAATATTTTTGGGTGATGCAAGATTTCTCTTACACCCAGGATGCTCCTACATCAGACACCCGGGGTAATTTGAGAAGTGACCCCGTCATGTCTCAAGTTTGAAGAGGAAAACCAAGATAGTTAACCTCCTACCTTGTCAGCCATGATGATTCTTCAATAGGTTGTCATTTCCATTTGACCAAATATTCTTCATAGGTCATGTTCCTTGTACTTCTGCCAACAAGACTATCCAGTATATCCTCAATCTCTTTGATAGCTGAACTAGTTGCTCAAATGCTCTATTGTGCTTCTGTGATCTCATCTTCAACACCTCCTTCATGATACTCTGTCAAATTTGAAATGTTAAATACTAGTGAAATATTTAGCTCAGTAGGAAATTCTACTTCATAGGCATTTCCTGAATCATTCTTCTTCAATATCTTACATGGCCCAAACTTCTTCATTTTCAACTTGTTATATGTACCAACTGAAAATCGCTCCTCCCGCAAATGAACCGTGACTTCATCTCCAACCTAAAATTCCTTATGCCTCATTTTCTCATCTACCTTAGCCTTATACTATGCATTCATCTTGGCAATATGCTTCCTAACCTCCTTATGGTTGTTCTTCAAGTGTTCTGCAAAATCGTCAGCTTCAGCACTACTTATCTTTCCTTTATCTATCTTCCTCAACTCTAAAGCATTTATGGGACTAGTTCCATATACAATTTGGAATGGTGATTCACCAGTGCTTTTATTGACATAATTATTGTATGAAAATTCTACCTATGGTAAAATCAAATCCCATTGTGTTGGCTTGTCTCCAACCAAACATCTTAGCAAATTTCCCAAACTCCTATTCACCACCTCTGTCTTCCCATCAGTCTGTGGATGATGTGATGAACTGAACTTCAAATTTTTCTTCAACTTCTTCCACAATGTGCGCCAGAAATATCCAACAAACTTAGTGTCTCAATCTGAAACTATGCTCTTTGAAAAACCATGTAGTCTCACCACTTCTCTAAAAAACAATTTTACTACATGAACAGTATCATTAGTCTTCTTGTAGGGAATGAAATGTTCCATCTTCAAAAATTTGTCAACTACAACAAAAATTCAATCATGTCCTCCCCGAGTCGTTGATAAACCAAGAACAAAGTCCATACTGATATCCTCCCAACGTTTCTCTGGTATAGGTAATGGCTGATACAACCCTGTATTCTTCTTCACTCCTTTCACCATCTCACATACTCTGCAACTCTCTACAAACTTCTTGACATCTTGATACAACCGTGGCCAATAATAATTCTCACTAACCAAAGAAAGGGTTTTATCACGACCAAAATGTCTAGCCAATCCTCCTCTATGCTTCTCCTTGATGACATTCTCCCTCATAGAACTTCATGGAATCCATAACTGACCCCCTCTAAATGGCATATCATCTTGAATGATGAAATCCAACCACTTCATTCTGTTTAGAGTAACAAGTTCTTTACAAGATTTCTAAGCTTCACCAAAATCAGGATCCTATGGATACAAATTCTTGAGTTCCTTGAACCCAACCATCTCAATCTGCATCTCTATCATCAATAGTTGCCTTTTGCTAAGTGCATCTATAATAGTGTTAGACTTTCCACTCCTGTGTTTCAAAATAAATGTATAACTCTGCAAAAACTCAACCCATTTCAAATGCCTTTGATTCATCTTTCCTTGACTATTAAAATATTGCAAAGCTTGATGATCAGTCTATAAAACAAACTTCAGAGGAAGAAGATAGTGTCTCCACTTCTTCAATGCCTGAACTATAGCATAAAATTCTTGATCATAAATAGAATATTTTCTCTTGGCATCATTTAACTTCTCCCTGAAATAAGCAACAAGTTTACCTTCTTGGCTCATAATAGCTCCTATTGCAGTACCACTAGCATCATAGTCTACTTGACACAACTTATTAAAATCTAGAAATGCTAAAACAAGTTGTTCTATAACTTTCTATTTCAACATTTTAGAACTCTTATCTACCCCATTAGTCCACTTGAACTTTTTTCTATCCCCTCTCATTATTTCAGTCAAGGGTCCACAAATACTGCTAAAATTTCTGATAAAATTTTTGTAAAAGCTAGCCAAAGCATGAAAAGATCTTACCTCAGTAGCACTCCTTAGAGTAGGCCATTCAAGGATAGTTTTTACTTTCTCTGGGTCCATTTTTAGACCTTCTACTAAAACTACAAATCCCAAATACACTAACTCTTTCTTTACAAAATTGAACTTCTTCAAATTAATCAACAATTTCTCTTCCCTTAACTTCTCAAACACCATATGAATATGCATCATATGCTCCTCCAATGTCTTACTAAAGATCAAAATATCATCTAGGTAAACAATGAAAAAATTACCTAGAAATTCATTCAGAACCTCGTTCATGAGCCGCATGAAAATGCTCGGTGCATTGGTTAGCCCAAATGGCTTGACTAACCACTCATTCAGTCCTTCCTTTATCTTGAAGGAAATATTCCATTCATCTCCTTCTCTGATCTAAATCTAATGATATCCACTCTTCAGATCTATCTTTGAGAAATGCACAGCTCCACTCAAACAGTCCATAATATCATCCATTTGTGGCAATGGAAACCTATACTTGATTGTGATCTTGTTTGTTTCCCTGGAGTCTGTACACATTCTCCATTATCCATTCTTCTTTTGTGCTAATATGGTTGGTATGACACATGGACTCAAGCTCTCTCGAATCAACCCCTTTTGTAACAACTCATGCACTTGTTTGTTAAACTCTTCACTTTCTGCTGGTGTCATTCTGTGTACCACCTTATTTGGTAAAATGGCTCCTGGAATCAAGTCCATCTGATGACTGATCTTCCTTACTGGTGGTAATTTATTAGGTACATTATCAGATATAATATCTTGAAACTCATTCAGCAAATTTGAAACTTGTACAGGTACATCCTCTACTTCCTCTTTACCAGCTTTCGAAATTAAAGAAAAACACAAATTCTCATGTCTCATACCCTCTAAGAATTTTATTCCATCAACAAAACTTATTCTTGCAATACCACATACTTTTTATTCTATGTCCTTCAATGGCTTTGGCTTATGTTGCGCTCCATCCTTTCTCAGGGAATAGGTATTTGCATGACCATCATGTACAACATGCCTATCAAAATGCCAAGGTCTACTCAAAAGCATATGACATGCATCCATAGCTATGATATCACATAGTACCTCATCATGGTATCCACCAGTGTTGAACTTCACTAGGTTATTCACTGACCATGACCTTGTAGTCATCCTGTACCCAGGCAATCTGATATGGATGTGGGTGTTTCTGGCTCTTGAACTTCAACTTAGTGACCATCTCTTCTGACACCAAATTATCATTCCTTCCACTATCCACAATCACATCACAACATTTACTATCACACTTACATCTAGTGCAAAATAAGCTCCTCCTTTGCTCATGTTCATTCTCATCACTCAGCAGGACTCTTCTGTTAATTAGTGTTTCTCCTCTTTTAGCATCTTCATAATGTGATGATCTAGCATCTTCATCTATATGTGCAACTCTAGCCTAGCCTTCATTTCTCCTATCTATCCTTCCTTGGCATTGAGGACATTCATATTCCCTATGACGTTCTTCTCCATAGTGAAAACATGTTCCATGGAAGCCTCCTCTTCCTGATCCTTGTCCTCTTTCTCTTCCTCTCTGATCTCTATTATTCTGATCATAGAAATGATTGAAATTGTTTCCTCTCTAATTTTGACTACTACTGGCCTCATCCTTCTTTTTTCAATCTTCATTTCAGCCACCATATGACCATCCACCAGATCTTCCACCATGACCTCTTCTAGTCTGTCTGCTCCCAAAATTCTTATTAAGCTTTTCCTCTACTTTTAGGGCAAATTGGTATGCCTCTTCAATACTATTCATTTGAACCAAATTTAACTCCTCATGAATGCTCAGCCTCAACCCATTAAGGTAACGAGAAAATTTCTCCTTATCATCTTTCACATGGCCTATTCTGACGAGGATTCAATAAAACTCCTCCATATACTCCTAAACAGATCTTCCTACTTGCTTCAAACTTTACATTTTCTTCAGTAGGTCAAGTTCATACTCAACAAGAATGAACAGTCACTTTAATTTATCCACATCTGATCCCATCTTGTGATTTTATCCTTTCCTCTTCTATTTCACTCCAATTGAACCTCTTGCTATTAGAAATAGGAAATACTGAGAGGGGGGGGTGAATCAATATTTCACAAACTTTTTCTTTTGCCCACTTATGGATATAATAGATTACTTTAGTGCATACAAATATTATCAAGTTGATTAACAAACATAGCAGTAAATAGAAAGAACTCATAACACATGATATGTTCTCGAGGAAACCCTGGCCAAGGGAAAACCCCGGTGGGGATGGTACCCACAAAGATCACTAATCAAAAGTATCTTGTTAGGGATATTGGACCCTGTTAAGAGTCAATTTACAATATATAGTAGATCTGTCCTAGTTAAAGGACTTTAGGCCTTATTAGAAGCCTTAACCCTGTTAGGAGTTAGATTACAAAACCTGATCACCAGCTGAGCTCACTGCCCAAATAGGTAATACAAAATGTTTCTGACTATAGTATGGTACTACTTACAACTTTGCATCAATAGCCTTTGCTGCTATCACAATATACAACTATCACAAGTTATCCTTTTCTTTCTTTTACACATCACACACTTTCTCATTACATTTCAAGTATGCCTAATATATGAGTTATTAGAGCTAATAACTTTATATGGTCAGCTTCCAAAATATTTATCCAAGAGTAAACATCTAGGATGTCATCCCTTCATAATTTTAAGTCATTATTTTGACAAGAAAAATAATCCCTTAACTCTTTCGCTAATACTGTCTCCAAAACTGCTTTGTCTGCAAAAACTATCTTCAGGAAACTTTGAATAACTTTGTCCGTACTACTCCAAACTTTATGCACACTGAGATGGGGTATCCTCATACTCTATAGAAGCTTTAGTTAACTTTGCAAACAAAAAATTTTCTCAAGTGGACGTCGCCAACTAAATCTTCATCAAGTGCTCTGTCAGGATCGCTGTATCCATACTTAGACAATTTCTTCCTTCAACTTGCCATACTTGCATTCCAGATTTTGTGCTCTCAATAGAGATCATATGTTTCCATAATGACAACATCTATGCATCCACATTAGTCAAATTGCCAACAATCTCCCTTTTTGTCATTGGTGGCAACATATGGGAAAATTGGCTAAGTGTGCAAACAAAACTTCAAAGTATTTACACAAAATTGTGGCCAAAAGTTATACAACACATATACAATATTGTACTCCATAGAATAGCTCCCCCTATGAGTATCCTTCCTCAACATATTATCAATTTTATACTATCTCTCCCCCTTTGACAACAATGACAAAGATAGGGTGTACAAAAATTTTTAAAAAAAATATGATACCTTGTTTTCAGCTATTGCAAAGCCGGTAAGCTTGCAACATAGTCACCAAACTCTAACTTCCATGATTCAAAATCTTTCTCCCATATCTTCCTGATGGATTTAGCAACATTGAGTAGAGTACTCAATCTGTATGCTGATGTCTGACAAGCTTGCAGGGAATTAAAGCTAAACTTCTGAAAAGATGTCTTTGCTAAAAGACACTGCTCAATTTGGTCTTCAACAATTGAGGTCTTGATTGAGATATGCTCTCTCAAGATGTTAATCTTGATCATCTTTCTATTCTTCTCATCTGCTAACATTCTGATTTCATCATTTAACTTCCTTATGTTCTTCTCTACAAAACTTATCTTTACATTTGGGCTTGTCAAGGTGTTTGTTTCAGTTGTAATTGCATCAACTTGCCATACTTGCATTCTAGATTCTGCACTCTCAATAGAGATCATATGTTTCCATAATGACAACATCTATGCATCCACATTAGCCAAATTTCCAACAATCTCCCTCTTTGTCATTGGTGGCAACATATGGGAAAATTGGCTAAGTGTGCAAACAAAACTTCAAAGTATTTACACAAAATTGTGGCCAAAAGTTATACAACACATATACAATATTGTACTCCATAGAATATCTCCCCCTATGAGTATCCTTCCTCAACATATTATCAATTTTCTACTATCTCTCCCCCTTTGACAACAATGACAAAGATAGGGTGTACAAAAATTTCAAAAAAAACATGATACCTTATTTTCAGCTATTGCAAAGTCAGTAGGCTTGCAACACAGTCACCAAACTCTAACTTCCATGATTCAAAATCTTTCTCCCATATCTTCCTAATGGATTTAGCAACATTGAGTAGAGTACTCAATCCGTATGCTGATGTCTGACAAGCTTGCAAGGAATTAAAGCTAAACTTTTGAAAAGATGTCTTTGCTAAAAGACACTGCTCAATTTGGTCTTCAACAATTGAGCTCTTGATTGAGATATGCTCTCTCAAGATGTTAATCCTGATCATCTTTCTATTCTTCTCCTCTGCTAACATTCTGATTTCATCATTTAACTTCCTTATGTTCTTCTCTACAAAACTTATCTTTACATTTGGGCTTGTCAAGGTGTTTGTTTTAGCTGTAATTGCATCTATCTTCTCTCTGATCTTATTATCTTTTTCAGCTATTAGGATTTCTGATTTTGTGCATTGTATATACAAATTCTTTCTAGTCTCAAAATGTTTCCTCAAATTCTTTATGCATACATCCAAATTACCAATATCATTTTGAATATTTACACTTAAATTTTGTTGCATTTCTGCTTCAAAGGCTTCCTGAACTTTTATTCTAGCAATATCCTTTAAGTTAGAAAATTTAGAGTCAAAAGAGTTTATTACTATTTTAGCTTTCTCAAGTGGATCTGATTCAAATACCTTAGTGCTGATCACACTCTCAAGTTTCTCTGTCAAAACTCTAACTTTGCCTTCAAGGTCCTTTACCTTCTTATTCTTTCTAATAATTTTATTAAGAGATATGATGAACTCAAGCTAATCATCATCTTCAACCTCTTTTCCAAGGTCTTCAAAAATTGAACCAATTTGTCTCTTCTTACTGTCAGGTGCACTAGGGATAGTGACCTCTGTCAAAATTTGTTTACCTTTAACTGTCTGCTCTATTGGAACTGATTCTGATATAGCTAGTGCTTCAACTACCTCTGTATCCTTTTCTGATTCTGTAATCTTCTCTTGCTCTTCTAAAGCCAAATTGTCAACAATGTTTCCTAGATCATGAAATACTACATCATTTGACTCTAGTGTCACTTTGTTTCCTTCAATGTCCATTAATTCTTTGCCAATATTGATATGTGAAGAAGATGGGACTTCTTCAATACCAACTTCCTCTACATGCGGTTCCTCTGATTGCTTCTGCTGAGGATCTGATTCAACTTGCTTTCCTGCAACTATGTCTACAAGAACTTGCATTACTACTTTCTCAGTCTCTTTCTATACTTCCTCCTTTTTTCCTCCCATTATAAGGATTGTTCTTTTCTTAGTTCTCAATAAAGTTTGAAGAGGCTTCAAGAATCTCTTCAAATGATCTTCATCCTCAACTTCACAGAACTATCTGATTACATGTTCTCTCATCTTTAGGTCCTCTTCTTGTGCTCTATCTTTTCTATTCACAAGTCTGTTATACAAATCTTCTGGGATCTTACGATGAATAGTGCTAAGTTTCTTATCTATCAAAATCATATGTGTAATCATTGCATTTTCAAAATTCAATCTATCAAATGATCCATATAGATCATAGAATTTATTTATCTTAGTGAAGTCTCCATGCTTCAATATATCTTCATTAACTCTTTCAATTCTTGGTTTCCAAGTTTTTTTCTTGATTGAAACTTCATCATCATCTTTAATTTCTGCTACTTTTCTAGGTACAGGTGGTACAATCACTTTTTGTCTCTTGTCGAGTCCTGTCGCACTCACTTTTACTCTTTTGCTGGAAATAGGAGAAAAAGATTTATCTCCTTCATCTTTTTTAGGTACTTCAAATTTTACCTTTACTACAATAGGATCAACAGGGTCTGCACTAGATGCCATAGGTGGAATTACAAGATTTTCACTTTGCTTCAAGGCTTCTGCAGTCTTTTTAGCTAGGTCAACCTCATGACTTGACATACCTGATTCTTTCAGTATTTTCTTCATAGTAGATTCAACTCTCCTACTAGATTGCTTCTTTTCTTTCAAACTTATTGTAGATTTTAAATTCTCTTCATAGGTTCCAAACCTATTTACATGACCATCCAACTCACAATTTAATAGTCTATTCACATATCCTACTATTTCTGCTTTAGATATTTCATAGCCAAGAGGGTCTATGAATTCCATTCTAGGCTCAACTACTTCAATGTAGGTGAAATCAGTGTCTACCATAAAACAAATGTCATCTTTATGCTTTTCAACTAAGGATTGAGGAATCCTTGATTTGTTCTTAACAATATTCTGAAAAGTCTTCAATACAAGCTTCACACTGTCATTGACTTTATCAATTAGGTGCTTCATGTAGACCAAGTTTATTCTTTCCATTATGTTCACATTGTCACTCCAATCAACTGTGTAAGGAAGAATTCTCAAAATATCAAAAAACATATAGGTTATCAGAGATGAAAACCTAAACTGTGTGTACTTAGCCTTAATCTTTTCTAAGTTCTCAAATAACTGAATTTTCAAAATTTCACATAGGTCTACTTGTTTCTTCTCAATACACATAAGATAAGCTACATGAACCATTCCTGTAGCCATGTCATCTTACCTTGAACTACCACAGAATTTAGTTTTTAGGATCTTGCAAAGGTACCTAACATCATCTTGCTTAATCTTACTTATCGCAATTCCTCTACCATTATAACTAGATCTAGTGTTGTCTAAAACAATCTTTCTCATGTTATTTTCATTCAGTGGAATCTCTCCAACTTTTGATAATCCAGTAACATCATGAATTAGGTTGGTAGTTATATCAATAACTCTATCCTCCATCCAGAATTTCCCATTGTGGATTCTACTTAAAATGATCTTGGTACATTCCTCATCATTAAATTCATACTTCATGGAATAATTGATAATTTCATTTTTCTCTAGGTGCCCATAAGCTATTTTAACTGACATGTCTTGATTATCCAATTTCCTATAATCATCACTAAAATCTACATCTCCCAAAGTTTCAAACTTGCAACCTAAATATCCTTTAACATTCTCAATGTGTAATACTCCGTCTGGTATGGATGATAGTGCTAGTCTGTCATCAATTTCAGTAGGTTCAACTGGTTATTTCTTAATCTTAGGTCTATTCTTATCCTTAACATTATGAACCATAGAAATATCCATCTTATCAACTGATTAAAGATCAAAAAATACCTCAACTTTGCAAAATCTAGGGTTTCGGTATGATCGTCGCTGCAAACTGCTTCCAAACTTCTTCAAATCATCCTCAACTCACTTTTTCTTCTTTCAAATCTCTTTTCAATCACTTTTTAATCATGATAACTTTGATTTTGACCTTATAACACTTCACATTAATTCATTATGACATCGCATTCATTCATTTTGCTACTAAAACCTCAAAAAGCTGATTTTGCAAACCTGCAATCATAAAACTTTTTGTGACCTCGCAAAACATGATATTTTATTTTGCACACTTAACCATAGCATTAGTACAACATAAAAAACCTATATCTAACTACGTGAAACTTAAATCATTCAAATTCCTAATCTACACTAATCCTAAGTCCTAAACTACGGAAACATACATAATTTAAGTACTTAAAGAAGGGTCAGGTAAAGATTCATCCTTACCATTAGTTACATTACCTTCCTGACTACTTTCAGTGCTGAATATATCTCCTTGATCTATGCCTTTATCAAATTTTACTTCATCTTTATTGCTACAACAACCTTTCTCTTTGTTTCCTACATCTTCATTCCTTCTTGCATTATTCCTAGGGTTAGGGTTATGATGATAACCTCCATTGTTCATTCTGCAAACTCTTGCTAAGTGTCCAAACTTGTTGCATATCTAACAAATGATTCCATTGTTTCCAAATCTCTATCCTTGCTGGTTAATTTGTGACCTGCAATTTCTAGCAAAATGTCTTACTTTTTCGCATCTAAAACATACTACCACTTTTCTTTGATTCATTTCTTCAATAGATCTCTTATCTGCATTGTTAGTATTCCTAATCATTCTATCATGATTATTCAAAATTACTTTAGGTCTTCTACATCCATTAGCTCTGTGTCCAAAACTATGACAATTATAACAATGTCCATTAAGAGGTTTAAATTGCTTACTTGTGCAATCTCTCTTCATGTGCCCAATAGTATTACAAGTAAAACATCTACCTTTGAATTCTCTTTGCATACCTTTAGATGATTCTTCCTATTTTGATACTTCTTTCTTTGATTCTTCTTTCTCTCTAGGTGGTTCTTCTTTAGGTGGATCTTCCAATGTGTTCTCATCTAGCTTCATTTCCTCCATACTTTCAGATGTCTTTAGATCTGGCTTCTTACTTTCATGGTTTGTTCTAAAAATACTAAATCCATATCCAGTCCTATCAAAGAATGTTCTTTCAAAAGAATTTATTTTTTTTGTCTTATCACTATTTGAATATAGCCTTTCAAGTTGTTGTTTAGATTGAGTTAATTCACCTTTCACAATTTTATTATACTTCTCAAGTTCCACATACTGCACTTTTACTTTTTCAGATTCGGATGTTTCCTTTTCAAGTCTTGATCTCAGATCTTCATTCTCAATTTTCAATTTTTCATTATCAGATCTCAAATTTCCATCTTTCATACTAAGCTTCAGATTTACTATCTTCAGCTCATGCTTAAGGATCTCATTTTCTTTTTCTAATTCATCACAATCTTCAACAAGAATATCAGATTTCTTTTCAGATTTCAGATCTTCAATCTTACCTTTTAATTTGTCAATAGCATTCTTTGCATCTTCATACTTTCTTCTTAAGGAGTTTCTTTCATCAGTAAGCATATCAATCTGTTCAAGAGCTTCTTCAAGATTCTTCTGAAGTTGATCCATATCCATAGAGATCTTACTCAAGCTGCTAAGCTTTCCTTGAATGTTCCTTCTCCGAGTAACTGTGGTCTGATACCAATTGTTAGAAATAGGAAATACTAAGAGGGGGGGGTGAATCAGTATTTCACAAACTTTTTCTTTTTCCCACTTATGGATATAACCGACTACTTTAGTGCATACAAATATTATCAAGATGATTGACAAACATAGTAGTAAATAGAAAGAACTCATAACACATGATATTTTCTCGAGGAAACCTTGGCCAAGGGAAAACCCCGGTGGGGATGGTACCCACAAAGATCACTAATCAAAAGTATCTTGTTAGGGATATTGGACCCTGTTAAGAGTCAATTTACAATAAATAGTAGATCTGTCCTGGTTAAAGGACTTTAGGCCTTGTTAGAAGCCTTAACCCTGTTAGGAGTTAGATTACAAAACCTGATCACCAGCTGAGCTCACTACCCAAATAGGTAATACAAAATGTTTTTGACTATAGTATGGTACTGCTTACAACTTTGCATCAATAGCCTTTGATTTTATCACAATATACAACTATCACATGTTATTCTTTTCTTTCTTTTTACACATCACACACTTTCTCATTACATTTCAAGTATGCCTAATATATGAGTTATTAGAGCTAATAACTTTATATGGTCGGCTTCCAAAATATTTATCCAAGAATAAACATCTAGGATGTCATCCCTTCATAATTTTAAGTCATTATTTTGACAAGCAAAATAATCCCTTAACTCTTTCGCTAATACTGTCTCCAAAACTTCTCTGTCTGCAAAAACTATCTTTGGTAAACTTTGAATAACTTCGTCCATACTGGTCCAAACTTTATGCACACTATGATGGGGTATCCTCATACTCTGTAGAAGCTTTAGTTAACTATGCAAACAAAAAATTTTCTCCAGTGGACGTCGCCAACTAAATCTTCATTGGGTGCTCTGTCAGGATCACTGTATCCATACTTAGACAATTTCTTCCTTCAACTTGCCATACTTGCATTCCAGATTCTGCGCTCTTAATAGAGATCATATGTTTCCATAATGACAACATCTATGCATCCACATTAGCCAAATTGCCAACACTTGCCACCAAATATTCGCATGGCCCTTCAGTCTAGCCTTTGCAAACTTGACCCAATCAGGATCCTTGATATCATCATACTCAAAATATTCCTCTAATTCATTCATCCAGTCAATCAACTAGTCTGGGTTAAGGTTTCCTAAAAAAGTAGGAACCTCAATCTTAGGTCTTTTCCCAATCTTGGAAATGGCCCAAAAAATTCTCAAAATATTCCTCTAATTCATTCATCCAGTCAATCAACTAGTCTGGGTTAAGGTTTCCTAAAAATGTAGGAACCTCAATCTTAGGTCTTTTCCCAATCTTGGAAATGGCCCAAAAAATTCTTTCTTTGTCCTGGTTCAAAATTTGGCCTTCTCCTTCTTGATCATAGTTTCCTTCCTCTTCAGCTTCATCCTCTCTTTCGTCTCTGACATTAAGATTCATTCCTCTATGAATCTCTTCTTGCAATGCTTGCACTTGTCTCTAGAGCTCTCTAACCTCAAGTGTAACACCACCAACTTTTCCACTACATTCCCTTCATGGAGGCATTTTCATGTTGCTCATTGAAACCCTAAACCACGGTCCTGGTGCAAACTACCTCACGGTCGGTGATCTGTTTAACACTCAAGAACTCCTACTCTGATACCACTTGATGAAGGGTGCTACCCTTAATACCACAAAAACATAACAGAAATAGAGAAACAACAACAATTTGCAAGAACTGAAAATGGGATTTTTATTATCTCCACAAATGTGGAATTACAAATTTCAGAATTACAATATGCAAAACCACATGGGCATTTTTCCTTACAATATTTTTTAGGAAAAAGCCTCGAAGCATTACCCAGATCTCCCCAGAACTACCCTAGACAACATTATGGGCCTTTCTTATATAGGCAATTTCCATTGCCTGAGAAGGTTCCAAAAATTTATCCCTTAAGGCCGACCAACCTAAGAATTATTTTATTTTTCAATTTATTACATTAAAGTTAGCTCAAAACAACTTTCGAAACCCAAACAGAAATTTTGAATGAAATTTGTTTTCTGCCATTTTAGGTGGCCTAACTTTCAAAGACCATACGTCATCACTCGTTGATTCAATTGACTATTATGACCCCATTTTGGAAAGGGCGCAAAGTTCTCTACAATGCCTATTTCATGAGCTAAAGTTTTAACCTCATCTGAGGCCTCTAAAGCCTTCAAAACTGAGTTCAAAGTTTTTGTACCCTGCTGCCAATACTGAAAATTTTCAATATCTTCAAAACTAAACTTGATTTGGCAATGAAACTTTATTGGCAGGCTGATACAACCAAAATGAACCTCGACTTGTGAAATGAGAACATTCCGAGATCAAATGGAAAACTTACTAAAAACAGTAAATTACCAAAAATAGCATCTCTACATAAGATAACCCTTATTGAAAAGAAACTAGAAATATGTTTGAGTGATGCAAGATTTCTCTTACACCCAGGATGCTCCTGCATCACTTTTTCTGAAGACCTGAAAGATGTCATACAATTGGATCATGTACAATTATCATGATGAACTTAAACATACAATAATAATGTGTAAACATTATAAGATACTAAAAATATGTGACCTTAACAATATATAACATATCGCAAAAATGAGTTAGCCCAGGGACATCATGTATTGTCCATACAAGAATTGCATGGAATTGAAATTGTTGTTACAAGTAGCAGTTGTCGTTGTACCAAAAGATCAACCTGTTAATGCTTGATACAACCACTAGACTTATAGAAGACACAGGAGGTGGTTAAACCATGTCATGAATCCCGAGGAGAGTGCTGACCATTTTGTCAACAATCTCCCCCTCAACATTACATGAGGGGATTCAAACCTATGACCAAACTTTGATACCACTTGTTACAAGTAGCATTTTTTGTTGCACCAAAAGATTGACCTGTTAATGTCTGATACAACCACTAGACTTATAGAAGACACAGGAGGTGGTTAAACCATGTCATGAATCCCGAGGGGAGCACTGACCATTTTGTCACCAATTGTCTTTGGCCTATTGGTCTAGAGATGTCATACATAGTGACCCCATTCTATAACTTTAACAACTCGTCAATAAGGGGCTCAATATACACGTTCATATCTTTAACTTGGTACTTACCTAGTTGAATGAACAAAAACATTACATAATTATTCTGACCATTTTGATGTGGTATTTATAAATTAATTTAGATAACTCTTAAATGAAAAAATACCTGGTACAAACATTAACATTATGTGTTCCATCTTTATGGACATCATAGGAGGAATTTTATTGTTAATAAAAAAAATAGGCCACACTGAGTAAATAGATCTCATATCTCCAAATGGATTGACACTGTTTGTTGCCAATGAAAGCTTGAGATTACGAGGTTCTTCTTTAAAGTGTGGCCATATTGTTTCTATGTCTTTAAATGTAGAACCATCCATAGGCATTTACATAATGATCTTGACTTCTATTGTGTGCATGGTAATCTATAAATTGTGCCAAGATAGTGCACTTGAATAATAATTGAAGACGTGGAATAATGGGAATGTACTGAAGAACCTTATGAGACACCTTTTTTGTTATTTGATCTGACCGATATCTAATAATATGACAATCAGGGTATTCTATTGCAAATTCATGTTCTTTATGATAAAGAATGTGATCACTGTGACAAGCATGTATTATGTGATACTTCATTCCAATTTGATTCATAATGGTAGATAATTCTCGATATGAACGAGGAAAAATGTTTGATGGTGGTAATAAAAACTCACCTATCAACCTACAACAACAAATATGAATTGTTAATATAATGAATAGTAATGTTATGTCTTAGCGTTCAAAATTGCAGATGATCAAAACCAATCATAAAACCTCTGATTTATTAAGTCTTGTAATTCCAATAGAGGCATCAAACAAAAATAAACACTAAGGTAATAAGGATCTATGTCCTTCAATTTGAGCTCTTGGCTACAGGTGTGTATACCTATTAGATTGAATTCTTCAAAAATCATAAAATCTATATGTATACTTGATACAAATCTAAACATATAAATCTCTCACAACTTTAAAGTAAATCATTATTTTAATTGATTGATGCTAAAAATAGTGCAACATTAAGAAAAACTAGTGTCAAATCCTAGGGCATCAGAGTCAAATAAAATTAAATTAATAGGAAATCTCTCAACTCAAATACATCCAAACCCCAGATAAGATGCCTTGCAAATTATCTTCTTATGTATACATTATGTCTGTTGGACTACAAATGATTTGGAATCTGATTGAAGGACTTGTGATTACAAGATCACTGAGAAGTCACTGATTAGATATGTAATATGATTAAATCAGTATTATGTTGTCATTGATGTCAACTAGTTTGACAACACTTATCTTGTAAGTTACTACACCGAAACATCTGAAGAAAAGTGGAAAAAAGATGAAGAATAGAGAAATATACATGAGGAAAGATGTACATGATAGATGAGGATAAGGAACACATTGAGTAATTTTTTGATGAGTCTATGACTTGATGATATTGACTTTATTATGTTGCATTCATCTATAATGAAGTATAGAGCTGAAAGACACAAAGCAATGCTGTTGGTAAATGATGCATTTCTAGTATACACCGATGACATGTTGTATATTAACCACAATATTAACCAAGCAGTGTTCACCGATGCATTCTTTGTTAATTGAGCGAAATAGAATGAATTAAATGATTAGTTTACCCAATAAGATTGATGAGCTGGAAAGAGTATAACATCGAGGTAATAGATAATGTTTGTTATGCAGATCAATGGCTGACAAAATTCAAAGAAGATCTAAAAAAGCAGATTGAAACGTGTTATTGACACAACTACCGAGAAAGTTTAAGTGGCAAAATCTATGAATATGATTAAGTGGCAAAATCTGATGGTGGAGAAGAAAACAATTTACTCATCTATATAAGAGAAAAAAATTTCTTTAGTAAGATGCTGAGAAGAAGAAGAAGCTACAGGAATTTTGCGTGAACAATCTTTCATGCATTCTGATCATACTGATTAGTGAGAACCGAGCTACAAAACAATTACTGAGCTACATAGAGCTATTACCGATGCATAGTAAGTTGATATACTATTGAAATTGAAGTGAAATATTGATCAGAAAGATTTGTATGGACTAAATATTGATCTATAATCTACAATTGAAGTTGTATAAAGGTAGGTCATTTTATTGTTACATATTTAACCATTGTATACAGTTCAAATCTCTTAACCGAGTGGACTCTAAAAGTCTTATGATGTATCATTCATAGAATAAACATTGTTATCTTGTCAACCCCATAGTGAATGTTGGTTTGATGATAACTTCTAGTGTAAAATCCTCTAACAAGGTCACACGTGACAATGTGTTTGTAACCTTTCATAGGGTTGGGTCTTAACCGACCTCACTTCAAAAGAGTGAACAATTTTGGGTTGCCAGTCCCAGGTGGTTTTTCCCTTTATAGGGTTTCCATGTTAAATCTCTTGTGTTATGTGTTGATTGTGATATTTGTTTGTTATCATACTTTGCATGTTACATATTAGATTTGATCAGTAAATAGTTATAAGTATTAGACTGGTAATCAGTAAAAGCATAGAGAGTAAGACTTATTATTGCTTACCGACAAGAAGAAATAGAATAAATTGTTTTGGATTATACATTTTGTATTGGGACACTGGATAACTGATTCACCCCCCTCTCAGTTATTCTAACAATTGTTATCAGAGCTCAATTGCTTAGACCAGAGTTTTAAAGATTTAAGCATAAAGTTCTCAAGATGTATAAGAGGGAAGTACCGAAACTGAATAAAGAGAAATTCATAGTATGGAAAAGTAGAATGAAGCTACACATATCTAGAATTGGGAACTCAACACTAGATCTAATGCAAAATGGCTACATACAACCACCCACTGGTCCCCTAACTATTGATGAACTGAAGGATAAGCATGAACACAATGTTACTATGATGGAACTTGCTTCTGCCTATACCGACACTAAATTTGAAGATATCAAGACATGTATAACTGCCAAAGGAATGTGGGATAAGTTAGCACAAATCTACAATGGAGATAAGCTACCTTTAGCATGCTTCAATTCTAAGGAAGTCAGTCACATCATTGCTAGATGTCCATAGAAGAAAGATGATGATAGATCCAAGGATCGATCTGAAGGAAGCTATGGAAGAAGAGTCAATAGAGGTTACCAACACAACAATAGACACAACCGAGATGAAAAAGGCAAAAAGGTATGTTACATAGCCGAATATATTGAAATTGAATCTAGTTCTGATGATGATATAGAAGTTGTATTTGTTGCTATGAAAGATGACTGAGAAGAGGAAGAGAAAAATGAAGAGATAGCACTAATCTCTAAAATAAGTAGAAATGATACATGGATCATAGACAGTGGCTGCACACATCATATGACCGGTGATGTAGAGAATTTTGATCATCTTGTTGAATATAATGGAGTATCTATGAGAATGGGAAATGATGCACCTTGTATGGTAAGAGGTAAAGGCTCATTGATGATCAATGATAGATTACAATTTGAAAATGCATATTGGGTAGATGGAATGAACTATAATCTGATAAGTCTGGCTCAGTTGAACAATTCAGGCCATTGACTAGCTTTTGAGAGCAAAAAGGTGAAGATTTATGATGATGGAGGAAGATTGGTCGAAACTGGTACACAGTCCAGAGGTAATCTATTCTATCTTGATATAGATCATTCTTCTTGTTTGTTAATAAAGGATGAAGATGCTTGGTTGTGGCACTAAAGGTTATGCCATGTGAACTTTGACAACATGATCAAGATTAGTAGAAAGAAAAGAGTTAGAGGATTACCTAACTTGACAAAACTTGATCATGCCATGTGCCATGAATGTCAAAAAGGCAAGATGACTAAGTCTAGTTTCAAAAGTAAGGACTATTCAACAAAGAAGATACTTGAGTTGGTTCATACTGACCTGTGTGGTCCTATGAGAACTCAGAGTTGTTCTGGTGATAGATATTTTATTCTTTTTGTTGATAGAGGTGGTGAATTTATCTCTGATGAATTTACTAAATTTTGCAATGAGCATGGAATCAAGAGGCAAGTATCTGCACTGAGGACACCTTAGCAAAATGGCATTGCTAAAAGAAGGAATAGGTCTATAATTGACTATGCTAGAACTTTGATGATACAGAAGAATGTTTCTCAAACATATTGGAGGGAAGCTATCAGCATAGCTGTATATGTTCTTAACCAAGTACAACTGAAGAAGGACTCCAACCGAACACCTTATGAGCTATGGTTTGGACACAAACCTACTGTGAGTTATTTCAGAATTTTTGGAAGTAAATGCTTTGTCTTGAAAGATGAGAGAAATGGAAAATTTGACTCTAAAGGAGATGAAGGAATATTTCTGGGATATTCTACTACAATTAAAGCATACAAATGTTTGAATAAGGCAACAAATAAAATTGTTGAAAGAACTAATGTTCATGTTGATGAGTTTGATGACAAGTACATAGAGGAAAATAAAAAGGAACTAGGAGACTATGGTAGATTCACCTACATTGAACATCCAGAGTATCTACTGACATCGCAGGCTGTATCAACTGGCCAGCAGGGAAATAATCTAGTACAACAGACACCACAAACCGATGAACATGAAGAAGTTTCCAAGCAAGGAAATGACCTTGAGTAGGATGAACAAGAAAGGAGAAATCAAGTGTTGGCTAGTTTTGTTAGGAGACATCATCTTGAAACAAAAATCATTGGAGATAGACATGTTGGAATGCAAACCAGAAGCAAAACAAGATAAGGTACATGTCTAACTTCTGAATTTGAACCTAAAACTATGAAAGTTGCATTAGAGAATGAAGAATGGGTTAATGCAATGAAGGAGGAAATAGAGCAAATAAAAAAGAACAAAACTTGGTCCTTAGTACCCTGACCAATAGATTAGAATTCTATCAGTATTAAGTGGATATACATGAATAAATTGAATGAAAATGGTGATGTCACAAGAAATAAAGCTAGATTAGTATGCAAGGGATATGCACATGAAGAAGGCATTGACTATGGTGAGACATTTGCACCTATTTCTAGATTAGAAGGAGTTATAATGCTACTTGCATATGCTGCACATAAGAAATTCAAAGTCTATCAAATGGATGTGAAGTCAACATTTTTGAATGGTATAATTGAAGAAGTCTACATTGAACAACCTGAAAGATTTGTTGATCCCAACAACAAAGACATGGTATGTAGATTACATAAAGCCTTATATGGACTAAAGCAAGAACCAAGAGCATGGTATGAAAGAATACATATTTACTTGTTAAGTATTGGATTTGTTAGAACAAGTGAAAACAACAATTTGTATGTGAAAGGTGATACTAATGATACTATTATCATTGCTGAAATTTTTGTTGATGATATTATCTTTGGTGGCTCAGATGTTGTCTGCAAGGCATTTGCTAATGAAATGCAAAAGGAATTTGAAATGTCTATGTTCAGAGAGATTAAGTTCTTTCTTGGACTTCAAGTGATTCAGTAGAGTGATGGCATATTCATCACACAATCTAAATACATAAAGGAAGTACTGAAGACATTTGGCATGGAAGATGCTAAACTTGTGGGAACACCGATGGCTACTAGATGAAAATTGACAAAGGAGGATGAAACTACTGAAGTAAATTAGAAACTTTACCAATCTAGGATTGGCAAGTTAATGTATGTAGTTCATAGTAGGCCAGATATAACACATGTTGTAGGAATTGTTGCAAGATTTTCTACTAATCCTAGAGAATCACACATGATAGCTACAAAAAGGATCTTAAGATACTTGAAGAAAATAGAAAATTATGGATTATGGTATTCTAAGGAAGGGAAGTTTGAACTGAAAGTTTACACCGATGCTGATTGGGCTGGAAATGTGGATGATAGAAAAAGCACCACCGGAGGAGCATTTTTCTTTGGTGAAAGACTTGTAACCTAGACAAGTAAAAAGAAGGCTTGTATCTCTCAGTCTATAGCTAAAGCAGAGTATGTTGCTACTACTACCAATTGTTCAAACATTGCATATATCAAACAAGTGTTGGAAGGAATGAATGAGGTAATCACTGACCTGGTGATTATATATTGTGACAAAACTAGTACAATTAATATTTCAAAGAATCTTGTGATGCACTCTAAGACAAAGTATATATCTATTAAGTATCATTACTTAAGAGAAAAAGTGCAAGAGAAGCAAATAAAGTTGGAATTTGTCATATTTAAAGAACAACTTGTAGATATTTTTACAAAGCCCCTACCGAAGGACACATTTGAATACTTGAGGACTACACTTGGGGTTTGTCCCCTGTCTATTGGTCACTAAGGTGATATGGATGTTGCATCAACCAATTTTTATCAAAAGATCATTCACATTGATGCAGCATAGTTCATGTTATACACTAAGTTTGCACCCTTGTTTCAAGCTCTCGTAGTCTTGATAACCTAGTATAACATGGGAATCATCTCCAGGTTGTGGGACCTATGCTAACTGAGATGAGACCTCTAGGTTCTAGGCTAGTTCCTCTTGGATAATCATCTCAATTTTCTTCTTGACATGAAAAGTAAAACTTTTGAGGGAAAGGGATAGAAGAAATGCCTGAAAGGGAAATGCCTTGAAAGCAAACTACCTACTAGGTGATACACCAAAATTAGGGTTTGGATCTCAGTATAGAGGAATGGAATAAATGAAAGGCTTAGGTCTAGTAGGTCACAATTTACTAAATATGCTTGCATAAGTGTTTCATAGGAGGGCTTGAACATAAGACACAACTTATGACCTGCAAGCAGACATTCATTTATGCAACTCGGTGTAGGATTGAGACAAGACTATTAGGGGGCTGAAGTATACACACAAAAACATCTAAATCAGATCAAACACAATAAAACACATAATTACAAAAAGTAAGAGGGATCAGGAACCCTAAGATATCACTAAAAACATCATATACTTTAATCCATTAAAAGATAATTTAGATAAGGAAGCATAGGGACATGAATTGTCAAAAAATACCTCTACAATATTTGAATTATCAATGAAAGATTACAACTGTATTAGCCAGAGGGTAGAAATCATACCACAGATGACCCTTAAGAAAAGTGAAATTCTTCTACAATTGTCCAACTCTGAGCACTAAGGCTCCAAAAATACAATATATACATCTCCTTTGCACGCAGGCAAGAGTCAAAAATCTAACTAGGGTCAAAGAATTTTGCATTAGAATAATGATAAACCCTAGTTCTATCAAGTTTGATCATAAATATATCTCTGAAAAATCATAGCCAATTAGATATTTCTTTGAGTGCCCCTCCCTATACTTTACAATCAGCCTACAAACAAGCAACCCAGACTCATCTACCTCTCTTGCACAAACTCTTGCCATGAATGCACTGATTGGTAATCTCAGAAAGCATGAAATGACCTATGACAGCGATGTAGGTCTTCACATCATTTTCTCCAACTGCAATCATCCTTGAAACATAAATTTTAGCTACCCATTTTGTCACAACCGACCATTGGATCAAAACGTAGCAAAAACTTGTAGAGAAATATTAAAATTTGAAAATTAACGGCTAATAGGTGGCACCATAATTTTCCTCCATCGATGACCGATGTTTAAATCTCAATCTTCTTTTAAAACATGACCGTTATATCTTCTTATTTACCCAGGAACCATTCATCTGTAGAATTAACCTCAAGTCCACCTTGGGTTACCTTTTCTCATTGGTCATAGGACTACTAATTGTTTTAACTGACCTTGGTTAAGTCTGGTGAACCTAAGAAACCCTTACTCACTAATTCATAGAACCTTGCTAACCCTGGGCCCATTTGCCACTTGGAAATCTTTCATTTACCTTGGCTGCTCTGTCAACAAACACCTCAGTAGGCTCTGACAATGGACCCACTCAAATTGAGATTCTAATCCAATGGCAGGTGCAAGATCTCATGTGCCTTGAATATTCCTTCAGATCATACACCCGCTATAGATCCCTTTAGAACTAGGACCCCATGACACATCAAACTGATAGATGAGTCCCTATCATCATATAGTAGCCAATCATATGTGAGCACATCAGTGCTAGGTATCACATCAAACCCACAACTCAGAGATTCTCATCGGATGATTGTCGCATGATATCATAGGGTCAGAAGATTCTATGAGATCATATGACCACTGTAGATCTTTGCCTTTCTGACACATTTATAGACCTTCTGACATGGTCCCACTAACAAATCCTAGTCATCACCTGGGAGCCAATAGAAAACAAGCATGTCACTAGAGAAGGACCCACCTGATAGAGCCCAAAGATAAAGCAAGATCAATGGTTGTCGCATGATCGCAAGAAATATTCTGAGCCCTTGCGATCATGTGACCGCGGTTGGATTGAAAGGAAAGGCAGCCCACTGGGCCCTTGCTGACCTATCTCCACACTATACTCTCACCAACCAATCAAACTCCACCCCTTCAAATACACATAGCACATTTCTTGACAATGGCCCCACTAACAAACAGCTGAATCACCAACCGTCGATGAATCAGAAGCTACCAAATCAGATGAGGTGGCACCGGTCCCATTGATAAGATATTGCACTGAAGGAAAAGGAAGATTGATGATCATCACAAGATCTCATGGAATCTTTCAAGGCCATGAGATCATGCAACAACCATAGATCCAAAATCTTGACTTGGCCGCTAAACCAAGACTACCAACTGAAATGGTAACCGCTCACGGGATCGCTAAATGTTAAGGGGTTAACCACTGGGAATTAGAGATTTGGTGACTTAAAGATTTTAAAATGCACATGCAAAATGAAGGGACTTAAGTGGCTAATAAAGTAACAAAGAAATATAATAGGCCAAAGGGTTTCCTAACACAATGGCTAGTTTTATGAATATTTTTAAGGACTTTTCACCTAGCTAGAGACCTACAAACAGCTGCAGAGACCAGGGGGGATAGATAAAGCCATGAAATTTTGTAGAGTGCTTGGAAGGATAAAAATATAGACCTTGAAATGGGAATTGGCCAAATTTGCATGCATATGAAAAATTAGGGTAACATTTTGGTGACTTCTGCTGGATGTCAGCCTGCTAGACATGGAAAACCAGTGGCCTTGACATATCCATTGGACATGGGGTCATCTCAGGAACACAAAACTTCAACAGAGAGACAAAATTGGAACCAGAGACTTTCTGTGCATAGGCACTTCTTGAAAAGTAGGAAACTAACCTAGAAAATAGGGAAAGAAAGTATAAAACACATTTACAAGAATCTACAAAGAGGAATTAACCTCAAAACAAGGCTTCAAGTAGAAACCATTTACTGATATTGGCAAGGCATCTCCTTCAAGATTTGATAGCTAGAAAGCATTGGACCCCTTGCACTCTATTATAAAGAATGGTCCACCCCAAAATGAATCAAATTTGGTATGTCTACCAGGCTTGGATCTCAATTCATCCCATTTGAGAATCACATCCCCAACCTTGAAATTTTTGACCCTGGCTCTTTCATCAAAACTCTTCTTTGTTTGAATTTGATGGAACTCCATATTTTCCATGGATTTGTCTTTGATCTCTTCCAATTCCATCAACTGAGCATACCTGACCTGCAAGGAGTCTCCTTCTTCAAATAGGGCATACTGAGTAGCCATGTCCAGAGCTAGCAATTCAACTAAGATAGACAACTTTGCCTCTCTGCCATACACTAACACATAAGGAGAATTCCCAATGATCTTCTTTGGGGTAATTCTATCCAACCATAATGAAAACCTGAGCTTAGTATGCCAATCTCTCTGATTGTCTTGCAGAGTCTTCTTGATTATCTTAATCAAATTCTTGTTTGTTGACTCTGCTAAACCATTGCCCTAAGGGTAATAATTTGAAATGGTATTTAGATAGATACCATTCTTGACTACCCACTCTGAGACTTTGAGGCCAGTGAATGCTAATGCGTTATCTGAAATTATTGAATCTAGAATGTCAAATCTATGAATTATGTCATCATAAAAAATCAACACAACATTCTCATTGGCCTCTTTTAATGCAATTGCTTCTGTCCACCTAGTGAAATAATCTATTGCAGTGATTATCCATTTATGTCCTACACTAGATGGAGGATTGATCATGCCAATGAAGTCTATACCCCACTTCATGAAAGGTTGTTCCATTCTGATTGGCTGTAGGGGCAAGGCTGCAAGCCTCTCTTTTCCTACAAACATGGCACACTTGATGCATTTTCTCACATACTCATGACTATCCTTAAAGATAGATGGCCAATAGTATCTAGCCCTCATGATTTTAAAAGTAGTAGTCCTAGGAGAAAAGTGACCTCCAGAAGGTCCATCATGAAATTCAAATAGGACATCAGCTATCTTTTCTAAATCTATGCATCTTAAAAGGACACCATTATGATCCTTTCTAAAAAGAACCTCATTTATTAGCACAAAAGGAACAGATTGTAATCTATAATATCTTCTTTTTGCTGATTCCAAACTTGCAGGACATTGTCCCATCTTCAAATAATTGATCATATTAGGCAACCAACTTGTTTCCTTGGCTTGTTCTTCTATAGAATGCACCACCAGAGATGCATCTATTTGCTTTGATTTCTTTGAAATTTCATCCTCTGCTAAATGTTCACAAAGACCTCTTCCTCTAACTAGCTTGGTAGTTTGGATATCTATGTCATATTCCATCACCTTGGTGATCCAACCAACTCTTTTCTCATTTAGGTCCTTGGAAAGCAAAAATTCTTTGACACTTGGATGAGTAACTTTCAAGTGTACCTTGCTATGGGTCAACAAATATCTAAACTTTTTAAGGCTCTTTACCACAATAAGTACATGTTTTTCTACAAAAGAGTATCTCTGTTCATACTCCTCTAAACCTTTGCTAAAGAAAGCAATAGGCTGCTCCAATCCATCTAAATTTTCTTGAGTCAGCATTGCAGATATAGCATCCTGACCCCCATAAGCATAAAGGATAAAATCCTTACTAAAATTTGGGTTTAGGAGAGCAAGGGCTTCTGCTAAGGCCTCTTTGATAGCTTGGAAATTGACTCTCCCTTCTTTGGTCCAACTAAAATCTGAACTCTTCTTTAACATGGATGTCAAAGGCTTTAGTAAATCTGCAATGTTAGGCAAGAACCTCCTAACAAAATTAATCTTTCCTATGAAAGATTGGAGACTTTTCTTGTGATGTGGCAATGGTAGCTCTAAGATGGCTGCAATTCTCTTAGGATCTACTATGATCCCTTCTTTGGATACTACATATCCCAACAATTTTCCTTCATGAATTGCAAAGACACATTTTTTGGGATTAAGAGATATCCCAAATTCTCTACATCTTTCAAAAATCTTCCTCAAATGTTTGATATGATCTACTACATGCTTTGAATAGATAGTTATGTCATCCAAGTAGACCAGTACAAACTTGTACATGAGGCTCTTAAAGGCCATATCCATTGCCTTTTGAAATGTAGCACCTGCATTTGACAAACCAAAGGGCATCTTTTGATAAGCCATGGTTCCCCACTTGGTTGTAAATGTAGTCTTATATTGATCCTCTTCATTCACTAAGATCTGATTGTATCCTGAATAGCCATCCAATAATGAAAATCTCTCAGATCTAGAGACACATTGTAAGATTTTTTCCATTGAGGGTAATGGATGGCAGTCCTTTAGAGAAACTCTGTTAAGATCCCTAAAGTCAACACACAACCTCCATTCCCCATTCTTCTTCCTAATAGGAACAAGGTAGGAAACCCAACTAGTATGCTTAATGGGGTAGATGATACCACTTTCTATCAATTTGAGTACTTCTTTATGCATGAGTGGCTCAAGTTTGGGATTAATAGGCCTTTGTTTCTATCTTACTGGTTTGGCATTAGGTTCTAATTCAATAGTGTGATGAGAAAGAGTAGGATGAAAACCTTTAAGGTCCTCATATTGCCATGCAAATACATCATTGAATTCCTTGAAAAGTTGTGTGTAATCTTTGTTTTCCAAATCAATATTCACTTTTCCAAATTGTAGGCTCTTACCTGGTTCCAACTCTAGTTCAATACAATGTTCTTGTTGGACTACTAGGCCAACTTTACTTTTCTTGACTTGATCATCCTTGTTGAAGATAGTCTCTAAGGTGACAAGACCTCTAGGCATCTTATTAGACTTAAGTTGTATCACTTGATCACCATAATTTTTTGATAGCCTATCTTTATTATGCTCTAAAAAGACATCTTCAAACAAGAACTATAGAATTTGTTCATCATTGTCAAACACTTTCCAATTGACATCATTATCAGGAATAGAGGGTCTGACAATCACTTCAATATTTTTTTGATCTACCTCTTTTGAAATGCTATTTGGAATGTCATAGTGAGATCCAATAGCAGCTAACCTATCTACATTTTCAATTAGCTTTCTAGGGATGGCAACAATATTGAAAGCATGGAAATCTTCAATTGCATCAAAAACTCTATGTTTGTATGCTTTAATGGTTTCATTCTTGGTTGCACTCATCCCTCTCACTTGGCTGACAACTAATTCACTGTCACCATAAACTTTTAAGGCCTTAAGCCCTGTTTTTCTAGCCCATTCTTGTCCATTGACTAGACTCTCATATTCTACAATATTGCTAGTCTAGGAGAAACTAAATCTAAAGGTAGTATAATACCTTTCTCCTTTTGGGGACACTAGAATAGCACCACCACCAGAACCATGCCTACTTCTAGCTCCATCAAAAAATAGTTTCCAAACCTGATTATTCTGATCCTTTGAATCGGTGTCCTCTTTGAGAAGGCTTGGCTCTATGACTCCACTTTCTTCTATCAAATAACTTCCCAGACCAAAATCCCAAATAATATTTTTTTGGGCCTCTGAAGCTCTTTCATCTAGAAGGATATCAGGGATACTTTCTATCTTTGTGCTTGCTTCACTAATGGTTTGGAAGTCACTATCATCAAATATAGGGTAGTTTACATTGATGGTATTGAATACATATGTTTCTATATGGTGTGCTGCTAATGGTTTTGACTTAATGGTGACCTTGGTCCCATATCTTGTATGAAAAAGCATGTGAGACCAGTCAGAAGATAGGTAGCCTCCTGTCTTGGCTGTAAACTCCCTTGAAAAACATATAGCAAATAATGCAGGGAGATCTATGATATATATATCAAGGAGGATGGAAAAATTAGGACTAGCATGTAGGATTAGACTGGTATCCTTGGCCACACCTATAGTATTGACGAAGGATCCATCAAGTTGTGTGACCTTCTTTTGGAAGGGTTCATATTTCAGTCCTAATTGGTCAGCTACTTTCAGAGGCATTACAGTGCTAGTAGCTCCACTATCTACCATACAATTATGTACTAAATATTTTCTAATAATTAGAGATACATAAAAGGGAGGTGGCTTTGAGCTCCTACCTTGCACGATATTGGCCTTGGAGTTGCTACTTGGAGCCTCCTTTTCTTGATCAGTGTTAACCAACACTGGCCTTGTAGCTTCTTTTGCAGGTTGAGGAGTCGCCACCTCTGTCATAGCCTTAAAAATTTCATGTTGTCCTGGAAGAGCCAAAGAGTCCCACATGGACATGGTGACATTCACCTTCTTCATGTTGTCCACAATGTTGAAAGGTGTCACACTGTGTACTCTTTGTTGTGTCTTTAGCATGACAGGCTCCACCTCTTTGGAATGTTGGTTCTCTTTTCTTGTAATGATAGTATCCTCCTTAGGTGTGATGGGAGTGGCTTGCTGTAGTGGCTCTACAGATGTAGTGGCTTTGGCATTAGAATCTTCCCTTTCCATGTCTTGAGCTCTTCTTTTTTCTCTTGTACAGGCAACAAAAGAAACCTCATCATTGACTCCATTGAAGTCTGGTTGCTCCCAATTAAAGAGAGTAGACTCATTCTCTTGTGATTCTTGTTGAGGCACTGACCCATTAGATAAAGCCTCTGATTGAGCTTGTGAGACATTCTGAACCATTATAGCTCGGTTCATCCATCCATTTGAACATGTAGCTTGATTATGAGGCTGATTACAAGGAAAACACCATTCATTATCCATAGCCATATTATTTTGACTATGAACCATATCCCTCACTGGATTTGTAGAATTTAGAGGTGCAGGGTTATATGGTTGGAATGGTCTCTGATTAAAACTTTGTCTCTGTCCTTGATAACCTCCTTGGTACAGTGGCCTATTTTGTTGATAAGGTTGTCCTTGATTTTGATATTGCTGATTAGGACCTTGGCCTTGTGGCTGAAATGGTGGTCTGATTCCTTGACCTTGTTTCTTCAAATTTGTGACCTCTTTAGTCAAGGTCTGCAACAAGTTATTCATCTCTTGCTAACTGCTTTGTTGGCTATTCTTTATCTCCTGCAGCTCTTGAGAGAAACTAGTTGTTAGCTCTTAGCCACTGGTACTAGTTTGAGGTGCTAATATGGTGGGGATAGGGGTAAATGGGCATACTTGTGTAGGTGAAATGGGTTGAAGGCTAGGAAAGATGGGCATTGGTGGCCTTCTAGCAATCATGCCTACTTGGATTAAACAATTTTTATCCCTAACAACTATGTCAAAGGCTTGGGGTAGAGAAGTACCACCCATAGATTGGATCATGATAGAAATTTGACCATTCAAACTTTTCAAATAATATAGGAAAGCATAGTCAGCTGATGGTCTTACTAATACTAGAATTCTATTCCATGTTTTGAGGAATCTACTATTGTAATCTATCATTTGCTCTTGAGGGTCTCTCTTAATGGTTGTCAACTGCTCAACTAGAGACAAGTTATCTGATTTATCCTCAAAATTTTTACTTAGTGCATCCCCTAACTCATCCCATGAAGCAATAGAACCAATAGTTAAAGTTCTAAACCATTCAATAGCCTTACCTTTTAGAGAGGCTACTAATAATTTGGTAGCCACATCCTCTTGAGTTATGTTGTGTATGTTGTAGATGGTGGTCACGTATCTTATGTGTTCAAAAGTAGTAGTTTTCCCTTCACCTGTGAAATTAGGTATACTCTTTAGTGCCACCAAGGGCACATCATGATGTTGAGCAAAGGCCAATGGGATGCCTTGGTTGAAAGGTGCAAAATAAAATTGCCTAGCCATTGCAAGAGTTGGAATCTAAAGGTTAATGACTATATGAGCTATATTTGCTGCTAGATTTGAATCCTCTTCTAGATCTCTAGTTAGAGATCTGCCTCTTCTTCTAGAATGAAAGGGAAAAGGTCTCCTATCTGAAGTATTAGGAGGTGTACACTAAACTCTTCTTGCAGGGGATGTTCTCTGAGTTGACCTACCTTTATGACTTCCTTTTGAGGGAAACTCTTAAAATTGAGTGGGCTTTGAGCTCCCAATCTCAATCTTTCTCATAAACCTTAAACAAGGTTGGCCTAGATCTTTGAAATCAGTGGAGTCGCTAGATACACTTGATAGAATGACTTCTAAAAGTTGGTGTTATGTAATCTGCATATCAGAGATAACATAATCTTCAAACAATGACTTCTTTTGTTCTCCCACCAAGCATGCCAAAATTGTTATACACTAAGTTTGCACCCTTGTTTCAAGCTCTCCTAGTCTTGATAACCTAGTCTAACATGAGAATCATCTATGCTAACTGAGATGAGACCTCCAGGTTCTAGGCTGGTTCCTCTTGGATAATCACCTCAATTTGCTTCTTGACATGAAAAGTAAAACTTTTGAGGGAAAGGGATAGAAGAAATTCCTGAAAGGGAAATGTCTTGAAAGAAAACTACCTACTAGGTGATACACCGAAATTAGGGTTTGGATCTTAGTATAGAGGAATGGAATCAATGAAAGGCTTCGGTCTAGCAAGTCACAACTTACTGAATAGGAATGCACAAGTGTTTCATAAGAGGGCCTGAACATAAGACACAACTTATGACCTGTAAGAAGACATTCATTTATGCAACTCAGTGTAGGATTGAAACAAGACTGTTAGGGGGCTGAAGTATACACACAAAAACATCTAAATCAGATCAAACACAATAACACACATAATTATAGAAAGTAAGAGGGATCAGGAACCCTAAGATATCACTAAAAATAGCATATACTTTAATCCAATAAGAGATAATTCAGACAAGGAAGCATAGGGACATGAAGAATTGTCACAAAATACCTCTAAAATATTTGAATTATCAAAGAAAGATTACAACTGTATAAGCTAGAGGGTAGAAATCATACCATAGATGACCCTTAAGAAAAGTGAAATTCTTCTACAATTGTCCAACTCTGAGCACTAAGGTTCCAAAAATACAATATATACATCTCCTTTGCATGGAGGCAAGAGTCAAAAATATAACTAGGGTCAAAGAATTTTGCATTAGAATAATGGTAAACCCTAGTTCTGTCAAGTCTGATCATAAATATATCTCTACAAAATCATAGCTGATCAGATATTTATTTGAGTGCCCCTCCCTGTACTTTACAATCAGCCTGGAGACAAGCAACCCACACTCATCTACCTCTCTTTCACAAAGTCTTGCCATGAATGCACTCATTGGTACTCTCAAAAAGCAAGAAATGACCTTTGACAGCTGTGCAAGTCTTCACATCATTTTCCCCAACTGCAATAATCCTTGAAACACAAATTTTAGCTACCCATTTTTCCGCAACCGACCATTGGATCAAAACCTAGCAAAAACTTGCAAAGAAATATTAAAATTTGAAAATTAACAACTAACAAGTGGTGCCATACTTTTCCCCCATCGACGACCGACATTTAAATCTCAATCTCCTTTTAAAACATGACTATTAGATCTTATTTACTCAGAAATCGTTCATCTACAGAATTAACCTCAAGTCCACCTCGGGTTACCTTTTCTCATTGGTCACAGGACCGCTAATTGTTTTAACTGACCTTGGTTAAGTCTGGCAAACCTAAGAAATCTTTAGTCACTGATTCATAGAACCTTGCTAACCTTGGGTCCATTTTCCACTTGGAAATCTTTCATTTTCCCCGATCGCTCCATCAGCAAACACCTCGATAGGCTCTGACAATGGACCCACTCAAACTGAGATTCCAATCAAATGGCGGGTGCAAGATCTCATGTGCCTTGAATATTCCTTCAGATCATACACCCGTTGTAGATCCCTTTGGAACTGGGACCCCACAACACATCAGACTGATAGATGAGTCCCCATCATCATATAGCAGCCAATCATATGTGAGCACATTAGTGCCAGGTAGCACATTGGACCCATGACTCAGAGATTCTCATTGGATGGTTGTCACATGATCTCATAGGGTCAGAAGATTCTATGAGATCATATGACCACTATAGATCTTTTCCTTTCTGACACATCTACAAACCTTCTGACATGGTCCCACTAACAGATCCTATTTGTTGCTTGGGAGCCAATAGAAAATAAGCACATCACTAAAGAAGGACCCACCTGATAGAGCCCAGAGATAAAGCAAGATCAACGGTTGTCGCATGATCACAAGGAATATTTTGGGCCCTTGCGATCATGCCACCACCCTTGGATTTAAAGGAAAGGCAGCCTACTAGGCCCCTGGTGACCTATCTCCATGTTGTACTCTCACCAACCAATCAAATAATGCCACTTCAAATACACGTAGCACATTTCTTGACAATTTCCCCACTGACAAATAGTCGAATCACCAACCGCTGATGAATTAGAAGCTGCCAAATCAGATGAGGTGGCACTAGTCCCACTAATAAGATACTGTGCTAAAGGAAAAGGAATATTGATGATCATCACAAGATCTCATGGAATCTTTCAAGGCCATGATATCATGTGATAATCATAGATCTAGAATCTTGACTTGGCTGCTAAACCGAGACTACCAACCGAAATGATAACTGCTCGCAGGATTGCTAAATGTTAAGGGGTTACCCGCTGGGAATTAGAGATTTGGTGACTGAAGGATTTTAAAATGCACATGCAAAATGAAGGGACTTAAGTGGCTGATGAAGTAACAAAGAAATATAACAGGCCAAAGGGTTTCCTGACACAATAGCTAGTTTTATGAATATTTTTAAGGACTTTTCACCTAGCCAGGGACCTAGAAACAGCTACAGAGACCAGGGGGGATAGATAAAGCCATGAAATTTTGTAGAGTGCTTGGAAGGATAAAAATGTAGACCTTGAAATGGGAATTGGCCAAATTTTCTTTCATATGAAAAATTAGGGTAACAGTTCACACTTCGAATCATGTTCAAGGTTGTGATTAAGTTTGATCACTTGAACCGATGAGGAATCAGTATGCAAAGATACAGAGGAAGTACTAAACATGACAAAGAGTTACTTGGCTACTACAGAGCTGATTGTTTATTTGTCTCTTTGGCATTGTTGTCAAAGGGAGAGATAAACAATATGAAATGTCAAAGGGAGATATAAACAATATGAAATGAAAAAGGGAGAGATACACTAAAAAGGGAGAGACAATCTGAATGAGACATAGTACTAAAGATCAGTTACAGAGAACAGAAGCAGGAACGGGAGAACTGAAAATATCACAACTATAGAAAGGTAAAGTTGTATTACTTAATGCTAGTTTAGTAACATAGTGATTAAACATATTAAGTCTATTTGACTTACAATATTTGTTTACAAAGTTGTAGAATGTATGTTTGGTATGTGTATAGTACATTTCATATTATTTGAAGTTGCCATCAATGCCAAAGGGAGACATTGTTGGACTACAATGGATTTGGAATTTGATTGAAGGATCTGCGATTACAAGATCACTGAGAAGTTGCTGATTAGATATGTAATATGATTAAATCAGTATTATGTTGTCATTGATGTCAACTAGTTTGACAACACTTATCTTGTAAGTTACTACACTGAGACATTTGAAGAAAAGTGGAAAAGAGAAGAAGAATAGAGAAATCTACATGAGGAAAGATGTACATGATAGATGAGGATAAGGAACACATTGAGTAATTTTTTGATGAGTCTATGACTTGATGATATTGACTTTATTATGTTGCATTCATCTATAATGAAGTATAGAGCTGAAAGACACAAAGCAATGTTGTCAGTAAATGATGCATTTCTAGTATACACCAAAAAAGTGTTGTATACCGACTGCAGTATTAATTGAGAAGTGTTCATCGATACATTCTTTGTTAACCAAGAAAAACAAAATGAATTAAATGATTAGTTTAGCTGATAAGATTGATGAGCTGGCAAGAGTATAACATTGAGGTAATAGATAATGTTTGTTACATAGATCAACAACTGACAAAATTCAAAGAAGATCTAACAAAGCAGATTGAAACGTGTTATTGACATAAGTACCGAGAAAGTTTAAGTAGAAAAATATATGAATATGATTAAGCAGCAAAATCTGATGGTGGAGAAGAAAATGATTTACTCATCTATATAAGAGAACAAAATTTCTTTAGTAAGATGTCGAGAAGAAGAAGAAGCTACAATAATTTCACGTCAACAAGCTTTCATGCATCTTGATCATCCTGGTTAGTGAGAATCAGGCTGTAGAACAATTACTGAGCTACAAAGAGCTATTACCGAAAGACAGTAAATTGATATAGTATTGAAACTTAAGTGAAATATTGATAAGAAGGATTTGTATGGACTAAATATTGATCTGTAATCTACAATTGAAGTTGTATAAAGGTAGTTCATTTTACTATTACATATTTAACCATTGTATACAGTTCAAATCCCTTAACCGAGTGGACTCTGAAAGTCTTAGGATGTATCATTCATAGAATGAACATTGTTGTCCTATCAACCCCATAGTGAATACTAGTTGGACAATAAATTCTAGTCTAAAATCCTCTAACAAGGTCACACCTGACAGTGTGTTTGTAACCTTTAACAGGATTGGGTCTTAACCGACCTCGCTTTAGAAGAGTGAACAATTTTGGGTTGCCGGTCCTAGGTGGTTTTTCCCTTTATAGGGTTTCCACATTAAATCTCTTGTGTTATGTGTTTATTGTGATATTTTTTTGTTATCATACTTTGCATGTTACATATTAGATTTTATTGGTAAACAGTTATAAGTATTAGATTGGTAATCAATAAAAGCACAAACATTAAGAGTTATTATTGCTTACCGATGAGCAGAAATAGAAGTAATTGTTTTGGATTATACATTTTGTATTGGGACACTGGATAACTGATTCACACCCCTCTCAATTATTCTAACATATGTCATCAAATTCATCCATGAATACTAAAATCTCTAAGACCTCACTCATGATTTACCCCTCCCTTGAATAGAACTCAAATTTCAACCTCACTATCTACCTTGTAGAAAGATATACCTAAAATTCCTTAAAAATTAAATGCACAAAGAAATCACATTCACATATGAAGACAACAAAAAGATATAGATTAAAATTCAGTATATTTTTATTGATAAACTTCTTGTATCAGTACATTCAAAAACTTGGATTTTTGAGAATCAAAACACTAAATTATAAACTCCTATTACAATCAGTATTTCACCACCCTTTGGTGTGATTTAGAACTTTCTATATATAGAAAAACCATCTTGGGATGCTTGAGAAAAGGATGCAACAAGCTTTAGATGGTTTTGATAGTGACTTGCACTAGATTACAAAAAACCTTTAATTTGCAACAAAAAGAGAAGGAAAAGGGTGCCAAAAGTTGTTTCTCCTCATGGTAAGTTCCCCTTTTAGATGCATCTTTGTCTGCTAGTATTCAGAGAAAATGCCAAAGTTTTTATGTGAATGATGACCGCCATCTGGAAAACCTACATCATTCATTTTATAATAGTTTCTCTCGATGTGCTCATAGATCAAGTGCAATGTTGGAACTCATTCTTCTTCTATATCTTCAATATCAACTGTTGTAGGCTTCTTTCTTTTGGGCTTTGTAAGAGCATCCCATGTAGATATATGTTCTTTTGTTGGCCACTGAAATTCCTAGATGCTTTGAAGCTATTTTTTCTACCACTACTACCTAGCATCAGTTATTTTCTTGACATCTACAATGAATTTAATGAAATCCATTTCAGCCTTAAAGGCTTCATCAAGAATTGTATCAAAGTAATCCATATCTAATTCATTTTTGTCATTGATAAAAGCCTCTTTCTTAGGCAGTACAAAATCAAAATCTGATTTCCATGTATCCAAATTCTTTATGGTGTCATCATCTGCCTTACTTTGAGGGATGAACCTATTGAAATTAAGTCTAAATATTTTTACCCTCACCTCAATCTGATTTTCTTTACCCTTGAAGAAGGATAAATTCACTCCTACTTGCTCTATTTCCTCCCCTACCTGCAAAATTGCTTCTCAGAGATCTATCCTAAGAGACTGTATAGCTACCAACCCTTCAAATAATGATGCCCTAACTGATTAGGTTGCATGATAAGTATTTAATATAGTAACAAAATTAGTTACTTCAATATGTAACTCATGCAACTTATTATAAGCAGTGTACACTATATCTATTTTATCTTTTAAAATTTCAAGTCTATGCTGAAATTTTTTTAATAGGGTATCCACTGCCACTTTATTCTGATCTACACTGGCCTATTTCTTAGCAACTTCTTTAACTTTTTCACCCTATTTTTCTAACTATGGGGACTGTTTAGGTGGTTGAGGGGAAATTACAAGTATATTTATTATCTACTATGTTAAATCTAACACAGTCTTCTCCAATGTCTTTTCCTTCATAATATGTACTTATCTATCTCTAACAAGTGCACTATAATATTCAAATAAGTTCTTAAACCTATTTGAGAGTTTCTTTGTTTTGTTTTCATTCAATCTTGTGAAGTGGGTAAGTACCTATGAAATTTCAAGATCTCTTATGTTGTGGATTGACCACACAATCTTATCACCATCCATTTTCTCTTGTACATTTAGCAGAGAAGGCTTATGATCCTTGGGATAGAGATTCCACATAGCCAATGTCTGATTCTTAGGTCTATACCTAGATCCTTTTATTATATCCCCTACTTGGGTGTCTAAAGATAAATTTATATTTTCCTGCCTCCTTATTTGGTCTATTATGAATGCTGAAGCAAGATCCCAACCAGGTACAAGTAGCATTTTACTAGCTTTTACTAAATTTCTAGCGTCATCCAGAGTGATTATTTTAGACTTAAGGTCATAGTCTGTCAATGTATGAATAGCCTCATTTGGCACTTGGCCTTCTTCTATAATTTTCACACTAGAGCCAAATTGTTGTTTCTTTTGTCATAAGAGGAAGTTCTTAAATTCATCTGTCTTGATGAATTCATTGTCTTTTAAGAAAAGATCCTATTGGAGCAATATTTCATCTTCACAGAGAGCCAAATGAAACTCTATCTCCTCAACTATTTCCTTTTGTTTATTCTTTTCCTCTCTGAGCCTTTTCCCCAATTGATGATCATAGGTTCTAGTTCTAGTAATTAGAGCTCCTACTCTATCCTTTTTATTTTCAGTAGCTCTTTCTTATGAAGGCTCTCCGATTTACAATTTCTACCTCTTAAGAGGAGGCTCACTAGTATCATGAGAGATTGGAAGCTCTGTCAAATCTATAATTACATTTTCATTTCCTCCTTTCTCAATAGGGGGTGTTTGTTCTATGGAAGGAAGGCTATGTATTGAATACCCATCACTGTCTTCTTCATATTCTGATTCAAAGTACTTTTCTTTCTCCCTCTCTTTGTTATCAATTTGGTCCTCAAGTGAATTGACCAAAGTATTGTAATTTTCCATTATTTGATCTAGCCTCTGCAAGTAGGGCAGTGTAGGAAACAAGCCTCCAAAGGGAATTCCCTTTCTTTTCAGCTATTTCTCAAATGACAACAACTCTTGGAATTGTTGTGCTCTCGTCTACACCTCATCATCCTCTAGGATATTTCTAATGATGTCTTCCTCAAGACACTGCTCATGTCTATTGCTTATAGTAATGGTGGGAGTATAAAATTTCCTAGCAGTAACAATGAAATCCTCTATATCAACATATCTATATATGGCAGCATTCATCTTATATAGTGGCCAAACCAATCATTTAACTTATTAAATGCATTCTTCCCAATTGTGAAGTTCCATACTTTGAAGTGCCTAGGGGTAAAGGTATCCTTCCAATGGGGGCCCAAGTGCTCTTTATCAGTTTGTATAAGTTTCCAAATAAAATCTAGGAATGTAATCCTTGGTGGCACAAGGAATGGTAGAACATGAGCTGGCTGGGGTCACCCATAGACTCTAATCATTGTAAATTTTTTCTCATAATAGAAATCTCCCCAGTTATGATTTTTAGTCCACTTGTCAACAAATTGACAAGGCCTTAGTAATTGAAAAGATTTAACTGGAAGCCTGGAAATATTCAGTCCTAAGCTAAACAAAATTGGTTGTACTATCCCATTCTAGAAAGAACCAAAGTCACACTCCATGGAAGTAAAACTCCATGCCCTTATCCCAAACTAAACTGGGTTAGGTTGACCCTTCCACATCATTTGAGGCTCGAGGTACTACAAGTCCATAATATTGTAGTTGTAATAAAAAATGAGATGCATTAACAGTGAGTAATGCATAAATCTAGGATAAGACTCTTTCTTAATAGCCTCAAGTCCTTCATGCATCTTTTTTATGACATACCCAATGTATTCATATCCTCTACTTACATGGAGGCTTTGTGAATCTAATACCAACATTAGGGTATCAAGTGAAATTATTTATGCACCACCATCCACTCCTAATACCCTGCATATTCCATATGCAATGTAATTGATATAGAAGTTCAAATCCTTGTAAAAAATATGGAGTAGTCCCTGTTGTTGCTGCAATATAGTTTCTGTTGGCTTTTGGGACATGATTTTGGATTTCCCTAGCGACTAGGGTTGACTCCCTAATGTATCTATTTTCTTGGACCTGCAAATTGATCCCTCTGGACATTGGGATTTGAATATCAAAAGCTTTCAAGAATGAATTTCTATCCAATGTGACTAAGGCTGATCCATCACCTTTTCTTATTGTTTTGGATAGAGGGTCGTACCTGCTAGCCAACTCAACTAACAAATCAATAACTAGGAAGATGTTTAGTACTATTAATTTGGCTAACCCTAAAGTCCAAGGGTTTAAAACTGGTACTGGACTATCAACATTCTTATAAAAAAAACCTAAATAAGCACATTCTAGACACATCACCTATCTTCACATATCTACAAAATCCTAAATCAACAGTGAAATTTTTTTCACTAACCTTTCTATTTTATGAGGATGCAGACAGAAGCCCCACTCATCATTAGCTAACCCATTCTGATCAATTGATAAAAATCCTTCTAAGAATTCCGAAATTATGAACTCTCTAATCACTCAAAAACTCAAAAAATTTCATAGCTTTCTAGCTCTGGCTCTCTAGAATTCTTGGTGAATTTTACAATGAACAATAGGTAACTGTATTTATTTTAAAGAATTGAATGCAACAACCCATTTAAGACTCAAGCTCTATAATTTATGTCACTTTCTTCATTACTTGGCATGTTCTAAACTCAATTCACTAGCCATGAGCCAAGAGAGTGACAAGCAATCAAATTTTTATTTTTGGCGACTTAGCAACTATAGACAGTCTCCTAGTCACTGCAAGACCTGGCACCCTTTTTAATATTTTTAGAGATCAAGCAACTAAAGGGAAATTCTCAGTCACTGAATGATTTAATCCCTTTAAAATTTATCTCGAGACCTTGTGACTGAAGGCAGAAATCTTGGTCCCTAGATAACTTTTCTCTTTATGACTTTGTTTAGAGACTTAGAGACTACCATTGATCTTTAATCTGATGGCTCTCAATACTTTCTCACATTTTAATTCTCTCCTTCTAAGACCTAGCCACTATAGTCAGTATCCTAGTCACTACATGATTTATAATTTACTAATTTTATCTCAAGACCTAAAGACTACCGTCTTTCTTAAGTCTCGTTAGCTTTTCTTCTCATGGGGAGACCTAGCGACTGTAGTAAGTCTTTTAACCATTGGAGCTTGTTGAATTTTCAAAATTCTTCTGGAGACTACACAAATTTTACCATCTGGAGACCTAGAGACCAAAGAGTTTGCTCTTAATCACTCCAAATTTTCACAAACCATCCTTTCATCTCGCGACTTCACACCAGCCACGAGATCTTGGTCCAACAGTAGTTGTTTAACCTCATGAACCTAATTCTGACTTTGACCTTTTGAAGAGATATGGTGACTGAAAAAATTTGGAGATCTGGCGACTCAAGGTAGAATATATTTTATTTATTGCATCTAGAGACTCAGTGACTATATTCTATCTCATAATCACTGAATACTTTATCATTTCATCACTTTATTAAGAGATCACCCAACTAAAGGTTTTTTAGATCTAGAGACTAGGTGACTATAGTTTCTTTCAAAACATTTATTAGTGTAGTCGCTAGATCTCATAATGCATATTAAATCACTCAGAGACTTGGCGAGTGAGGGCATCCAATGAGTCTCTTGAAGAAAAGGACTATTCTTTTAACTTAAAGAGATTGTGTGACTAAAGGACTTTGAGATGTCACTAGACCTAAAGGAATACGCTGAAATCTTTAGGAGATTAAGTGACTAGCTAGGGAAAGTAAAGTCCACATGCTTAAAGGCTCTTTTAAGTGATTTGAAAAACTAACAATGAAATAGAACCTGTCTAAGCCTTTCTAGGGTTTTTTTAGATTTTCAATGGCATTTTTGACCTAGCACTTAGGGTTTTTCTTAATTTAATCAAATTGAGTTCTAGGAAAGGAATTTTGCAGGATATTTTAACACAAAAATAGGGAAAAATTTCAAAGAAGCAAAATTATAAAATGCAACTTTGAAAATTGAAAATACTACCAACAGTGGCTCTCTTTGAGGATGCTTGAATGTTAATTTATAGCAAGAAACTAGAATATCTAGGTAGCAAACTAAACAAAACTTAACCTACTATAAGAAAATAACACATGACTTGAAATAAAAGCACACCTATACACTACAAAACTATTGTGCATGGAACAAAAGTTATTTCAATTGAAGAAATGTTTTAGGAATTATCCATGTACTGGTAATTCTTGTTCTTCACCATCCATGTTTCTCAAAAAATATGAGTCTTTTCCATGAGTCTGATGGATAATATAAGGACCTAACCATAATGATTCATATTTTTTATGGTTTCCCTTATCCTCACTCCTTGCATTCCATTGAAGGACCAAATCTTTAGGCTGAAATTTCCTGACAGTTGCTCTCTTGTCAAATAGATACTTCATCTTTTGTTGTAGTCTAATATTTTCATTTTGACCTTCTCTTCTTGTTTCATATAATTCAACAAGTTGGATCATCATATTTTCCAGAGGATCAAACATTTCCAAATCTTCCTCTTGCATAAATTTGTAAATAGGTAGTAAGTCGTTTACAATAAGCCTTGATTTAATACCATAAACCATTTCAAAAGGAGACTTGTTGTAGCTCTTTTTTTTGTAATCCTATCTGCCCATAAAGCTAGTTTCAGCTTTGCATGCTAGGTTCTTTTATTCTTTTCTAAAGTTTTCATTAGGATTTACAGAATGCCCTTATTCCTTGATTTTTTTTTTCCATTAGCTTATGGGTGATATGGGGATGAGTATGACATTACTATACCCATTTCTAAATAGAAACCCTTGAATTCTTGTGATCTAAAACTCATGGAATTATACATCACTAATTTGATAGGATCACCAAACTTTGTAATAATATTGTCCATAAGGAATTAAATAACCACTATGCTTGTAGCCCTTTTTGTTGGGATTTCTTCACTCCACTTGGTAAAGTAGTCAGTGGCCACAAGTATCCAACTATGTGCTCCACTGGATTTTTTAGTAAATTATCCAATGAAATCAATACCCCACATAGCTAAAGGATCTCCTGCCACTGCTAGGTTCAACATCAAAGCTCATGAAAATTTTAACTTGTTTGAGAACCTTTGGCATGGTTCACACTTTTTGAAAAATGCATCAGTATCTTTAAATAACACGGGCTAGTAATATCCAACCCTCAAAATCTTATGAGTAGTTTCTCTGGTTGAATGGTGTCCTCCACACATTCCAAAATGTATTTCTTTTAAATCCTCTCAGACTGTCCTTTATCTAGACATAAAGAGAAAGATCCCATCATTATCTTTCCAATACAAGTCACCTAGTAGTAGTATATACCTTTGGGATTGCAACTTAAGGCTTCTTCTCAAATTGTCATTAAGGCTCTTTGGGTAGTTAGTATTTTTGAGAAAAAATACAAAGTTTGTATACCAGGGCTGCATCTCAATGCTGGTGATCATTCCTTCATTGATATCAACATTATTGACTTGAATCGGGTCCATATTTTCTTCCATTATTAGCTTTGCAAGTCCTAAACCTCTAACAAGTTTAGTGATGTGAAGCTCTAAATCAAATTCCTGGATTCTATTAATCCACTTGTATCTTTTTCTTGTGACCTCACTTTGCACTAGAATATCCTTGACTATAGTATGAGGGACATATGAATTTACTTTTGCACAAACCAGATAAGGTTTTAATGCTTTGACATATTTTACTAAAGCATAAGCTTGTTTTTCCATCATCTCATAGTTCAGTTCTGTTGACTATAATGATTTGCTAAAAAAGGCAATGGGATGCTCAAATCCTTCATCATCCTTTTGTAACAAAACTACTACAATGGTGTGAAATGATGCAAAAGAGAAGATAGAAAAGGGCTTGGAATAATCAGGAGATGTCAGAATAGGAGCTTCTTGAATTATTTTCTTAATTTTCTCAAAGGCCTCTTGTGCTTCTTGACTCCAAAAAAACTTTACATCCTTTTTTAGCAACCTAACAATAGGTTTAACTAGCTCAACAAAATTGGCAATGAATCTTATAACAAAATTGATTTGTCCAAGGAAAGACTAGACACCTTTGAGGATTTTGGGAGCAGGGACCTTCTTAATAGCCTCTACCCTTTCAGGATCAATCCTTACTCCCTCTTTGGACACTATATGCCCTAGTAGATTTCCCTCAGTGACAAAAAAATGGTATTTCTTAGGGTTTAAAGATATGCCATACTCCAGAGCTTTTACTAAAACCTTTTCTAGGTGATTGCAATGATCCTCAGTCATTTTAGAATATGTAGTTAGGTCATCCTAGTACATAGGCATGAGAATATCAATAAGGTCCTTAAATGCTACATCCATTTCCCTTTGAAAAGTTTCTCCAACATTTTTAAAACTAAAAGGCATCCGAACATACACATATGTTCCCCAAAGAGTGGTAGATGTTGTCTTGAACTGCTCTGATTCCTTGACCAACACCTAGCTATATCATGAAAATCCATCCATCATGGACAATACATCATAGCCAGTCACTTTATGAAGCATAGCCTCCATATTTGGCAATCCATAGTTGTCCTTCAGTGAAGCAACATATAAATTTTTGAAGTCAACAAACAATCCTATGTCACCATTCTTTTTTCTAACTGGTACTAAGTTAGAGACCCAAGATCAATATCTTATAGGCTCAATTATTCCTGCATCCCTTAACTTGGCCAACTATGTTTGCATTTTTGCAGCTAACAAGGGGCTAATGGGTCTTTTCTTTTGTCTAAAAGGCTTGGTGTCTTCTTTCAAGGGAATTTCATGCTGAAATAGGTCTACCCTATAGGCTTTGAGATCATCATATGAGTAAAAAAAGAAATTCTTGTATCTTTTGAGCAATCTTACTAAATTATTCCATATATCCTTACTTAGACATTTCCCAATGTAGACAATTTGAGGGGAAGTCTCTGACCCTAGGTTTATTTCTTCTAAATCATCCACCTTGGCAATGGATTTATGGGACATGTGACTATCATTTATTTTGAACATGCCTTCTAACTCAACTAGACCCTTGGGGATATGGTTAAAAGGTAACTGAACAACCTCATTTCCTATGACAACTTTTTCCATCAACAATTTCTTGATAAGCATCAAAATCATTTTGTTGACCATCATACAAATCCAAACCTTGAATAAACCTTAAGATGTCATTTTCATCCTCAAAGACTTTCCAATTTCAAATATTATTAGGGACAATAGGTCTACTCTTTATTTCTAATTTTGATACTCCAGTAAGGGTTGCATCATTGCTCTTTAATGCAACATTTGCAAGGAGTTCTGCCATAATGTTTTTTGATCTTTCTACCCACATGATATTGAAGGCATCAAAAAATTCAATCCTATCCCATACAACATATTTGTATAATTTAAGCTTGTCATCCTTTGTAGCATATTGTGATCTAATCTAAGCAATGATTAACTAGGAATCTTCATAAAATTTTAAACATCTTATACCATGTTTTATTGTAATATCTAATCCTAGTATCAAAGCTTCACATCCAGCAGTGTTATTTTTACATTGGAAGGTTAATAGGAAAAACTACTTAAAAGTAGTACCTGATGGGGATATGAGTAAAATACCAGGTCCTAAGCCCTCCTTAGAGCATCCTCCATTGAAGTAGAACTACCATAGTCCATCTTGTTGTAAGAGAAACTCATCAAGAATTAGATTAGTGTTTTTAAGTTGTCGCACTATTTCTTTTACCATGAATTTGTTCATATCAATATCCACACAACAATTTAGATCCTCAGGTGCTACCATTTCAATCATAACTAAAGAGTGGGGCTCTTTGTACAACTTTACCTCAATACCATTTATAGGAATTTTAGGATATGATAGATTTAACTATAGCTTTCCTCCTACTGCTACTACCCACTATCTTGATAGTAGCATACCATAATGAGGTTTGGTATCAACTACAACAACATCCATTTTGTAAGTGGCCTCAGGGAATGCAAAAATCTTTACCTCTATTCCAACCAAAGTCCCTACCACAGGAAGGAACTACTCTATTATCCATGGCATAAGATCTTCCATTAGATGTATCAACTTGAATTCTTAACTCCTTCATCACGTGGTAAGGCATCACTGTAGTTGCAACACTAGAGTCTATCATACAATTTTTTAACAATAAATTATTTACAACCAAAGTGACATAAAATGGATCAATGGAGGGTCACTCTTGGGTTACAATATTTCCAACACAAAAGTTGGAAACCCCTTCAGCTATCTCAGGTCCTGCCACTAGTTTCACATTTTCTGACACAATAGGAATGCCTTCTTGTTCACTAATTAGAGCCAAAGTTGCTACCTTATACTCTTTTATTTTTAGCATTTCTAATAAATGAATTGACACCTTCATATGAGACAAATCATGTCTCATGTCAAAAGTCTAGGCCTCGATAGAAAGATCAGATAATTCTTTTCTTTCACCAGCCTTTTTATTTATTTGTTCTGTGATATTTTCCTCATTTCTCTTAGTACTCTGAACCATAACAGGTTGCTTCTTATTGTTTCTATCTTTGCTTCGGGAAGCAACTGGTTTAGGAGAAACCTTACTCTGAGGATCATTCTTGCCAAAGAGTGACCTCGGGACTCCTTGATCTACATCAACCTTTCTATTTCTCAAATTGTATGAATATCTAGCCTGAGAAATAGAAACCATGGTCAAATTCTTGATTTCTTCTTTACTAGGCTTTCTCTAATGAGTACCTTCTATCTCTGGTCTAATCATATTTTTTTGACAAGTTTCATCATCAGATTCTTCATTATCAGAATGGGAAAATATTTTTTGCTCATAAACAGGTAGAGTTCTCCTTTTATGGTCAACATCTTCTAGTATCTCTTCATCATCTGAAGAGGCAAATTCTTCCACCATCTGAGTGGTGAGCATATTTATTGCAGGCTTTTTAGAGCCTTCATGGTCTCCTGTAGGTAAATCTTTTGGGTCATCTTCTAAAGCTTGGGAAACAACACATTGAAAAGGTGAATGAGGCATGTTGTAGTCTACACACCATGGAATATTTTCCACATTGTGGGTCGTATTCTTTTTTAAAGGATCAGGAGTATCCCTGGCCTTTTGTGGCTCATGGTTGTCAAAAATAGGCTTCTCATCCTTCCAATTTATTTTATATGGCTAGTCATGTAACCTAGGGAATCTCTCCTACCTTTGATAAGGTGGTCTATTAACTTGGAAACTCTTCCCACCTTTATCAAATCTAGTAGAAAGATCTTTAACAGCATTAGCCAATTTGTCAACCTTTTCATCTTCCTTAGTAGGTTTCATAGTATCTGGTCTAGTCTCTTTCTGCAGTCTACCTTCATCCCTTTTATAAATTTGACCAGATGCTTTCCTATTACTTCCAATATTTAATGCTAATTTGAAAGCATCTCTCAAAGTACATAGACTTTTGTCTCTTAAGAGGTAAGACATCTTTCCCTCTACAACATTGAAGTATGTGGTCAAACAAACTTCATCATCCAATATTAAAACATGGAATAACTTGTACATGGCTTTCTAAAACCTACCATTGAATTTTGACATACTTTCATTTGTATGCTTCTTGATTTTATTAAACTCGTTTAGCATGTAACTAGAATTAACATGTTCAACATATTGCTCCTTAAAACTTCTTATAAAATCATCCCATGAGGTAATACTATTTTCAAGTAAACCTCTATACCAATCTCTAGCATCGTCTACCAATGATTGAACAAAAAGTTTCATGACAAGATCTTCATTCTCTATTTCATAATCATTTATTTTATCTGTGAAAGATTTAAGATGATCTTCACATGTAATAACATTTTTACCAGTGAATTTAGGGATTTTGTCTCTTACCTCATTTGGGATGACATTTGGTTGACCATGAATATCATCAAAGAATAATGGCCTGTATCTGTCTAGATGAACTGGCCTTCTTTGAAAATTTAGTGAAGCTTGGGCTCCACCACCTCCAGTATTCTGATGCACAGTATTTCTAGTAAGATTACCATCCAATGGGACTGTGTGATTTACACTTTGACTTGGTCCTTGGACTATTTTCTTGGAGATTGAGGCTTGGGTATTAGGCACAGGACCAGCTAATTAATTTTGTGGCATTGGCCCACTTACAACAGGGATTGAACTACTAGCATTTGTATTCATATTAGCATGAAGGAAGGCAATTTTACTTTTCATCTCATCTACAACTGCCTCCAATTATAGCTTTTCTAATTGGATGGCCAAGTCTTCCATGGCTTTTCTAGCTTTCTCTAGATCTAAACTAGCCTGAGATATTGCATTAGGATTAGCATCACTCTTTGTGGATTTATTTATGCTAATCCCAACAATTTTTTGTTTTCCCTTGTCAGATGCATCCATCACTTTATTTCTAAGATCCTCATTTCTCCTGATCTCTTATGGATGCAACTGTCTCAAGACATGGTCTTCACCTTCAAATCTCTCTTGGGATTTGGCTCCTTGTTGTTGACTTTTTTTCTCAAAATTTGGACATCCCCAAACAACTCACTATCTAAACCAGTAACCTTCTGATTTAGATTTTTTTCTTGGATATCATTATTTTTTGTCTTTCTTATGAGTTCTTATCTCTCCATGAGTAACTCATATTTCTCTTGTTCTCGCTCCTTTTGTCTTTTAGTAATTTCTAACAACTATTCCTGTTCCCTTTTTCTTAAAGCAATAACTCCTTCTCGTAATTTTTTAGAATCATGAGATGTAGTTTCAGCAGCAGAAGTATCTTCTACTTGCTCTAAATTTTCTTGTGCAAGAAAGAAACCAATGTCTATAAATTCATCCTCCTGAGGAGGACTAACAGACTCAGGGTTCATTTTTCTAAGGAATTCAAGATTTTGGGAAAATGATAGGATTTCATTTTGGGAGTGAATTGGAATGTATTCTTGAGCTAGTCTAGGGGAATCATTACTAGTTGTTCCTCTTGTGGACCACTGCCTTCTACTAGGTGTATTCAGTTCCTCACCCATTTTTCTTTCAGGGTGATCTCTATAATAAGACCTATTATTCGTTGGTCTACTCATATTACTTTGATGAGATGAATTCAAATTTTGAAAAACTTTTACCAGCAAGTGGTATAGAGTTCAGAGCTGCCACCCACAAAATTATGGGAATAAATTGGTAAACTAGTCTTCAAATACAATAATGATTAGTTAGAAAAACTATTAGCAAGTTTATTGCAAAAATATTTTAGATCCCCAACAGAGTCACCATTTTTGTTAGCGTTCAAAATTGCAGATGATCAAAACCAATTAGAAAACCTCTGATTTCTTAACTCTTGTAATCCCAATAGATGCATCAAACAAAACTAAACACTAAGGTAATAAGGATCTATGTCCTTCTTCACTTTGAGCTCTTAGCTACAGGTGGGCATACCTATTAGATTGAATTCTTCAAAAATCACAAAAGCTATATGTATACTTGATATAGATCTAAACATATAAATCTCTCACAACTTTAAAGTAAATCATTATTTTAATTGATTGATGGTGAAAATAGTGCAACATTAAGAAAAACTAGTACCAAGTCCAAGAGCATTATAGTCAAATAAAAGTAAATTAAGAGGAAATATCTCGACTCAAATACACCCAAACCCTAGATAAGGTGCCTTGCAAATTATCTTATTATGTATACATTATGTCATCAAATTCATCCATGAATACTAAAATCTCTGAGACCTCACTCAAGATTTACCCCTCCTTTGAAAGGAACTCGAATTTCAACCCCACTATCTACCTTGTAGAAAGATATACCTGAAATGCCTTGAAAATTAAATACACAAAGAAATCACATTCACATATGAAGACAACAAAAATATATACATTAAAATTCAATATATTTTTATTGATAAACTTCTTGTATCAGTACATTCAAAAACTTGGATTTTTGAGAATCAAAACACTAAATTATAAACTCCTATTACAATCAGTATTTCACCATCCTTTGGTGTGATTTAGAACTTGCTATATATAGAAAAACCATCTTGGGATCCTTGAGAAAAGGATGCAACAAGCTTTAGATGGTTTTGATAGTGACTTGCACTAGATTACAAAAAACTTAAATTTGCAACAAAAAGAGAACGAAAAGGGTGCTAGAAGTTGTTTCTCCTCATGGTAAGTTCCCCTTTTAGATGCACCTTTTTCTGCCAGTATTCAGAGTAATTGCCAAAGTTGTTATGTGAATGATGACCACCATTTGGCTAACCTACATCATTTATTTTATAATAGTTGCTCTCATTGTGCTTATAGATCATGTGCAGTGAAAGAACTCATTCTTATTTTATGTCTTCAATATCAATTGTTGCAAGCTTCTTTCTTTTGGGCTTTGTAAGAGCATCCCATGTAGATTCCTGTTCTTTTGTTGGCCACTAAAATTCTTGAAGTCTCTGAAGCATTTTTTTCTGCCTCTCCCACCTAGCATCTGTTATTTTCTTGACATCTGCAATGAATTTAATGAAATCCATTTTAGCCTTAAAGGCTTCACCAAGAATTGTATTAAAGTAATCCATATCTAATTCATTTTTTTCATTGATAAAAGCTTCTTTCCCAAGCAGTAGAGAATCAAAATCTAAGGGATGAACCTATTGAAATTAGGTCCAAACATTTTCACCCTTGCCTCAATCTGATTTGCTTTACCCTTGAAGAAGGATAAAGTCTCTCCTACTTGCTCTATTTCCTCCCCTACCTGCAAAACTATTTCTAGGAGATCTATCCTAAGAGATAGTACAACTACCAACCTTTCAAATAATGATGCCCTAACTAACCAAGTTGCATGATAAGTATTTAATATAGTAACAAAATTAGTTACTTGAATCTGTAACTCAAGCAACTTATTATAGCCAGTGTACACTATATCTATTTTATCTTTGAAAATTTCAAGTCTATGCTGCAAAATTTTTAATAAGGCATCCAATGCCACTTTATTTTGATCTACACTGGCTTGTTCCTCAACAACTTCTTTACCTTTTGTACCCTAGTTTTCTAACTATGAGGGTTGTTCAGGTGGTTGAGGGGCAATTGCAGGTGTATTTATTATATACTACATTAAATCTTCCATAGTCATCTCCAATGCCCTTTCCTTCATAATATGTACTTCCCTATCTCTAACAAGTGCACTATAATCTTCAAATAAGTTCTTAAACCTATCTGAGAGTTGCTTTATTTTGTCTTCATTCAATTTTTTGAAGTGGGTAAGTACCTGTGAAATTTTAAGATCTCCTATGTTGTTGATTGACCACACAATCTTATCACCATCCATTTTCTCTTGTACATTTAGCAGAGAAGGCTCCTGGTCCTTGGGATAGAGGCTCCACATAGCCAATGCCTGATTCTTAGGGCTATACCCAAATCCTTTTATTATATCCGCTACTTGGGTTTCTGAAGATAAACTTATATTTTCCTCCCTCCTTATCTGGTCTATTATGAATGTTGAAGTAAGATGCCAACTAGGCACAAGTAGCATTTTGTTAGCTTTTACTAACTTTCTCACCTTATCTGGAGTGAATGTTTCAGACTCGGGGTCATAGTCTATTAATGTTTGAATAGCCTCATTTGGCACTTGGCCTTCTTTTGTAATTTTCACACTCAAGGCAACCTTTTGTTTCTTGTGCCATAAGAGGAAGTTCTTAAATTCATCTGTCTTGATGAATTCATCATCTTTTAAGAAAAGATCTTGTTGGAGCAATCTTTCATCTTGATAGAGGGCCAAAGGCAACTCTATCTCCTCAATTATTTTATTTTGTTTCTTCTTTTCCTCTTTGATTCTTTTCCTCAATTGATGATCATATGTTCTAGTTCTAGTAATTAGAGCTCCTACTCTATCCTTTTTCTTTTCAGTAGCTCTTGCTTGTGAAGGATCTCAGATTTACAATTTATGCCTCTTAAGAGGAGGCTCACTAGTATCATGAGAGATTGGAAGCTCCGTCAAATCCATAATTACATTTTCATTTCCTCCTTACTCAATAGGGGGTGGTTGTTCTATGGCAAGAAGGCTATGTATTGAATACCCATCACTGTCTTCTTCATACTCTGATTCAGAGTGCTTTTCTTTCTCCCTCTCTTTGTTATCAATTTTTTCCTCAAGTGAATTGACCAAAGTATAGTAATTTTCCATCATTTGATGTAGCCTCTGCAAGTAGGGTAGTGTGGGGAAAATGCCTCCAAAGGGAATTCCCTTTCTTTTGAGCTATTTCTCAAATGAAAACAACTCTTGGAATTGTTGTGCTCTCATCTACACCTCATCATCCTCTAGGATATTTCTAATGATGTCTTCCTCAGGAAATGGCTTATGTCTATTTCTTATAGGAATTGTGGCAGTATAAAAATTCCTATCAGTAACAATGAAATCCTCATTATCTACATATCTATGTATGGCAACATTCATCTTATAGTGGCCCAACCAATCATTTAACTTACTAAATGCATTCTTCCCAATTGTGAAGTTTCATACTTTGAAGTGGCTAGGGGTAAAGGTACCCTTCCTATGGGGGCCCAAGTGCTCTTTATCAGTTGGCATAAGTTGCAAAATGAACTCTAGGAATGCAATCCTTGGTTGCACAAAGAATGGTAGAACATTAGGTGGCTGGTAGCACCCATAGACTCTCATCATTGTAAAAGTTTTCTCATAATAGAAATCTCCCCAGTTATGATTTTTAGTCCACTTGTCAACAAATTGACAAGGCCTTAGTTATTGAAAATCTTTAACTGGCAGCCTGGAAAGATTTAGTCCTAAGCTGAACAAAATTGGTTGTACTATCTAGTTCTAGAAAGCACAAAAGTCACACTCCCTAGAAGTAAACCTCCACACCCTTATCCAAAATTGAATTGGATTAGGTTGACCCTTCTACATCATTTGAGGCTCGAGGTACTACAAGTCCATAATATTGTAGTTGTAATAAAAAAAGAGATGCATTAGTAGTAAGTAATGCATAAATCTAGGATAAGGCTCCTTCTTCCTAATAGCCTCAAGTCCTTCATGCATCTTGTTTATGACATACCCAATGTAGTCATATCCTCTGCTTACATGGATGCTTTGTGAATCTAATACCAACATTAGGATGTCAGATGAAATTCTTTCTGCACAACCATCTACTCCTAACACCCTGCATAATCCATATGCAATATACTTGCTATAGAAGTTAAAATCCTTGTAAAAATATGGAGTAGTCCCTATTGTTGCCACAATATAGTTTCTGTTGGTTTTTGGGACATGATTTTGGATTTCCCTAGCAACTAGGGTTGACTCCCTAATATATCTATTTTCTTGGGCCTGCAAATTGATCTCTGTGGCCATTGGGATTTGAATACTGAAATCTTTCATGAATGAATTTCCATCCATTGTGACTAGGGCTAAGCCATCACCTTTTCTTATTGTTTTGGATAGAAGTTTGTATCTGCTGGCCAACTCAACTAACATATAAATATCTAGGAAGACATCTAGTACTATTAATTTGGCTAACCCTAAAGTCCAAGGGTTCAAAACTGGTACTGGACTATCAGAATTATTATAAAAATACCTAAATAAGTACATTCTAGACACATAATCTCTCTTCACATCTCTACAAAATCCTAAATCATCAATGAAAATTTCATCACTAACCTTTCTGTTTTGTGAGGACCCAGGCAACAAAGTGAGAAATTCATATGAGTAACTCTTCTTCCCTTTTTCTTTGGCTCCCTTACTGGTAGAAGCCCCGCTCATTGTTGGCTGACTCATTCTGATCAATTGATAAAAATCCTTCTAAGAATTCTAAAATTATGAACTCTATGATCGCTGAAAAACTTAGAAAATTTTGTACCTTTCTAGCTCTGGCTCTCTGGAATGCTTGGTTAATTTTAGAATGAACAACAGTTAACTTTATTTATTCTTAAGAATTCAATGTAGCAGCCCATTTAAGACTCCATTACTTGGCACATTCTAAACTCAATTCACTAGTCGTGAGCCGAGAGAGTGATAGGAAATCAAATTTTGATTTCTGGCAACTTAGCGACTACAGACAGTCTCCCAATCGCTTCAAGACCTAGCACCCATTTAAATATTTTTAGAGATCAAGAGACTAAAGAGAAATTCTTAGTCACTGAATGATTTAATCCCTTTAAAATTTATCTCAAGACCTAGCGACTGAAGGTAGAAATCTTGGTCACTGGATAGCTTTGTTCTTTATGACTTTGTTTAGAGACTTAGAGATTACCGTCGATCTTTAATCTGATAGCTCTCAATAATTTCTCACATTTTAATTCTCTCCTTTTGAGACCTAGCAACTATAATCAGTCTCCTAGTTACTACATGATTTATCATTTACTGATTTTATCCTGAGACTTGGTGACTACGGTCTTTTCTAAGTCTCATTAGCTTTTCTTCTCATTGGGAGACCTAGCGACTACAGTGAGTCTCTTAATTGCTGGAACTTGTTGAATTTTCAAAATTCTTCTAGAGACTACTCGACTTTGCCCATCTCGAGACCTAGTGACCAAATAACTATCTCTTAATCGCTACAAAGTTTCACAAACCTTCCTTTCATCTTGCGACTTCATGCCAGCCACAAGATCTTGATCCAATGGTAGTCTCTTAACCTCATGAACTTGATTTTGACTTTGACCTTTTGAAGAGATCTGGTGACTAAAACCATTTGGAGATCTAGTGACTGAAGGTAGAATATCTTTGATTTATTGCATCTAGAAACTCAGTGACTATAGTCTATCTCATAATCATTGAATACTTTATCATTTCATCACTTTATTAAGAGATCACCTGACTAAAGGTTTTTTGGATCTAGAGACTAGGTAACTATAGTTTCTTTCAGAACATTTATCAATGTAGTCGCTAGATCTCATAATGTACATTAAATCACTCAGAGACTTGGCGATTGAAGGCATCTACTGAGTCACTTGAAGAAAAGGAATATTCTTTTAACTTAAAGAGATTGTGTGACTAAAGGACTTTGGGATGTCTCTAGACCTAAAGGAATATGTTGAAATCTTCAGGAGATTAAGCAACTAGCTGAGGAAAGTAAAGTGGACATGCTTAAAGGCTCTTTTAAGTGATTTGAAAAAGTAACAATGAAATAGAACCTATCTGAGCCTTTCTAGGGTTTTTCAAATTTTCAATGGTATTTTTGACCTAGCACTTAGGGTTTTTCTCAATTTAATCAAATTGAGTTCTAGGAAAGGAAATGTGTAGGAGATTTTAACACAAAAATAGGGAAAACTTTCAAAGAAGCAAAATTCTAAAATGTAACTTTGAAAACTAAAAATACTACCAATAGTATGCTAACATTGAGGATGACAAAAATGGCATACCTTAGCATACGTGACATTTCTACATTGGATAAACCATTCATAACCTTCAAGTTCACCAACAACACTATAGCAGAGAGAAGAGTTATTTGGGAGCCTTGGTATAGTGGCTCGTATGCCTTCTCAAGTATAGGTATATCAAGACCATCTTGATCATCATTATCAAATGTTCTAGTACCATCATCATGATCATCTTGATTAGCTGCACCAATACCATATTCTTCAATCATGTCCTCTCACACATTATCAGCTACACCAATATCATCATCTTCAATTGTGTTCTCTGCCACAGGATCATCTTCTTCCATGGGGGCATTATCCTCGGCTTGGATATTCACACCTCCATGTTCCTCAAGTTGGAAATCCACATTCACCAATCAACAAAAATCGTGCCCCCCTTCAATGTGACCATGTTGCCTATAATTACTCTAGGCTATTGTGATTAGAATTCTTTGATTCTTTAAGCCCTTACACTTTTTGCAAGGACAATTACATTTATCAACTTTTCTTTGGAACTGTGACCATAATCTAGCAATTGTCTCATTATTTTGTTATGGGTTCATATTGCTAGGTGTGGACTTTCTTCACAGGAAATTATTTGGGCTATAAATATAAAAAATGTAAACATACAAGCATTAGTAGTATCTTGTATATAATAAAAAATAATAAAATATTACAAGATTATACAAGATTTACAAAGACACACACAAATCATGCTCACTAGACCATGAAATACTCAAATCGCTTAGGAAACCTTAAATAGAAAATGTACAATTGACCAAATTTTTTAAAAAAAGAAAACATAACATATTTTGTGAAATTTTCACCATATGTTCTTCATGATATGTTCACTTATTGGTTGGTTTGCATGACAGTGTAGAAGTTTTGCATCTAATATGAATTATTAATAAAGATATGTGTGAACTAAAGAACATGTAGGTATAGAAAAAAATAATGTGGCTGAATATCATGCAATTATTCTCGGATTAAAGGCTTCTCTGAGTAAGGGAATTCAAGGAATTCATGTGGAGGGTGACTCAAAAAAACTTGTTTGCATGCAAATCACTATCTTATCACCCTGTCACAAGTACAAAACTTTATCTAAGCAGGATTTGTTTCTATTCTTATATATTAGTTTCTCTCATGTTGTAGCTAGACTTGGAATTACGTTCTTCCCTTTCCCCTATTCCATTATACATCATGCATGAAAAATTGAAACACATATGATATAGACAAAAAATGATGTATGGACAATATTGCATACATTCTATTATGTTTGTTATATTGCATGTTGAGAAAAATTATCTGATATTTTTTCTTGTTGTTTACATCTGGTGTCACTTCTTTTCTATAGAGCTATAGTTGTACATTACAAGCTGTCTAGTGATGCTTACTTTTGCAATAAGCTTCTCTATTAACCATAACTAAATTGTTTCCTTCACACTACTTGTGAAAAATCATGGGTTTGATAAGTATTCTTTTCTAATTTTGAACTTACAGTTTATTATCCTACCATTCCTTGAGCCCCTAACTTGAGACAATCAATGATTTGATCTATTATTGCCTAATATGATGTAATTTCCTTCATGAAATATTCAGATTTATGACAAGTTGTTGCTTATAATGCCATGAAATAATTAACTTTTTTTAGGCTTAATTTTCTCCTTAATGTGTATTGTTTATATGTGTTGTTTAAGGATTGCTAGCTAAGACTATTCACACCATATACATTGTAAATTGGTTCTAACAAAGAGGCAAATAAAATAGAAGGTTAAGGCGATAGAAGCTGCATAATTCACACTTTGTTTATCAAAGCCATTACAAGCATGTTAAGATTTCACAATTACTCTTTTAACATTCTAAGGTATCCATCACCATTCTTGATTTGATTGATAGGTTTCATATCTTGTAATACAACTGATAAACAAGGTAAGGGTTTACAAATTTGTTCACAAATGAACTACTTCCTATAATGCCCAATTGTTCTTGAGTGACTCAACCCAACCAAGACTTCTTCCAATGAAAACCAATGATAGATTTGATGTCTTTAAGGTGTATAATGGTATATTAAAATGGTTTTAAGGTTTCAAATGTTACCCACACTCCCAATGGCTAAATAGCTTCAGACTATTCCAGAGACCTAATGGCTCTTCCTTGTAGCCTTGCAGAGACCTTTTAGGTCTTTAAAATATTCACTTTCCCTAAACACATATTCAGATACTCTTTTGACCATACCTAAACATACCAAAGACTCTGATATTGTTGTTTTGGAACAACTCACAGTACCCTGACTATATTCCTCTAAATGCACCCAAAAGTGGGTAGTTTAACAAAGAAACTCCTATTTGTAGGTAACCCCAAGACCCCAAACTCTAGAAAGTGTCTTCAAATGTCTCAAAACCTCTAAATCTAAGAGGAATTTAACCCAAACTATTGGGAACACCAAAAGCCCCAAATCACCTCTCCTAAACCCTTGATTCAAGGGTTTCTTCAATATCAACCCTTCAAGGTTTTCCAAGATCAATTAGTGATTGATTCACCATTCATACAAAAATATAAGACTACTCCAATCATAAAAACACCATGCTATTCAAGCCAAACTCCCGCTCCTATACTTGTGCCATGAATTTCAATGAAAAACTTCTCTGTTACAGCCAGTGAGCACTTCCTCTCATCAAACTTCTGCAACTTCAAGATGATAAAACTATTATACATGTTAGTGAACTTCATTCCATGGATTCTAGGCCTTTTAGTCCATGTCATGGTTATTGTTTACAAATAAACTTCAAAACAATGAAATAAAATTGAACAAAGCAAGGTTAATCTGTTGTGTGTGAGGGTACAGTCATGTTAACTGACTCTGAAAGCCTTCAAAATGTGTGATAATGCCTTCAAATATCTTACTGAATCCTTCTAGTCTTTATCCAATCAAAATTAGATGACAAACATTATAAAACTTCAAGGTAAAGTCATAGTTTGAAGTCACTATAATATATTTTTTCTTTTGGCTTTTATGTTCTGCACTTTTGTTCCATGCATGTTTTCACATATATTGTATCTCCATCCATTGCTATGTTACATTCACATTACCTTCTTTCAATGCATTTTTTTTTATATTGACCAGGTTCGAAAAGAAACTCATGCACAATAAAGAGTATTGCAACACTTAGTGGCTAAGTCTTGCAATTGGAAACAACTTAGCAATTGAATAAAAGATTACTGAGCCAATATATATTGTAATGGCTATAAAATTCATGGTGACTCTTTTGCTTCTAACTCTACTCTTCTAACACCACCATAATTGCAGCTATTGTTGGTCCCATTGACTTCCCTGCAACTTATTTCATATGAAAGGTAGATAAGGTGGATTTTCTTACATGTATGGGTACTTTTATGGGTGTAATCTTCATCTCCATTCAAACAGGCCTCATCATAGCAACATGTTCATGGTTTCCAAGTAGAACCTTGTTTGATTTGTTCTAAAACTCTCCATTATAATTTGAATTGGTAATATCTAAGTTATGATATTATTCTAAGTTTGCCCCACTTCTTACTGATTAATATTTTAACAAATTGAATATTCTTGTCTAATATTATAATCAATTGCAATAATGAAGGGTTGTCTTATATATCTATGAATCAATACATTCTTAATGTAAACACCAAGGATGTATAATATATAATACCTAGTTTCATAATGGACTGCCAATCTTCTTTAATCTCTTTCATAATGGACTGCCAGTCTTCTTTAATCTCTGATCTCTTTGAACACCAAATGGTGATTTTAATGATTGCCCAATAAGAACATACCTATTAATGTAATGTCCCCTATTAGAAGGCAATCTGATGTTCAATAGTGGCTGTAGTAATCTATCATCCTAAGTAGTTTGACTCCCAATTTATATGTTGGGAACTTTTGAATCTCCCTCCTTTTCAAATTTCTTATTTACGGTAAATGCCAGATATAATTTATAATCTCCTCCTACAATCTGTATCCTTTCATATTAGAATCCTCCACTATTTCCCCTCAAATACCAAGGTATTAGAATCCTAGATACTATTACCCCTGTATCATAAGATTGTGTGATCCATTATAAATTATTTTTTCACGGTCTCAGTTGCATTTGGGTTACTTTCGAATTAAGATGGATAATTGTAATGTCCCCTTCTCTGATGCCCTAGTTTTTTGATGTGGGAGTATCGTGACCCATTAATATTATGAGGAGTTACACAATATTGTAATGTTTAAGTCATTTAGACTTTTGTAAAACCATGTCAAGAAATGGTTAAAATGTTTAAAATCTGCATTGTAATAGATTATAAAGTGGTGATATCGGGTAGATAGATGGTTTTATGTAACCGTCAAGGTTGTCTATTGATAGATAACATTACTATGTAATCATGGAAAAAACATTTATGGGGATACGAGAGGGGTTTCATAACTACCCCAAGAATCTTGATAAAGAGATATATAGAAAGGGATGTAACCGAATGGAGAGGATATAGAGGAGAGCCACGGGATGGTAAAGAGGAGAGAGCAAAAAAAAAAAAAGTGGGAGTGAAGAGTCGGCTCTCTGGCCTTTAGCCAGAGACCCATGCGTGTGATATGTAATTGTTTAATAAATCTTTGATTTTGATTAAAGTGTGTTTTGTTCTTGACATGTCTCTCTCTCCCTGATTAATGTTTTTGGTTATATTGTTATGGGTTTGATTTTATCTATTGCTAGTCGCTGTTAACAGTCCATCATAGTGCATTGATTCGATTTGTACCCTATCATCTAAGGAATGTTACATGTGCTATTATTATAGGGTTCTGTTAGTGCTATTTCTATTTTGGAATGTATCCAGGAATGCTGACTATTCATGCATTAAGTTGAGAACGGTGCGGTCTTTACAATGAGAAGAAAGAGGTGGCGGATATATGATGTCTGCAAATGCTCGAGCTGCTAGACTCAAGCTCGATCCTTAAACTTGGAATTTTGTAATAGAAAGGTGGTGCTGGCTCATAATACAGGTTCACATTGACTGTCGTGCTTGAAGGATACCGAGCGCTCTATATGTAGAGTTATACAATGCTGCGACTGTCATGTTTTGATGTATTAAAACAAAAAGAGTTTCAAGAAACTGTTTCATGCATGTTAGGTTGATGATGAGCCTTGCCATCGAAAAAGGTGGTGGAATCATTTCCTATGTCCACATGGACTCGAGTGACACTGAGTCAATAGTCACATTAAAAAAAAAAAGAGAACCGAGAGGGAGGTCCTTCTATTTTGTAGAACTACTGTTATGTGCAATACATCAGAGGTTATTGTATGCAGACCTGTGATAACTCGGTGTTCAAAAAAAGAAAAAGATGGCATTTCACCTCTAAATATGCAATGTTCTAATTTTGAAAAGGCAATGGATCATGTTTGAAGCGGACCTAAGAGCTAAACTTGGTATGTGAAAAGGTGAAGGTGGTGAATGAAGTTCATATATGAGCAAGATGGTAACACGATAACAGTGTGAGTTTATAGCAGATTGAAGAATGTTTATAAAGAATGTTTATGAAGAGTTAGAAACCAATTTGAGGATGTTGGGACTGGTCACAAGAATCGGTTACTTATGTGTATGATGGTGAAGTGTGAGTAGAAAAGAATGAGTGAGTTTCTCCACATCAGAATGGTATCAGAGCCAACAAAAGATCTGGTGTTTTTATGGGTAGAGATATAACTAGTGGTATGTGGATCCATCATAGCTACAATAAGGATGCAGTTGTGATTGTGTATGTGAAGATCTCAAGCTGGGATCTTGATACTGTCTCCATCAAGTTGCAGCTGGGTAGAATGTGCACGAAAGCAACCACTAAGAGAAAGGTGGGAAGCATCTTCCAGAATCTTGTATGGTTCAAATGGTAGTAGGGTAGTGGTATGAAGAAGTAGCATGAAGCGTGATGGCTAGCAGCCAGTCTTTACACCATTGATGGGAGTCATTTGAAAATGATAGAGTATGCAGCGGAAGCATGGACTCAGTGATGAAGCCAAGGAAGCCAAAGATTTGTTTGCAGAACTCTCCACTACACATTTCCATGGGACATGGAAATATTTTAAGCCTGGGAGTATGATGCGGGAGCATCCTGACCCATTAATATTGTGAGGAGTTACACAATATTGTAACATTTAAGTCATTTAGACTTTTGTAAAACCATGTCAAGAAATGGTTAAAATGTTTAAAATCTGCATTGTAATAGATTATAAAGTGGTGATATGGGGTAGATCGATGGTTTTATGTAACCGTCAAGGTTGTCTATTAATAGATAACATTACTATGTAATCATGAAAAAAACATTTATGGGGATATGAGAGGGGTTTCATAACTACCCCAAGAATCTTGATAAAGAGATATATAGAAAGGGATGTAACTGAATGGAGAGGATATAGAGGAGAGCCACGAGATAGTAAAGAGGAGAGAGAAAAAAAAAAGTGAGAGTGAAGAGTCGGCTCTCTGGCCTTTAGCCAGAGACCCATGCATGTGATATGTAATTGTTTAATAAATCTTTGATTTTGATTAAAGTGTGTTTTGTTCTTGACATGTCTCTCTCTCCCTGATTAATGTTTTTGGTTATATTGTTATGGGTTTGATTTTATCTATTGCTAGTCACTATTAATAGTCCATCATAGTGCATTGATTCAGTCTGTAACCTATCATCTAAGGAATGTTAGATGTGCTATTGTTATAGGGTTTTGTTAGTGTTGTTTCTATTTTGGAATGTATCCAAGAATGCCAACTCTTCATGCATTAAGTTGAGAATGGTGCGGTCTTTGCAATGAGAAGAAAGAGGTGGTGGATATATGATGTCCGCAAATGCTCAAGCTATGGTAGACCCACGAGCTACTAGACTCGAGCTCGATCCTTAAACTTGGAATTTTGTAATAGAAAGGTGGTGGTGGCTTGTAATACAAGTTCACATTGACTGTCGTACTCGAAGGATACCGAGTGCTCTATATGTAGAGTTATACAATGTTGCAACTATCATGTTTTGATGTATTAAAACAAAAATAGTTTCAAGAAACTATTTCATGCATGTTAGGTTGATGATGAGCCTTGCCATTGAAAAAGGTGGTGGAATGGTTTCCTATGTCCGCATGGACTCGAGTGACACTGAGTCAATAGTCACATTTAAAAAAAAAAGAGAACCGAGAGGGAGGTCCTTCTATTTTGCAGAACTACTATTATGCGCAATACGTCAAAGGTTATTGTATGCAGACCTGTGGTAACTCAGTGTTTGGAAAAAGGAAAAGATGGCATTTCACATCTAAATATGCAATGTTCTAATTTTGAAAAGGCAATGGATGTGTTTGAAGGGGACTCGAGAGCTGAACTTGGTATCTAAAAAGGTGAAGGTGGTGAATGAAGTTCATATATGAGCAAGATGGTAACACGATAACAATGTGAGTTGATAGCAGATTGAAGAATGTTTATGAAGAGTTAGAAACCAATTTGAGGATGTTGGGACCGGTCACAAGAATCAGTTACTTATGTGTATGATGGTGAAGTGTGAGTAGAAAAGAATGAGTGAGTGAGTTTCTCCACATCATTTTTTCCCTAAAATTACATTCCTAAGTAAAGAAGGAAATGTAATAGAGTTAACAATATCATTTACTAAATGTGGAATAAGATAGATCCTAGTTAAGACTCTACAATTATGTTAGGTAATCATTGAAACATAATCCATAAAACATATCTTTCATACTAGGGTTAGGAACATTAACTCAATCATATGATATAACTAATTTCATTAATAGGGTTCCTTGGAAACACATATAAAGATGACCAATTATGATCAAGATGACCAATTATAGGATTGGTTTCCATAATTCCATCAAGGGTTGTTGAAACTCTTAGGTTGGAGGGAGAGTTTCATTAAAGAAAAGGTTTTGGCTAGGGGAGGTAGCCTATCATGGAGGAATCGATGCAGACTCACCTAGCCCTGTGTGGTTAGGTTTCATAAGTGTGTGAATAGGCATGGTATGTGTATGTTTTCCTTACCAATAGATAAAATTACATAAAAATATAATCTTTTTATATAAATACAGACTAATTAAATAATTGAGAGAGTTTGGATCAACATTTGATTACATAAGTCAGACCTAGCACAAGAGTGTGCTATTTGTTGTTAAGAGAACACATCCAAATCAAAATAAGTCTAAACTAAATGGGAATTGGCTCAAATTCTCTGTCAAACATATTGTACAAAACATTGTAATGTACTAAGCTCTATGAAGAAAAAGTATCCCAAGCTTTGAGATAAATCAGCACCTTACACTTTGGAAATGAATTTATAACCTATGTCTATGCACATATAGGCATATGTGTGTATTGATATTGGAAAATTTTAAAGCAACAACAAAAATTATAAAAAAAATGATAGCTTTAGGGGAGCCTTGCACTAGCCAAATAAAAAATAAAAGTCCAGAATGTGAGGGTATCATTAATTTTCTTGCTTTGAGAATGTTGTAACATTAAAGATGCAGTCACTTTCTTTTAAATTGTGCCTCTTTACTTATATGGAATGTCATACAAGTTAAACTAATTTTTTACAGCTCTATAGAAATCAACTAATACATCTAAATTTACTCATCACTCGACTATGGAATAATCATAGTTGCACACCTACAAATGGATGCCTTTCATGCCTTTTTTGGCTAGCCTTGCATAATGAGAGGTGGAGGATGGCATAGTAAATCCAAATTGCTACCATCTAGGTTTTCTATAAAGATTATTTGCTATGGTGTAGAAAATTGGATGGCTCTACCCTAAACTTTTCTTTCATGCTTAGTCTGTCATTGTATGTGTTTCATCCTTGTCACTTTAGGAGTGATTTAATACCCTCTCCGATGATTACACTTTGACTCTTTTATTTGGACATTTTGCATTATTATGATTAGAACTATATGTTCAAATTTATGTTTATGGACAATGATATGCTTATCAGATGGTTAGATACACTCATTTATGACTAATGTTTAATGTTTATTGATAATCTATCTTTATATGTTTATGAGGATTTGAATCTAACCATTACTATCTATGATGTGTCATGTTTTGTATGTGATTGATGACTTAGGATGAAGTCATAGTTACTCACTTATTTGAGGTCCACACGATGTATTGATCTTGGTCATCTGTTTGCATATGTCTTATTATGTATCTATGCATATGTATCTCTTCTTGGTGATGCAGGCTTGCAAGTACCGGGCATCATCTCCACCTGGCTTCATAGGTCCAAGCGATCCCTCAAAATCCTCGATCGTTGTTGTTGTTTGGAGATGGTCCATATTTCACACACGGGAAAGCCCTATAGTTTTGATTATTTTACCTAGTCTCTTGATTTGAGTTCCTTATTTTATATAACTTTTGATGTCAGTCTCATTTATTTAGTTATGAGATGTGTAGGATAATGATGTTATTTTCTCTCCTTATGTGTTAATCATATATACAAAGTATGCATATATGGGTGCACGTGTATATGCATACCTGCATATATTCATTTATTGATGTGTTAGTAATTATGTTCTTATGAGCGTATTAGTTATAATCATGATTCTATTTATTTTGATGTATAATATGGCTTTAGATAAATATAATAAATGCAAACTGAATAAACACAAATAATAGATATAATATAAAAGTAAATAAAACTAATTACCTACTCCCATATTTACTCCTACTTTATAGACTATCTCTGTCTCTTGTATGTCTTGTTAGTATAGAGAGTGGGAGTGGAACTCAAGACCTCTAGTTTGTAAGGGGTCCCAAGTTGTCATTGGGTTAGTGACTTCCTTGAGAAGCATACCCATATATATATTATTTATATAAGAGTTAGTTGAGCTATTAATTACAAAACAATAATAATAATAATAATAATAATAAAACTATATAGGTGGAGTTAAATTATTTAATAAGTTTGGTTACAGAGTACGTGAAGGGTAGGTAAAAGTTAGTTACCTAAGGGGTAAAAGTAACTATTGGTTAAGTTATTATAAGACTATAGTAAATCTATGTTATTTTTATATTTGGTAAATGTCTTTGGTAAATTACCATACTGAGTAATTTAGTAAAGTATTCCTAAAAGTTATATTATCTATTTTTGCCACCCTTCAATTTAGGAGACAAAGATTAAATTTTTAATTAAATAATATTTATTTATCCCTTCACGGGAATGGTTTTGCAAACCATATTATCTTAACAAATAACTAAAGGATGGTTGGGATAGTTGCATCGGTTGAATTACCCGTGCAACTATTCCCTCCAATCTATATATAGGAGAAATTTCCTATGTGAGAGGGGGTTTAGATAGGAGTTGGATTTGAGAAGAAACATTATTGGGATTAGTATTTTGCTGGTAGGAAAGTTATAGTTGTGAGGGGAGAATTTATTATTCTCTGAGATTGTTAATTAATGGTTTCCGAAAGAGGCTGGAGATTGCATCCAGAAAGAGGGGATTTTGGGAGGCTAGAGAAAAGGATTGTTCAGGAAGTTGCATAAGGATTGGGACAAAGCTAGGCTCAGGAAAAGTGTTGTGTCAAGGACCTCCATCAAATGATCCAGGGGAGATTATTAGATTAATGATTTTATATATATGATAAATCTTTTGGCAAAAATCATTTAAACTTTTAGTAAAAATATAGGAGAAATTATAGGAAAATAATGAGGAAATATAGGAGAAAAATAAGGAGAGATTGTAGGAGGAAAATAAATAATTAAAAGAAAAGAAATAAAAATAAATAAATTTAAAGTGGAATATTAATATGCATAGAAAACCTATCTTTGTAACATAAGAAAGTATTTTAACCAAACATTAAATTTAGAAGGGAAAAAAAACATATTTTCTTTACAAAGAGAAGAATATGGAGTCCAATGCTATTAAGGTAGAAAATTTATTTATTAAAAATATATGTTATGTATAGAAATTAGTGTTATTATAAAATAAAATTCATTTTACCTATTAATTATTAAAATTTATAGATATAAATGATGTATTGTAAATATATATATTTATGACTACACATAATCAATAGATAATGAAAATAAAAGAAATTGGTTAATAAATCATTAAAAATATTGTTTAAAATTTCAAATTTAACTAAAATTAGAATTGGTCTATTTATTATTATTATTCTATTTCATTAAAGGTAATGTATAATTTAAATCATAATGTAATTTATGGGGTTGACTTTAGTTTATATTAAACTATTTTTATTTATTTTGAGTATGATTTAATATTAGTTATATTTATTTTCTTTCTAAAATTAAGTTCCTAGATCA